>CM071913.1:21066351-21600581 GCA_036785865.1 Coffea canephora | reverse complement strand
AGAAAGAACCAAAAAAACAAGAACGAAGAAATAAAAAGGAGGTTTTGGAGGGGGCAACGGGGGGGAAAAGGAAAGCTTGGTCTGAAGAAAGAGAAAGAAAAATGCAGGAGGAAGAAAAGATGACGACGGCAAGAATGATCAAGGAAGAAAGCAGAGGACTTTGCAAGCCTGAGAAAGGAAAACGAGCGTGACGGAGGGAGAGGCCGCAAGTCCGACTGCCTTGCCTGCGAATTTCAGCCGAACAAGAAAGCATTCAAGTCGGCTTTAGTTGCAGGGACGACGGCGGAGTTAAATTAGACCAGCTCGATGAGATCGTCGATGGATCATTTCTTTCAACTCTCTCCATTCCCAAATCCCGCCACTGCCACTACGAATCGTCCGGCGAGAGGTCACCGTAAGTATTATTCTTCATTTGATCTTTCGTCTTCCCTTCTGTGTTTTACATCGGCCTGATCATGTTTCTATTATGAGCCTGGAATTGAAATCCTGTTTTCTGGATAATTTTGGGTCGGTTTACAACGTAGAATGGGAGCAAGATTTTGTTGGAGTTTATTCTGCGTATGCACTGTTCGATGAAATGCTGATTGGAATTCTGCAGTTGAAGAGCCATTTGTCCATGCAGAAGTTTGCGTGTTAGAATCCGCATAAGTTCAAGTTCGTTCCCTTGCGCTTCGGGAAGATTTTCGATGTAGTTGGTGTCTTGACATTCTCTCTTTTTTCACTCCCGTAATGGTCTTCCCTCCGTACGAACTTTGAATTTATGTGAAGAAAGGCTTGAAGTTGGAGTGGGCCAGAGGTTGAACTTTCTAGTTTTTCTTCGTTTGCAGAATGAGGAAATAGCAGCGATGGCTAGTCATTGGAGAAGAACGACTGCTTGGCCAATCTTGTACATTTTCCGTCTGCTTTGTAGATTTAACCCCAGGTCTTTAGATTTCTCAATTACGCGCCAGAAACGTTATCATAGGTCGCTTCATTCAGGTCTTTATTTGTTGCTGTTGTGAACCTCTCACCTTTTGCCGTTATCTCTGCTAGTGGCCCCAAAATTGGGAAGTAATCCAACCTTATTTCCGCTTGTCTTTAAGTTAAATCCACTTTTACATGTTTATGTGAAGGTCGTTTCTGTTGAGCTAGTATTTATTCTATAATATGTTTGTGGTCTCAGACGTCATCAATATATAGAGATCTTTACACTATAACTATCTCTAGAGGCTAGATAACAAATATAAATTCGTCAATGGACAAGTGAAGTAAAATTTGTAAGAAATATACGATAGCTACTTATCACAAATAAAGTTACACGGCTATCCCAAAAGACAGAACTAAACAGGCATTAGTCCAAGTGCGAGGGCTACCAAAGGATCATTTTGAGTTAAGGTTGTATTCTCAAGTGTATCAGCTCAAGATTGTCAAATTTTGTACCGTCTTCGAGGTATCAGGTCGTTAGGAATTTGTTAGAAAATTACGCTAGTGTTTGAATTTATTGATTTATAAAATGTAGTTCTATCTGGATAGCCAAAGCACTATGGCTATTTTGGCTCCGCGTGAGGCCTACTTCTTCGAGTTATTGGCACTGTTAATTATGGTCCCTAACGAGCTATAGGGGTAACGGGTGGTTCTCTACATTGGTCTTTGTGTGTTTGGGCACCAAAAGAGGAGTGATATATTGTGTCCAGATTGAATAAATGATGTAAAAAACTAGGAGAGCGCGCTACAAATGGCCTGGCTGTATATTCAGCAAAGGTAATCTAAAATCGAGGATAAAACCCACACTAGTAAGAACAACACTTACACTATAATCAGCCTTACAAACAGAAACACTTTGTTCTCTTAACATATATTGAACTCTGCATCGATCAGAAGGCGGGCTGTCACACAGGGCCCGGTTTTAGCCCACATAAACCCACGTTGCTCACGATTGTTTAGTCATCCGATGCAAACCTGCCCTAAAATTTTGAAATGTTGCTTTAGAGTTGTTTATGGGAGTCTGGGGCTTGGGATCAGTCATAACGGTTCAAATTTATTCATTCTTAGAGCTCTCAATTGATATGTTGAAGTCCAAACCAACCAACTTGATTAGTTTCAATTAGCACTCAATTGGAAACTCGCAAAATGTGCATGCCTTTCTTCATGACTCCTTTAGAATCTCGGATGGTTGTATTGTAATTAATGATTTAATTGATTCCAATTTTATAGATATAGTCATTTTATTTATTTTTATTATGATTAGATTATACTAATTATGTGACTGCCTTGACCCTTTCTTAATTGTTTATTTTAGGAGGGTAAATATAAAAGTAGTAGCGTATATATATGAATAATTTCACTAACATTACAATTCTTCCTATAAAGTAGTCATATTAGTACCAAGTCAAAGGGAGGTATATTAATCCCTTACATTTTTTTCATAACTATTACTAATTATTATATTCTGATCACTTTATTATTGTATTTATCAAATATTTTATAGTGTAGAATAAATTTGTCTAAATAGTTTTTAGAAATGATATTTAATTAATATACTATATTTAATTAGTTACTCATTTCAATTGTGTAATTATTAATTTTAATTATAGCGGGTATAACTCAAATGCTAAATTGTAAAAATTTTAATTCTATGGAAGTCTGAGCCCAACTATTTGAAAAGCACTTGTCTAGAAGAGTCTATATAATAAGTGCTCAAATGGAGCTCTACTAATAAATCTGTTTCACATTTTAATTTTCATCTTCTTTTGTAGCTTAGCTTGGTGGTCAGAGCTCAGCCGCAACACCTGACATTGCTCATGCTGGAAAACCTTATGAGAATGGCGGCTTACCTCTCCTCAGACTGAGATTGATATTGCCATTCCGCGTGCATACTTGACAATCTCATATATACTCGAGTTTTATGCACGCTTATTGGGCTTTAATATACCATACCATGTGCCCTACATGGAAACAGAAGCCTGTCACACACTCCTTTTGATAAATTGCAAGAAGCAATCACCCAATGTGATGTCGAAACCGCTTTACTTTAAGGAATTTAGCATTAGCACCTTGTGAAGAATCGCTTATTGTGGTATAATTGATGAATTAAACGTGCTATCACCTGCCCTACATTGCTTAAACTATGCCCCATTTATTACTTGGTGTATAATAAGGGTGAATGCAAAGTTAACGATATAACCATAGTCTAGTCTCAATTCTAGTCAATAGGGTTCACTTATCCCTTCGAAGCTCTTACAGTGGCAATGCTCTTGGTGAGAGCAGATGCCTTAAGCGACACTACGCTCCACAGACCGTGATGAGAGCCCGAGTTGCCGAGTTTTGGCCTTAACTTACGGATCCAGCTTTCGAACCTCTTCGAACCTACATGTTATGTACATCGTAAAAGAATTCTGAGTGTGACTTATGAAAACCTAATTTCTTTTCAGATCGTCCATGCGATAATTTTCACCTATCATAGTAAATGGGTCTTTTACAACAAAAAGGACAGCTCCCCGATCTCCCGTATATTTCAGAGCCCGAGCTCGAGCCTGCGGTGAATAAAAATAAAAATAATGATTTTCATCTCATTTTACAAAAAAAATAAAATATATAATAATATTTTCTCTCTTATAAAATATAAATAATTAAAGATTAATATAATGGCATTATTACCTATCATCGCTAGTAATAGAAACTATTGACATTAAGTTACTATTAAATGAAGAGCTAAATATAAAATTAAATATGAAATATTATAAGTACCATTAATAGGGATTTAGTACATATTTATCTTGCTGGAAACTAAAGACTAGGAAAATACTGCTTGAGGATAATGGAAATATAGGATCATACGGAATGTTCCGTCTTTTCTAGGCACGCTTAAGTAATGAGCGTAACTGCTGTTTGAAGTCTTCCCGCAGCTCGTATAACCAATACGGCGCGACCGAACAATTAGAAAGCACGAGGTCTCGAATTACGAGCTTTTGCAACTCGAGTCGCCCGTTCACCGACTGAGCTCCGATTACGTTTGCACCTCGCTTATCTTGCATTTCTCCAAGGGATTCATTATCTTCACAAGACACATTCAAAACTTATTATGTCGCTATAAACTATTTAAATTCGACAGCTACACTCCATAGTCACCTGATTACCTAGACAAAAACTATTTATATCACACGATGTCACACAGCACATGAGTACACAAACGATACCAAATATACCGTCAGACAGACCCTCACTATCAACCACTATCATTTAACTCTATCCAACCTTTTTCGAAACACGCTGTAACCAACATATAGGAAAACAAATACTGAATAAGAGTTACCTCTCACGTTCCCGGATCGAATATCCAATCTTCTCGTCAGCTCACAATTTAGTAATTTACAACAATAGCTCACATGATTGGGTCACACTATCGGATAACTCGAAAGGACATTCCTCTAGAACACTGTATTATGTCTTTCCCAATTATATTACTCGCCAATCATAATGAAAACCTAAATCTCCACCTACCACACACAAACTTAATGTTGATTGAGGATATATATCTATTGAAATTATATATTTTCGAGCCTATCACAAAACAAAGACAACAATAGTGAATTCACATTGTAACAATACATATTCATATCGCACACATGTACTATGACTTTATTAGCTTTGCATTCGTATCTACTCAATTGACGATAGGCCTAATTCTCTATATGCATACTAACCTACTTGAGAAGTATATATGCATATACAACGTAATCGAGCATCATAAAAGAATAACATTTTTGTTTCTACAAATTTTGATTTACACCAGAAATTGCTCATCAATTGTGTTGTAAAGCGAATGAGTCTATGATCATTTATTTTAGATGAATTCAAGGATATTTGAGCTAACATGAAGAGTACGTACAGTGACAAGACAACAGAATAACACATGACTAAAAATTACTTTAAACTGAATAAACACTCTGCTCTAGTGCACACGGAAGGTCTAGACCTTAGGATCTACAAAGCTATTAGCGTGAAAGGGTCCTTGGTGTCTTTATCCTTCTAATTGTCCCTGTGCCCCGGTGTGTAGTTATCTTTATTGTTGACTTTTTCTTCCCGAGGATCTTTCTTACATCTGATGTTTTCTGAGTAGTGATTGGAGAAGTTGTCGTTTAGACATCCCAACACGGGTTATACTTCTTCAACTATTTTTTTCTCATTAAAATTCTTCGAGCAATTAGCCTTTCAAGTGCTTCGCTGTTACAAGGCCCTTAAAGGCTCTAATACCCCCTAGCCACCCATTGTCCAAAAAAGGAGAGCACATGGGTCTAGATCAGACTAATACTGTCAATACTATCCCAAATTCCAGTAATTCAACAATCAAAAAAAAAAAAATCCATTGTTTCTCAAATAACCGCGGATCTATTCGTCAGTTGGTGAAAAAAGAATCATTCGAATGTCAAGTAGAGGTACCCAAACATTGTTAAGTGAAACTGATATTGCTGAGTTTTGTTGCAATAGATTTTCATTTTAAATCAAATTGCACATGTTTCGCACTCACTATAGAAACTTGTTACTATCAAAACGAGTACTTCTAACTGAACGTACGCGTTTCATGCAGTCTGTGGATATAATTAAACTGGCGCTGACAGTACCGCCCAATTATATGGTGAGAATATGACTGCTTGTTAAGCGCTATAGAGGTGTATACATTTATGCCTAGGTGTATCAACTTGAATGCTTGAATGAGACAAATGGTGAAACACTTATCACTTTAACAAGTCATTGGTAATCTTAATTCTGTCATTTTGTCTAAAAAGTGTGAATATTCGCTATATACTAATGTCTTTAACATGGCTAAGGGCTTTGCCCAGAACACTACTTACACCATAAGCCTAATTCTGAGCTCGATAAAGAGCCCCTAATTGGTCCCTTAATCGACGTCCGAGCCGGCCCAGCTCTTCGGATGAGATCGTACCATAATGGAGCTTGGGGTTCACTGTAGTCAACGAGTGGAGTGTTACCTCCTCGCTTGGTGGTATACCTATGATGTATTATATACCTTCTTCTCATAGTACTGAGTGTGAAGGTGTTCGGGCGGTAAGGGGTGAACCGGTGAAAGGGAATATGGAGATAAAGTGGGGGTCACGGATTCTTCGCGTTTAAAAGTAATGGAGTGCAGACAGGGTTCAGAAGTGCAAGTATGCGGCAAGCGGCGAGAGGAAGGGACTCTTTTGAGAGCCATCGAGTATTGCCTTTGTTAATATTACTTTGGGGTTTTGTCGTTTTCAATCATGAGTATTTTGAGGGTCGTCACTAATGTGATAACATGTGGTTATCCCTGGTCCATTGTTTGGATTGCTTCTTGTGGCTATTCGCTGTACAACAGCGTAAACTCAACCACGTTGTTACATCCAGATTCTTTGTTTTGCCAACATTTATAAGGCATATTAACCCTGTTTGAGAAAACTAAATGCGTGGTGAAGGACAGCTTTGACTCTTGGAAATCTCGTTAGTGAGTATGAGCATTGTTTAAAGAATATATATTTTTTGTAATAGCTTTATCCATCGATAGTAGCAGAATCTCATACAATGCACAGATGGATCCAAACGCATTCTCCTTTATGAGGAGAGGATAAAATGTACATGGTCTAGTAAATTATGCAATGTTTACTAATAGTTTTGGTAATTAGTTTCATGTACGCGCCTCTAGCTCAGGTTTTTTTTCCACAAGTTACCGTTTCGGTGACTCCATGCTATTTATATGCGAGCGCGCTAAATAATTAATTCCAAAGAACGTTTTTAAGGATTATACCAATATATAATCGACTGGTATGCCAATAGATCCTCGCGGAGAGTTTATGACAGAACAAGTTAAAAAAAAATGTAAAAGATGAGCAACAAGGGCAGATTCGTAAACCGCTCTTTTGTACCCCTACGCCTTTATTTGGGCAAGTGGGGAGCTTAAAACAGGTGGTATCAGAGTCTTAAAGGGTATACGAAAATAACAGTTCCTGGTGCGCTACCTGACACACCTTACTTACTTCGTAGACCTTTCGAGGGATTGATGTTTTGGAACGCTCATTCAAGAGTCATAAATTGCCTTGGAATAAATGTCAGGGACGACAAATACACTAACCACTACAACTTACTGCAATTCTTATTACTACTGCCTTTTAAGTAAAGATGTTGAAAAACTCGTAGCAAGATCATTACTTGCATGAAAATGGATAATATATTGTCTAAGATTAAAACTTTTGCTAATCTTCCGTAAGGTCCCTAGGCCCTGGGAACTTAAAAGTGGAACGGGTGGCAAGGGTTGACTCCCCACCTCAAGACGGCGCCCACGAGTCATCTGATATATCCCTAAAGGAAGAAAACCGAGGCGAAGGTCCGAAGTTTCAGATCTTGGTGCATATAAACACTAAAACACCGTAAAGCTGGAACCGCGCTAGTGAAAGGCGTTGCCCAGTATAATATTACTCTCTAAACTATCAGCGGACCGCCTGCACTCGCGTGGATCGCTCGGCATGGGTCCTTGGGTTCTGTGTAATCTGCATGCTGAAACTATTAAGGGCAACTGGACATTTAGCCCACTTGTGGTACTCGCCTGCTCGATGAAGTGTAGCGAACCAACTGAAGACTCTTAGGCTTAAGATGGGACATCAAAATTGGAAGTTCTGGTAGCAGTCCTTGATCGCCAGCCGAATACTGAATATGGATGCAAGTAGCACATGAATGAGAGGCGACTATAGGGAACCTTACTGGTAAGAGGCACACGGCAATGGCGAGAAAACGAACACGACTTGCATGATGTGTGAAGAACAAGTTATACACTTGAAAGATAACAGATATAAAACAATGTGTGTACATAGAGAGTATATTCATCATAGTATGTAACACTCCGAGGAGGTGAAGAAACGGACCGGCCGAGTAATTAATCCAAAGCCAGAATTGAAGTGCTATGAGCGTAATAGATTTCACCAAAAAAGCTCACCTGGTTATGTCCTGTTCATCATAACTGTCTGCTTAGGATGAGTGAGTTCGCAACTGCGTGGGCAAATGTGGATCGAACTCATGCAAAATAGTGGTATTCTGCTGAACGGTCTAATGTCTCATATGCTATTAATCTGTGATGAGGTTATGTTTAATCACAGGTTCGGTCTTGTGTAGATGAAGTAATACTCAATTATAGGCTATAGTGTTAGAGTTTTTCCCTTGGTACTTTTATGTTTGAAAATTTCTCGAATGTATGATGTGCAGCCACATTAATCAAGGCTATTTATGGTTCGTTGTGTGAGTTTACTCTAATTTCTCTTGCAGGAGGCCTAATAGCGTTTACTATGTTATTCAGTTGCAAGAGTATATATGGAGAAAAACTGCCTTGCATTTTGGTGCCACTTAGGTAATATCACGTTACGTCGATATACACATTGGAAGTAACATACATTTCTAGCTTGAGCATGCTTCAATGGTATAGTAATTGAATTGAGTTAATGAGACCATTCTCAATCTATAACAGTTATGTAAAGTTTGATCTATATATGTAATTAATCCTAGCTCTTAAAACTTTTTTGGTTTAATCATATACTTCATGGCCCAACTCTGTAATTGGACGAATGTATGTATGATTGTTATTTTGGGTTTCTCATATGTTTTTCATTTTGCTTTATTAATTGTTTATAGTTCTATTATTTGCGGCATAGTTTATGTGTGTTCAGATTAGTAATTCATATTCGCTTTCATACAATCTGTGTCCATGACGATCCTTGATAAACGAATTTTGATCTTAATTCTGATTTGGATGCTTTCTAAGTGCTACAATATCAAAGGCGTCAAGTTTAGATTTGCTCTAAGTTTCCGAAGGCGCTTGTCCTAATTTTATGTCTATTACGGATACACGAGCTGTCCTGGGGTAGTAGCATTGAACCATGAGCAACGTACAGGAAATACTATCCCGAGTTAGACGCTACTTCTGAGCGAACCTTTCACAAAAACAAGCTTAGCATAGGGGAAGACGCTCAATGAGCTTATCATCCTCCTGAACTCCTGAGGTAAGATTCATTGCATACCCGTGCTACTAAGACATGCGTACCTACCCCAACATCACGTTATTTCATTATCTATCTCTTCTACTCATGCCCACAGTGATTGAACATGATTTATCCCTAAGCTCCTAGCGTGGTTGCAATCACGACTATTATTGTGACTTCTTCATACCCTGTTTCTCGCCAGTTTTTTGGTAACCCTGTATACCCTGGAAATCCATGTCAATGAGCGTAGGATCGAGGCTCTCGACGGTTTTCAATCAATTTCTCCACCATACAGCTTTCTTAGAGGGTCCGCTCCGACGTGGGTTGATACAGTGTTTAGTAAAACGATAATAGACATTTTTTGCCTTGCTCTACATTTATCTCGTTTTCCCTTAGTTAAGTCTGCGTGTCTTTTCAACTTTAGAAGGGGCCACTTCGTCTTGTGGAATTCTATTATTCTTCCGTGACGAATATGCTTTGGTATGCGAGAAACAGACTACCTAAATATGTAAACTTGTGGGGTAATCTTCGTAAGGGAGTTCAATGCCTAAGTACTTTCCTGTCCATTGGTCCGGAGAAGAAGGAACAAGAGTTCATACCGACTTCGCCAAGGCACCCCAATATGTGGCTGAATCCGAGGCCTGTTTACCCGTTGTCTAAATTCGCATCCAATGAACTCATTCTAACGACAAAGGAGGGCGGAACGTTTCGTTCAGTGGGGTTTAACGTAGAAAAATCAAAAGGACTTAGCCGTGCAAATTACTACCTTTAGTGCCAGTTGAGAAAAAGCCTTACGATCTGAGAATGCTAGCTCAAAGCGACAGGAAACTTTCAAATAGAAAGCTGGAGCTTCCTGGGAGTAAGCGTCACCTAAAGGGGATTAAAGAACTCTCAAATTGGAAGGGAGCCGGAGGGGGACGGTTCTCGGGTACGGCCAAGAGGGATTGGTCAAGAGGTGGCCAGAACGGGACGATGCAAACAGAGGAGCGCCTCGCAATGGAGTTCCAGCACCGTTTCTCGTGGGACTGTGTACTTCCTGTGGGGGAAACCAACCACACGGAGGACACTTTGGAGAGCAGAACTGCTTACGTGTGGGAGTAAAAGAACACCGGCTCGCTAGTTGTCCGCAGTCCAGTCTCAGAAGCGAGAGGAACTACTCAGTCTCGAAGGCTCTAAGCCAGTCATGGGTAGAAGGAATGAAACCGAAAGGTGGCCTGCTCGAGTATACTCCCAATCGAGCCGTCTGGTTTCTGACTCTGCAGAGTGTGGAAACGGTAAATCCTGTCTGTCCACGCCTGCCTAGAATTTGATAGACCCTGGTGCCACCCTTCCTTCGTAACGCTGAGTTTCTGTGTGGATCGATAGTGCACCCTGTCACTCTCCCCCTAGAGCTGAAAAGTTCAGTAACCCCTACGGGGGACCAATGTTTGATGTCTGCGAGTGTAAAGATGTATACTATTGTGAAAAATCTGGGTAAGGAGAGCAGGAAAGTGTGGGGAATTCTGATAAAGTTTAGCCATTAAGGGGTAATGTGGATATTGGGCATGGATCTGGTTGGCTCGTACTATGCCTCCAACTAGATTAAATGAGGAAATTGGTAGAATTTCGTATCCCGGGGAGGCACTTTGAGAATTAGATGTGAGGGGTAGTCTAGCCCCATCTTGATGATTTTCAAAGCATTCGGAAGAAACACTGATAAGGGGACAAGTTCCAGTTTTCTCATTACATACCTCCTACGATAAACTAAAAGATCAGAAGATTGTTCCAATAGTGAGGTGAATATCCAGACGTGTTTCCGATGAGTTTAGTAATTATACATTCGGCAAGAGAACTAGAATTTGAAAATTAACCTATTCCGGGGTCTCCTATTTCCAAGACTCTCTTACCGAATGGCAACCTGCTGAACTCAAAATGTTTGAACGTTGCAGTTGCAAGATGTGACGGCCCCACCTCCTCTATAGGCGATCAAGGGTTTGGCGGGGTTCCGCCTGCATTCCTCGTCGGAATCACTCCACCATACAATTCTTAAATGAGAATCGGAATAAAAATCACAAGATCTAGCGGCAACGATCCAGAAACTTAAAGCGGAACTGTATATACAATTGCCAACCCAAAAGCAAGGTATAACAGTCGATAAACAGTTTTTCTCAAAAATCCTTCAACTATCCATACCGTGCAAGCACTGGATGCGAGAACCATACAAAAAAAAATAAAAAAGAACTATGATTAGGCCTAATTGGAGACTTTACGCAGATCAAATCAACAATTATTTGGGTAGAGGCTTTAGTTCATCTTTGGGACCCTGAGTTGTACTGCTTTTAGAATAGGCAATAGGCAATGACTATAAACTCGAAGAAGAGCTGGCCTCCTTGGTTTCCCACACGAGGACTGCTTGGTATTTCCATTTGCTTCCGACAAGGCCGAATTTTCAAATTATAGGATTGAAAGAGTCCGTGCTACGAGGGTCAGATCAGGGCGTCGCCGTGAGTATCCTGTTTGAACGATTTGCGCCACGCGATGGATTCGACAGGCATATGACGGATTTGTGTTCACTTCCAAAGCCGTATGGGAGCCGCAAAGGCTACTAGTATATGGGTAGTTATGGCTGGGAGGACCTATCTCTTTCGCGAAAAGATCAAAAAGATAGCCTTCAATCAGCAAAAATTGTGAATGACCTTTTCTTAGGAATTCAGGGTAACAATGTTCTTATATCCGACCATTCTCAGCAGATATTTTTTAGCTTGTACTGGTTGTCGAAAGGGAGGAAAGTTTTTCCATGGGGCGAACTTGGTTTTATACATATGGGCTACGGAACATTTTAAAGAGACAAGCATCAGTTGCCGATAGTTTGCCGGTGGTTGGATATAATTGGGTAGTCACACATCCCAAAAGAGTCAACGAGGGAGATCTACCAAAGAAGCATCCGAATGTGTGGACTACTTGGAAACATTGCAAGATTTCAACATTAGGTGGGTATTAGATTGGACAGACTGCTTGAGTCCGATACTTCGCACTAAGGAATCTGAAGTGTTCTTTTGCTGGGTACTCAAGGAATCATCTCGTATACCCCGAAAAGATTTCTCAGACAACTAGGTCGCATTCAGGGGCCGCCACGATTTCGAGTTTAGTGAAGTCACCATTTTCTTTGATCAGGGGGTATGCCCAAAAGAGATCCCTATGAAGAAGCCAAATCACTGAATCTTGGAGAACAATATCCGACGATAGAAGCATTCATTATTTCCGGAGCTCAAACAGAAGGGGGTAATGACGCACCATACGAGGATTGGTTGAAAGATTCCACCACGCAAGGGTTGCAACATGAGCCGTATGAGGAAATTGAGAAGCTGAGAGCCATCATTAAAGCCAAGGACATGGAGGTGGTACAGTTGAAGAAATCCATCGAATCACACAAAGAAAAGGCAGAAGAAAACAAGAGGTTATATGAGAAGGAGCGAGAAAGGCGCCAAGAGATGAAGCGGAAATGTGGGGAATTATATGATCAAGCCGACCGTGTCCAGATGCCATATGCTAGAGAAAGTAAAGACTCTGTACTAGATAGGCTTAGGAACTTTGGTGATCTTGTACGAAATCGCCTTCGCAATATGATGTAAACAGATGTATTGGTTTCTGCAATGAATGAATCCTTTTACAAAGTGTTTGTCAAATAACAGGTTTGATTAATGGGTCTCATTCCGAAAGTGTTGCATCATGCTAGGCCTACCCTTGGCACAAAAAGGGTCCCCCATAGGACATGCATCCGAATTGTTCGAATAGCTACTAACTCATGTCTTTTTCTTTTTCTTTTTTCTTTTTCTTTTTCTTTTGAATAAATTGCAGGAAATTCAATAATGATTGGTTTATCTAAAGCAGTCTTTTGCCTTCTCAGGTAAAAAATTTCAAAATAGCTTTTCGGAAAAGCCCCATTATTACGCGATCCCGAAGTAAAGCTCAAAGGAATCGTGTAAACATGAATATTCAACCAGAATCATCCGACAAGACTACAGCGACTACACAGCCGGAAGTCACGAGTCCTGGAGTCCAGTTGGCCGAGTTACTTGCTAAGTTTGGGGAAATGGCCTCTGAAATGGCCGCCAAAAGAAATTAATAGATGAGCTTGTCAGTAGCGGGGTACAGCCGGAGCTTCCGCACGTAATACAACTGCAATCTGAACCCTTTGTTATTCCTACAGTTCAAACTACTGTTCCCACGCAAGGTCCACCCGAAGGGTTTTTTCACCTACCCCACCGTTCATCTGCCATACACTTACCCTCCTAATCCTTCATTTTTCCCTACTCATATGCAAGGCCCACACCTCAAGTCACTGCAAAATACCACCTGAGACACAAGCTTTTTTTTACCCCACCACTGAGCCTTATCTGCCGGACCATTTTATTCAAACCAAACCAGAGGTGGGAGGATCCTCTGCTCCCATTGATGTGAAGTTATTAAAGCGCCTGGACCGTTTCGATGAATTTCATGAGGAAGAGTCAGGTGCTGAACAAGCAAGGAGTTTTGGATTACGATGAGCCTGTGTCTCTTTCCGAATGTGCAACTGCCTGAGGGGTTCAAAACTCTAAGTTTAACAGTACGATGGGACGGGTAATCCCAAGACGCACCTCCGACTATTTGCAAACAAATTGGGAAAGCCCGTGGACGATGAAAACTTGCCTCTAAGGTTGTTCCCCGAAAGTCTGGAAGGGGACGCACTTGACTGGTATCAATCTGAAACCTGAAGACGTAAGAACCTGGATTGACTTGTCCAAGGCTTTCGTAAGGCAATATGAGTATAATTGTGAGTTGGCACCGGACTAGAACCACATTGGAAGGAACTAAAAGAAAACCTCCGAAGATCATAAGACTTATGCAAAGAGGTGGAGAAAGATAGCTGCCAAGGTGGAGCCTCCAATGACCGAGGAAGAAATCATCCGTACTTTCATCAAGGCCCATGATCCTCCATACTTTGAAGAGATTTTCCGTATGACTGGATGTTCATTCGCGGCAATTGTAAATAAACTTGAAGAATTCGACGACTTTGTACGAGCCGGAAAAATTGTTAATGTATCCGCCCTGAAATCGCAAGTGGAAGCTTTGCAAGGGCGAGGAAGCAGTGAAAAGAAACCACAATTCAAAAAGAAAGAAGGAGATACAACCTTTGTTTGGAACCACAACCCTTCACCCCGACCCCGATACCAGCACAACCCAACCTACCAGCAACCCTACCATTACTACTCAAACCCACACCCTGTATATACTACCAACATCCACCACCCTCGACCTCGCCCAAACTATACCAACCCACCTTCAGCCCCTTTTCAAATTTCTCAATCAAATCCACCCCAAAACCGACCTCGCCCACCATATAACCCAAGATTTCCTCCTCCAAATAGACCTGCTTACAACTATCCTCAACCCACTGAACCCTACAACAGACCCCCTAGCCGTACTTTTACCAATTTAGGTAGGCCTTTAGACCAACTGTATGACCAGTTAAGGGCCTCTGGAAAAATTGGTACAGTACCACCTCCTACCTACCCGTATGGCATGCCCGTTTGGTATAATCCGCAAGCTGTTTGCGCATATCATTCGGGGGCCCCTGGGCATGCAACTTTGGATTGCAAGGCGCTAAAGCATAAAGTTCAGGATATGGTTGAGTCTGGAGAAATCGTGATCAGAAAGAGGGAGCCGCAAGGGCCAAACGTAAATCAAAACCCCTTGCCAGAGCATGTTGGGGTTATTATGGATGATGCGGAGTAGAGGAACAAATCAAGAAATTGGCAATAGAAGCTGAAGTGTTTGGGGTCACGGACCAACCGTTTGTCATAGAGTTGCCATTCGAAGAAGATAACAAGCCTTTTGTCTTAGATCTCACGCCAGCGGAGAATGAAGCTTTGAAACCAGTAGTCATCGAATTCCCGAAGCAGGAGCCCGTTTTAAGTCTGCAACAAGTGCCGTGGAATTACGATGAGCCTAGCATACAGATCGGGGAGAATTCAACCGCAAAGAAGGAGGTGTCAGTAGTTACCAGATCAGGGAAGACTGTAAATCCATTTGAGACTACTACTCCAATTCAAGCCAATAGTTCTGAGCCACCCATCAAACCAACAATCTCCGAGAAAGAAGCCGTGGATTTCCTTAAACGACTCCAGAGAAGTGAATACAACATAGTGGAAAAGCTAAGCAAATCACCTGCCCAGATAACCATGTTGGACTACTTTTCTCTTCGGACATGCATAGGGATGCATTGATCGACGTATTAACAAGAGCTCAAATTCCGAGGGACATTTCTGTGATAATTTTTCAAACGTGGTTGGGAGCGTATTATTCAACAAACAAGTTACCTTTTCTGATGATGAATTGCGACGGAAGGCATTGGTCATAATAAGGCGTTGTACATAACAGTGAGGTGCAACGGAAAAATGCTGCCGAAGGTGCTAATTGACAACGGGTCCGCACTTAATATCTGTCCTTGGAGTACCTTGGAGAAGCTAGGATTGCAAGACATCAAGCTGAGGCCTTCAGGGACTATCGTTCGAGGGTTTGATGGAGCGCAGAGGGAGCCAATAGGAGAGGCAGATTTAGTAATCGAGATGGGGCCCGCCCAATTTCAAATAACTTGCCAAGTCATGAACTTCTCGAGCATTTATAATATTTTACTTGGAAGGCCATGGATTCACAAGTCTGGGGCCGTGCCGTCTTCGTTGCATCAATTACTCAAGTTCGTGGTAAATGACAAACTAATCACTATCTTTGCTGAAGAGGACTGCCTGGTGATCACCGATTCTGGAGTTAAAGAGGAGGGTAGTCAAAGTGTTACCATGTCCCCTCACAGCACATCCGATATAGTCTCCGTAAGTTGGATAACCACGGAGGAACAAACTCTCTCAAAGGCCAGTGTAATGATGGCCAGAGAAATGATTCGTGGAGGATACAAATTCGACAAGGGGTTGGGGCGTGAACTGCAAGGGATCCTGAAGCCAGTGGAGATTATGGAAAAAAGGGATACGTTTGGTTTGGGTTTCCGGCCAACCACCAAGGACATCAAAGAGATGAAGGAGCGTAAAAGAACAGAAAAGAGGGCCGACAAAGGGTTTTTGACATTCCACCGTTACGGTATACCTTTCCACGGCCACTGAGATAATCACAGCAGAGGGTAATTCAACTGAAGAAATCGAGGATAATTTGTCCCAATTGTTCATTGGGGCAACATTTGAAGATGATTTCCCGAGCGAGGCCGAATTTCCTGACATCCCTGAGGGGTCTATTTCTAATTGGACTGCCGAGTTCCTGCCTGTTCAGAAGGAGTTTCGGTAAATCTAGGGGGTTTGTCATTCATATGGATTCATGGAAAAGTACTTTTGCATCTGTAAATAGTTAATGAAAGCATCTTTACTTTTGGCTAAAATTTGCATATGTAAATATTGTTTCCGTTTGCTTTCTTTTGTTTTGCTTTCAATCAAAAGTTTTATGAAATGCACAAGTTGTTCTTGTCATGTTGTGTTGTCTATATCCATATTGTTTGTTCATTTGTTTGTTGTATGCTTATTTGCTTATTATCCCACATTCGTTAATTCTTTCAGATGGCCAAAAATAAAAATATTTGACCCTTTGGATATCACAGTTCTGGAATACGATAATGGCAATCTCTATATCACTCGCGACTTGGAGGTCTGTGAATCCGAACTCCAAAGCGAGAGTGATAATGAGGAAGTATCCGATTCGTTTGCAAAGGATCTTGAACAATATGAGGAAAAACCGAAACCGAACCTGGAAGAGACAGAAACAGTAAACATTGGCACTAAGGATGAAGCTAAGGAGGTGCAGATCAGTATTCATTTGAATGAAAGGCAGAAAAAGGAGATGCTTGAATTCTTGACCATGTTCCAGGACGTATTTGCGTGGTCCTATGATGATATGACTGGCATTTCAACTGATGTGGTAGTGCATAGATTGCCCACAGACCCTTCTTTTCCACCCGTAAAACAAAAACCCCGAAAATTCAAACCAGATATGAGCCTCAAAATAAAAGAGCAAATTGAAAAACAACTCAAAACCAACATTATCATTGTTTCCCATTACCCCATTTGGCTTTCTAACCCAGTTCCCGTTCCAAAAAAGAGTGGAGAGGTGCGAGTTTGTGTTGATTATAGAGACCTCAATAAAGCCAGTCCTAAAGATGATTTCCCTCTACCAAATATTCACATTCTCTTAGACAATACTGCGGACATGAGATTGAAACCTTTTGCGATTGTTTCGCTGGCTACCACCAAATTTTGATGGCAGAGGAAGATAGGGAGAAGACTGCTTTCATTACCCCTTGGGGTACGTTTTGCTATCGAGTCATGCCTTTCGGTTTAAAGAATGCAGGAGCAACATATCAGAGGACCATGACAACCCTATTTCATGATATGATCCACCGAGAAATGGAAGTCTACGTGGATGATATTATAATCAAGTCTAAAAGGGCAGAGGACCACTTGGTTGATCTGAAGAAATTGTTCGAGAGACTACGGAGGTACAATTTGAAGTTAAATCCTGCGAAATGCGCCTTCGGAGCACCTGCGGGTAAGCTGTTGGGATTTATAGTCAGTAAGAGAGGCATAGAGATAGATCCAGCAAAGATCAAAGCAATTCGAGATATGCCAGTGCCAAAAACTCAGAAGGACGTGAAAAGCTTTTTAGGGAAGATCAATTTTATCGGGAGGTTCATTGGCCAATTAACTGCCACCTGTGAGCCATTGTTCAAATTGTTGAGAAAAAGTGTACCGTTGTATTGGAATGAGGAGTGTCAACGGGCTTTCGACAAGATTAAAGATTATTTGTTGCATCCGCCAGTCTTGGTACCACCGAAGCCCGGTCGACCATTAATCATGTACCTATCCGTGCTTGAAGGAGCAGTTGGGTGTGTTCTAGGTCAACACGATGAATCCGGAAGGAAAGAACAAGCCATTTACTATCTAAGCAAGAAGTTCACGCAGTACGAGGCTAATTATTCATTCATTGAGAAAAGCTGCTGTGCATTGGCCTGGGCAGCCCAGAAGTTGAGACACTATCTGTTGAGCCATACCACGTATCTTATTTCCCGGTCTGATCCTTTGAAGTATCTTTTGGAGAAGCCGATGCTGACTGGAAGATTGGCCAAATGGCAGATAATTCTTTCGGAGTTCGATATTGTTTTCACCTCACAAAAGGCAGTCAAGGGGCAAGCTATAGCTGATCATTTGGCGGAAAATCCAAGGGATGATGATTATCAACCACTCCGTACTTATTTCCCTGACGAGAGGGTCTTATTTGTAGGCGCTGCAGATGATATAAGTGAACAAAGTTCTGAATGGAGGCTTTTCTTCGATGGAGCTTCGAATTCTCTCGGAGCTGGAATTGGAGCTGTTTTGGTGTCACCCGAAGGGAAGCACTACCCTGCCGCTGCCAAATTGCAATTCGCTTGTACGAATAACATGGCCGAATATGAAGCTTGCATTTTTGGTCTCAAAATGGCTTTAGAAATGGAAATCAAAGAGTTGATAGCTTTCAGTGATTCAGATTTGCTCGTACACCAGACTTTGAAGCAGTGGATAACCAAGGATTCGAAAATTCTTCCTTACCATTGTAGTTTGCTCACTTTGGCCAAGCAATTTCAAAATTTAGAGTTCAGACATCTCCCGAGAGCCCGAAATGCATTTGCCGACGCTTTGGCCACTCTAGCCGCTATGATCCAGTATCCAGATGAATTGAAAATCGAACCAATCCAGATTCAACTTCAAGACAAACCTGCCCACTGTTGGTTTGCAGACGAATCCTCTGATAATATGCCTTGGTATAAGGATATTAAGGAATTTCTCAAAACGGGGTCTTACCCTCAGCATGCTAGTTCAAAGGATAAGAGTTTTTTGCGCAGAATGGTTTCCAAGTTTTTCTTAAGTGGAGAAGTGTTGTACAAAAGAACCCCGGATTTGAACCTTTTAAGGTGCGTTGATGAAGATGAAGCTCAATATATGATGAAAGAAGTGCATAGCGGCGTTTGTGGACCTCACATGAATGGCCATCTGCTAGCGAAGAAAATCATGAGAACTGGATACTTCTGGCTTACCATGGAGCATGATTGTATAGACTTTGTCCGGAGATGTATAAAATGCCAAATGCACGGTGATATTATACGCGCTCCACCCACTGAGTTGCATAGCATGACCGCCCCGTGGCCCTGTTCAATGTGGGGTATGGACGTAATTGGCACGATTGACCCGCCCGCTTCAAATGGGCATCGATTTATATTGGTGGCAATCGAGTACTTTACCAAATGGGTTGAAGCGGAGTCATTCAAACATGTAACGAAGAAAGTAGTGGCCAATTTCTTGAGGGATCACATCATTTGTCGCTTCGGAGTACCCGAGACGCTGATTACAGACAATGCCAAAAATCTGAACAATGACATGGTAGATGGACTATGTGAGCAGTTCAAAATCAAACACCGCAATTCTGCCATTTATAGGCCTCAGATGAATGGAGCTGTAGAAGCCGCAAATAAGAATTTGAAGAAGATTATACGCAAAATGACTGAAAGGCATCGTGATTGGCATGAGAAGCTGCCTTATGCACTAATGGCATATCGGACTTCTATCCGAATATCAACTGGGGCAACGCCGTATTCACTTATGTATGGAATGGAAGCTGTCTTGCCAGCTGAGGTTGAGATCCCGTCGCTACGAATCCTTATGGAAGCTAAGTTGGAGGAGGCTGACTGGTTGAAGCAGCGCCATGAGCAATTGACGTTGATCGATGAAAGGCGATTCAACGCTATCTGTCATGGTCAGTGTTATCAAAAGCGGGTGGCCCGAGCTTATAACAAAAAAGTCCATCGGCGGGCATTCGAAGAAGGTGATAAAGTACTAAAGCGGATTTTGTCAATGCAAGAAGAAGCTAAAGGCAAATTTGCTCCAAACTGGCAAGGGCCGTTCATTGTCCAAAAGGTATTACCTGGTGGAGCCCTTATTCTAGCAGAAATGGATGGACGAGCATTCCCTCAACCCATCAACTCAGATATGTGCAAAAAGTTTTTCATTTGATCATGCAAATTTTCTTTAAGAAATTCATGCAAATGGCGAAATGCAAGTCAGGCCATCTTCTTTTACACTAAAAAACATTTTATCTCTACTTGTCCCTTTGAGCCATCAGAGTAGACAAACTTCGTTTGATAACCCCTGAGAATTGCAAACCCCACACTGGGGCAAAATTTTAATTTCTGAAAGAGGGATGAGCAAAAGAAAAGGAAAAGAAACCCCACACCGGGGCAAATTTAGTTTTCAAAGAAAAATGCAAAAGTGAGAAAATACAATGAAGAAATGCAAAGAGTGAAAATCCGATCAAACTGGGGCAAATTTTCCCCGATTTCGTTCAAAATCAGAAATGATTTCAGAATAAAGCAATCTCAGTTTATTTACCCCTGGCATCGAATTTGCTTTCAAGCCTTAACCTTTCTGGAAAAACACCCCACCTGACCTCATTACAAAGCCCAAAGTCCTGGCTTCCGTCATTTGTCGCATTTCTATTAGCAAAATTTGATAATCAACTGGCAAGTGATGTCCGTAATGCCTTCGCCTAATCTACAAGGGAAGTGCATTTTACTGATGCCTGAAACCTTTAACTCATATTTCTGAGTCGATCATGGTCGAGATGTATCTTTATTCTTTAGGTGAAAACCCGAAAGGGCGCCTTGAAAAAAAAAAAAAAAAAAATCAAAAAAAAAATCAAAAAAGAAAAAGGAAAAAAAATCAAAAAAATAAAAAAAGAAAAAGAAAGAGCAAAAACAAAAAGGGTAGGGGCAACCTTGGTGAAAACCCGAAAGGGCGCCAAGGCGGGTCTTTCATAACAGACAAGCGCGGGGAGGAACAGCTGGTGACCTGGTTCATTTGGACTTTTCCTCATATTTGTGATACTTTTGTCAGTATCGGATTCCGAAGCAAAATATCCAAAGTCTTGAATATGATATTCGTTGGCTAAACTTGTATTGTTCTTTACAAATATTCTTTTGCAAAATGTATCTTTATGAATCTTTTGGTTGTTTTCAATTATTTGTGTATGACTGCTTATGATTGTCTACATTTTTTCGTATGCTTATCTTTGCCCGACATAGGAAATAATCTTGCATGTACATTGATCGTTATATGACAAGTTTTCACGCATCATTCTTTTACCATTGAATTCAAATGAGTGATAAACCCAAAGGTTTGAGCAAAATAGGGGATTCAATCATCAGATACAGGGAGTAACATGCAACAAAGCTACCACCTGGATTGGGTGACGTGGTCAATCCGTACTTTATCAGTCTTAGAATTTGAAAAGTCACAAGTTCGACCAAGACGAATGCCGCGGAACAGAGGCAAAAATAGTACAAGACTCATGTTTACACGATTCTCAAGGCAAACCGGATCAAATAATGGTGGTAAATCCATTATTATTTATTCTTTTCTTGCAGGAACACTGCGTTCACAAATGACAGCGATCATTCTCTTTTTCAAACCTAAAGCAATGTTATTTGCAAAGTTGGTTTTAAGGACCAACATCGGCCATCGCTTCAACTACAGAGATCCAATCTCTCTCTAGGTACAAACATTTGAACTACTCTCAGGTAAAATTCAATTCATTGTCTCAAGCTTCCCCAGTGAATCCCGTTTAAATTCTGTTCGGGTCAGTCCCGTTTAATTTCCGTTCGGGTCAGTCCCGTTTAATTTTTGTTCGGGTCAGTCCCGTTTAATTCCTGTTCGGGTCAGTCCCGTTTAATTTCCGTTCGGGTCAGTCCCGTTTAATTTCTGTTCGGGTCAGTCCCGTTTAATTTCTGTTCGGGTCAGTCCCGTTTAAATTCTGTTCGGGCCAGTCCCGTTTAAATTCTTGATTCGGGTCAGTCCCGTTTAAATTCCTGTTCGGGTCAGTCCCGTTTAAATTCCTGTTCGGGTCAGTCTCGTTTAAAATTCCTGTTCGGGTTAGTCCCGTTTAAATTCTGTTCGGGTCAGTCCCGTTTAAATTCCTGTTCGGGTCAGTCCCGTTTAAAATTCCTGTTCGGGTCAGTCCCGTTTTAATTTCATGTTCGGGTCAGTCCCGTTTAAATTCTGTTCGGGTCAGTCCCGTTTAAATTCCTGTTCGGGTCAGTCCCGTTTAAAATTCCTGTTCGGGTCAGTCCCGTTTAATTTATGTTCGGGTCAGTCCCTTCCAAATTCTGTTCGGATCAGTCCCTTCCAAATTTTGTTCGGGTCAACCCCGTTTAAATTCCTGTTCGGGTCAGTCCCGTTTAAACTCCTGTTCGGGTCAGTCCCGTCTTATTTTTCATGTTCGGGTCAGTCCCGTATTAGAATTCTTGTTCATTGGAATCTTTTGCAGCCCAATAACACAGGTAAGTATTTGGTGTCCACTTCTTTGTCTCAAGTTTTTTCAAAACTCAGACAAAGAGGGGCAAACTGTAGACACCAAATTTTGAATAATTTGTATGTGGCTTCTACTTCATGATTTTTATTTTAGACCGCTTGCATTTAGTTCATTATTGTTTGTGCTATTTTATTTTATTTTATTTTATTTTAGTTTTATTCACTTTTGAGTTTTTAGTTACTTCTGTAGTTTTTATTTTTTGTTTTTGTTTTTGTAAGTTGTAGTGTAGAATTTTTTAGGAAAAAAGAAGAAGAAAGAAAAAAAAGAGAAAGGAAAGGAAAAGAAAGATGGTTTAATGCATATTGGCTTATCTTTGAAAAATAAAAAAAGAAACGTTTAAAATTAAAAAAAAAGTGAAAAATGCCGAAAGTGGAAAAGGAAAATTGATGAGAAATGGAAGTGGTAATTTGTGATTTTTAGTTCATTTGTTTTCCATTCAATATTAATTAAATTGTTTTGTTATTTGTTTAGTTTATTATTATCAATTTGCTGTCTTAATTAGTTTTTAAAAAAAAAAAAAAAAAAAAAAAAAAAAAAAGAAGTTAGTCGCGGCAAGCTGCGTCAAACGCAGCTTGCACAGAAGGAGCTGGTGCAGGCCCTTGGCTGCAAATTTGGACGAAGGCTGTTGTGTTTTTTAGGGTTGAAGGGCACCATATAAAAGGCTAAGAAACAGGGCAGCCGAAAAGGGAGAGCAAGAGGGAGAGAGTGGAACGGCTAAGAAAAACTGAGGGCTGAGAGATTAGAGAGGGGAGGAAAACATCGAGGGTTTTGTGAAGGAGCAAGGACCAGAAAATTAGTTGATGGCTAGGAGTAGAATCGAAGGGACGGCGGCATAAGAAAACTAGAAAGAAGCCGAAAGAGAGTTCGGAAGAGAGGATAGAAAACAGACGGCAAAAGGCTTGAGAAAGCAGGAGAGGTTGACGGCTGAGAAAAGCAAGAGAGTTGGCAGCCACAAAGTAAGGAAACCGGAGGAAAAGAGGAAGCTTGGGGTGGTGGTGACGGGCTGAGAGTGTGGAGTAGAATCTGGTGGGCGACTGGTTGAGTAAAGAAAAGAGAAGGCCGCAGCGTTGGTGAAGGATGCTAGTGTGATTGTGAGATCCGACTGGCCTGGCCTCTTCGTCAAGCTCTGCAAGAGGAGGAACCCAACTCTGCTGTTATCATCTTCGATCTTCATCGGAAAAGCACGAGTCTTGCAGCAAATCATCTGCTATCGACATTACCTTTTTCATTTGGGTAAAATTTCTCATCTCTTGTGGATGTTTATGCCTTTTGTGCTGAAATGTGTTTTGGTGGGCAGAGTTTCGATCAGTCCCAAGTTGTTTGAAGCTTGAAAATGGATTGGTTATAGTTTAATGATTTACGGTTGCTGCATTTTTGTCCCTTGTCTTTGTTTAAATCTTCATGTTTGGGCGACATTTGATGATGAGGGGGGGTCAGGTTTGTATGTTTGGGGCTGAAAAGGTTTGAGTTATGTTGAATACTTATTGATAGGTCATGTAAAAAAATGAATTGCAGGCTGTTAAAATCTGGATTTTGCTTGAATTTCTGAGTTTGCTTGCTATTTCTAGGATGCATTTTTCTCTTCACTTTCACATTAGGTTCGGTGTTGAGATAATGGGTAAATGTGGAAATGAGTTTTTCTCTATCTTCATGGCTGGTTTTCGCTTGTTCTTACGCATTCCTGTCTTAGTGGTTTTGTTGGCTGATATGCAGTAGCTCATTTTGTCCTTTCGATGTCGGTTTTTGGCTGTTCATGTTAGAAGAATCTATAGGATAATGTTACTGTTTTGATTTTTTTTTGTTTGGAGTGAGAAGGCAATTTGGTAAGCTGTAAATTTGGTAGCAAATGGAACATTGTGGAAGCTGAAGTTTTTTTTCCTTTCTGCCGTAGTATGCATGTTTCCCCAAAAGTGGGTGTGATATCTTTCTGATTTGTTTGTTTGTTTGGATCATGGTAGTGGTATAGTTAGTTGCTTAACCTGAAGTTGTGATGTTGGGTTGGAAAATATCTAATTGAAGTTGTGTTTTGAACCTAAGAATGAAGTTAGTTTGAAGGCAAAGTGCAGTAGTTTTACTCTCGGTTGTTTAGAGCTTAATGTAAAATAGTTGCAGAAAGTTTCAAAAAATGCAGAAATTTTCTACGTTGCATGCATGAAAATTCAGGAAAATTACACTTTAACCCCTCAGGTTTCACCTTATGTTACTATGACCCAACAAATAGAATAATTTCTTCAATTAGATCCCTGTGATTTTTGCAGTAATGCTACAAAAGCCCACCAATACTCTAAATTCTTGCAATTGGGTCATGAAAAAGTTGCATTTGAACTCTTGCTTGACCTTCCTTGACTCTTGGACTTTTAAAATCCCTAAGATGTCTCAATTGACCTTGTTGATAAGATTAGTGGTTGCATTTGGGTCTTTGGTTTGTAACTGAATTCTAAGTTTATTGCAATTTTGAACCGTTGTTTGGCATTCTATCGTTTGGAAATCTTTGAGACTCTTGAACATTTCATTTGAACTTGAATGACTTCATGTGTTTGCAATTAGGTCCTAAAACAACGGTAACGTAACCTCCATATCTACTTTAGTTCCATCCTGGCTCAATTACTTGAATTATTTAATTAACCTTGCCGTTCTGGGATCTTACTTGATGGTTATATGTTTTGGGTTGACCCTTGGATAGATTGGTAAGGGGTTTTAGGATGAATTCAAAGAGTTTCAAGAGTTTCATCTAGATTCATGTGGTAATGTGCATTTGTGTGGATCTTGGATGTTTTGATGATTCAATCAATAGTTGGGATCTTTATTTCATGAATATGGAAATCTTAAGCATTTAAACGCTTCTAATTGTTCAATTCCATGTTTATGTGTTTGATTGCTTGACCCTTGCTTTGTTTTGGACTTTTAAAGTTCTTACATGTTCGATTGACTCGAATGTTTGGGTAAGGGTTGTGTTTGAGTCCTTAGTAGGAAATTTCTTTTTGATGGTTTGATGGACGTCATTTGATTTATTTACATTTCATCATTAAATTGGGGCGTTAATCCTTTGCTTTGAATGGTTTTAGCACATATTATCCCGTTAGTTGGTGACTGAGCCCAGTTTAAGTTTCGTCCATTTAACACTACAAAAGGGAGCGGTATAATTCCTTTTATCTTTCTTGTTTCTCTTATGTGACTAATGTGCTAATTGAAATTTGCATGGCTATTTGCTTTCCTAGCCTCTCCTTATTTCCTTTCAATTATTCCATTTACCTTTGATTTTTAATGGGGTATGTGTACACCTCTTGGCTTGTAATAGATAGGGCGTAGCAAGTAATTTGGTCCATTTTCCCTTTCCCTTTTGTTTTAGTTAGCAAATGTAATGATTGCCTGCCTATGTGTTACATGTTAAATGCTTTATTAGGATTCTGCATCTAGTCAAGCATGCTAAGTGTTATGTGCTACGTGTTTATAAGTGATTCGCATGTCTACTCGCTTTTTGTAGTATAGACGAATGGGATGGATGAATGTACGTCACCACACTAGTCCAACGCTAGTTGTGGCTTCTTTTATCGTTTCCACTAGTCCAACGCTAGTAGGATGTCATAGAAAGGGCTAGTCCAATGCTAGACCCAATAGGTTCTTTTTTTCCTTTTTTCATTAAGTGCATGATCACCACATATCACGCATTTTTCCTTAGTTTGTCATTCGGTATGTTCCTCAAACCCCTTCCCCTTCACTTTAGGACTTGCATCTCATGCTAGTTAGGGTTCATTTGCGTGAAAATCCCCTCTTGATAAGGGAAACGAGCGAGTGTGGCTACTCGATAGCCTTAGCACGCTAGTTTTACCTTCTAATCCGAGGGAAAATTAAAATCATAAAACTAGAGGTCATCCCCGTACCCGACTTGATGCATCCCTCTAAGTTTCATGCATTTTCATTTCCTCACTATTTTCCTCACTAATTATATATCTTAAATGCACATGCCATACTCACACACTTCTTCACTTTCTTTACTTTGTCATTTCACACATTGCACCCATTTTACTTATATATTTACTATTTTTATCCACTTACACACGAGCATTTATATTTTCATTCATTTGCACACAAACACTTTCAAAATGCACACTTGCACTTTTCCTACACCACGCACACTTACACTTTTATTTTGAGTCATCATTTGCATCATTCCCGATTTTCTATGAGGCTTTCTTTATTGGCCGTCACGACTCGTGTGAATGGGACCAAAAGCCTCATAAGAAACATTTCTTAGATTTAGGATTGCATTTCTCATTCATTAGTCAAATCCAAACTTGCAATACATATTTTGGGTAAAAAATATAGGAAAATAAGGGTTAAATCGCGCAACTAGCCTTGGCTAGGTCAAAGGGGTGCCTTGGATTCTATCCTTGCCTTCCCCTTTGTCAAACGTGACCCCCGAACCTTTTTCTTTGGCTTACGTGGACTAGGAGTCGTTTTAAAAAGGGTTTTACTACTTTGTCTTTAAAAAACACTTTTTGGGTGACTTGGTACACCCCAAATCTATACCAAGTGGCGACTCCGTTTTCATATTTAAAAAACCCTTTTTAAAATTTCATTTGGCCAAATCGTCGCTTTCCAAAGTCCCATGGCCTTTTTACTTTTCATTTTGCACACGTTCACACCACACTTCACACACACATCACATCACATTCGAATCAAAAAGTGGGGCGCGACATTTAATCTAAAGATTTATCACATTTCGATGTTCTATATTAATGCAAACCCTAGACCTAGGAGGGTATCAGGGGGTCAAAATATATCTTCAAATCTTATTTGGTACCAATCACATTAATTGTGACGCCCAATAAAGACTCTTCGAAGAAGTCACGAATAATACAAGTCATGAGACTCGAAAGAAAGGAAAAGTGAAGAATATAATAATATACAAATGCGTATGACCTAGAGGAATGCATCATAATGGGTGCGGGGACTTACACTTGTGACTTTCAATGTTCCCTTTAATAGAGGGAATACGAGCGTGCTAAGGCTAGAAAAAGCCAAACTCGTCCATATCTCATATCCAAGGGATTTTTCCTAGTCTAATCAAGCAAATGTACTAGCCTAGGTCTAATGCTTAGATGAAATGCAAGTCTAATGTCATGTTTCATACAAAGGGGTAAGTAATATACATATAAGGAAAAATATGAAATAGGGGATATAAATAGAAGGGAATATGGGATAAAGGATGTACATAAAAAAGTGTCATGCAATATGGTAAAAACCCTAAAAGGTGAAAAACATGCATTAAATGTAGTGATTCACACAAACATGATCTAGCGTAGGAGGTCTCTAAGGGTCTAGCGTTGGACTAGCCCATATCTATGAATTCCTACTAGCATTGGACTAGTGGAAAATCGAAATGAAGGGCCACAACTAGCGTTGGACTAGTGTGGTGACGTCACACATTCATTACAATCAAATAAATCATGTAAAGCCTAAATAAAGCAAATAGACACGTAAATCACATATATCACATAACACATAAGCATGGTGTCTAGATGCAAGACCCTAGGAAAGCGAGTAACACATAACACATAAGCATGCAAAACCACACAATGCAAATAAAGCAAATAAAACCCTAACTATTACATTCGAGGAACCCTACTACAATCTAAAAGGGAAAATAAAATAAATAATAAAAAAGGAATACCTAACTATTACAAATTTGGCATTCAAGTGCCTTTCAAATGATAGATATACAAAGCTAAAGCCAATAAAGCAAATAAATAAATAAATGAAATAAAAAAATAAACATCCAAGGTGCATGCAATTACACATGTAAAGTCACATAGGGCACGTAGGGTCAAATAGAGTAAGAAATAAGGGATAGGGTGTACCTCCTTTGATTTGGAGCCCCAATGGAGTGAAATTACTTATTTACCCTCCAAAATAATAAAGGAGTCAAGGCATCACTTTAATGAACGAATAATCACATAAAAATGGAACTAAAGACAAAATTGAATCACTAAAAGTATTTAAATAAATTAAACAGCCCATATTTAACAAATAGGGACCCAATTTCTATGATTAAAACACAAAGCGCCAAGAATTCCACATAAAATCAAATTAACACCATAAATCTAGAAAAAAGTTATTAGACCCTTCAAATTCATCCTAAAATTCATGAAGAATCTGTTCACAAAACACATGAAAACATACCAAGGAAACAAATAACATGTTAAAGGGACAAAATTGATCAAATTTTCAAAGTTTTTGGGCCGTAGTAGCATTAAACAAAAGTTAAGGGGTTGGAGTGTAATTTCTAAAAGATTCTCATGCATGCACACGAAGAAGATTTCTGCAATTGAGACTCTCGGCAATGTCCTGGAGCTTTCTTTTCTTTTGCAACCGGTTTCATGCAATCTCCTTATTCAGATTAGATGCATTCATGCCAAACAACCCAAATAACGAAAAAACTGATTGATTTGTTAACTAAACAGAAAATACTAGATCTTGGAGCCAAAAGAAAGAAAAAAGACTACAGCATACACCCAGATAAGACTTGCAGCAAACTGATATTCATTTTCCAGCAAGCATCGAATCATGATTCAAATGTTTTAAAGACTCAAACATGCAAACTCAACACCAATCAATCACTGACCCTTTCCACACCAAATTAACTATCAAATTATGATAGCCAAAGCTTGGTGAGCAGTCACGGAGAAGAAAACAGCAAAACAGATGCCGCAGCCTTTATATTCAAGATTACAGTCCCAGCAGAGCAACGAAACCCAATATCCATCGGACTCCACAAACCCCTTTTCAAACATAAGATGCATACAAAGGAACTCTAGGATAAAAATAAAATTGACAAGTTCGAATACATTCACAGGTTTCTTGCTACCAAATGAACGATCTTCGGCCAGCTTTGGATTTGAGCCGAACCTCACACACATAGACACAAACGAGAGATTCATCAATTTTTGCTGCTTTGATTCAAAGTTTTCTATTAGACATTTCTTCAAACACCGAATAGGCATCAAAAACATCATCGATTCGTGGCTCAATTTATGCTATAACCAGCCCCAAAATTTGTCACAACGCACAAATTTCAGTCCAAACAATCACAAAAAGCATGTATGTTTCACAATCGTGTATAATCGACAAACACTGCAATGAACAAATTCACAAAACCAAATAACATGCTTTGAAAGATTCAAGAATCCATGCTTGGAAAGAAACTGAAATTTTAAAAGAAAAAGATAACTTACAAAGCTCCTCCTCGGTGAAGATCCGCAGATGATGGTGACGGATATCTGATGAGGTGGTGGCAGCCCCTCCGTTTCTCGCCGCAGCTTGGCTCTAGTTTCTTGCTGCAGCTTTCTTTCCTCGCCGAAGTATCCTCTTTTCCTCTGTTTTTTTTTCGTTTCTTTTCCTCTGTTTTCTTGCTCTGTTCCTTAGCCGCGAACCCTCTCTCGGTTCCGTCCTCAGCCCTAACAAAACCCCTCCTCTTTTTGTTTGTTTCTCCTTTCTTTGCTCTGCGATGGAGCCCCTCTCGGCCCCTCTCTTTTCGTTCGATTCGTTTTTTGGTTTCTTGCTCCCCTCAACCGGGAGCCTCCTTCTCTGTTTTTCTTCTTTTTTTTTTTGTTTCCCCTGGACGAAGCCCTCTTTTCATTTTTCTTTTGCTCTGTTTTTGAGCCGAAATCTCTCTCGGCCTTTTTACTTAACCCAGCCGCCAACAGATGCCCCCTGTCTCTTGCTTGGCTTCCTTTTTCATAACCTAGCCGCAGCCTCTTCTCCCCTCCTCCGATTTTTCTCTTTTCCGTAACTCACCCCTCCTAGCCTTTTCAGACCCTAGCCGCCACTTCCTTGGTCCCTCTCTCTTTTTCTCGGCTCTTTTCTTCTCAAACTCAGCCGTCAACTTTCGTTCCTCCGGTTCTTTTGCCTCTGCCCGAAATTCCTCCTCCAAATTCCAGATTTCAGCCGCGGCTTCCTTCTCGATTTTTCCTTGTTTCGCTGTCCACCTCAGATTTTCCTCCTCCCCTTTCATTTCTCACTCAGCCGCCAGCTTCTTTTTCCTTTTTTTAGTTTCGTTTCTTGCCTCTCAACCCTAGCTCGCCCTATTTTTCTTTCCTTTTTCTTGCTCAAATACTCCGCCGCCACTACCCTATCAGCTCTCTCTCCTTTTGCTCCGTCCTCCCTTGCGTTTTTTCTTTTCCAAAACCTCCCTTGGCTTCTTTTTGTTTTTTTTTCTTTTTCAGACCCAGGCCCTCTCCAATTGCTTCCCCGATAGTTTTTCCTTTCTAATCCTTATCCTACCAGTGTCTAGACATCTTGCCACCTAGGTGATGTGTTGTTAAAAATCCAAAGGGACACTTGTCCCCATGCATGAACCCTCCATTTGTCATTTTTTTACTTTTCCCTTTTTCCTTTTTTTTTCTGAAACTTAGTATAAAAATGCTTTTAATCTTGAATAAAATAAAATAAGAGACCAAAAATGAAAATAAAGTAAACATAAAAATAAAAAAACCTAAAATTGAAACAAATAAAGCTAAAATCAAATTAATTAAACGAATAAAGTTTAAAATCAAAAATTTGGTGTTTACAGTGTTTATGAGTTTTGGGGTCACTATGTGATAACTTGTGGTTACTGGTGTGTCTTGTTGGTACCTCACGAGCGTAAGCTCACCCTTGTTACTTTGTTTTCCTTACAGGGAATAACCTTTTGAGAACTATGATGTGGTGAAGCCGAGTTGAGCTAGTTTTAAATTTTTTTTTTGTATAGCTCCTCGATAGTTGGGAAATCCATACATGTACTTGGATCCAACATTTCTTTTGGAATGTAAATTTGTAATTATGCATGTATAAAAGTGTTTGGTAATGTTCATGTGCGGCCCATTTTTTTTTCATTTTCGTTTCGTGACTATGATTTATTTGAGCGCGCTAAAATATTCCTGAACGTTTTAGATTATATTTAATCGTCTTAGTAGTCCTGGCGAGAGTTGGGCAGGCAGTCCGCTAACTCCTTTGGTACGCCCTAGGGGAAAGTGGGGCTGTCACATTTGGAGCCACTCGTATCCTACCATTGTGATGTTTCATTTCTGAATTGATGTGAAATATTTGGATTTATATGTTTATCTGAATGTACTTTTACATTTTTACCCCAATTATTCACTAAGCATATAGTTTACCCCGTTCCATTTGTTTTCTTTAGCAGGGGGCCGACGCGGGGATCGCTCAGGAAGGTGTATAGAATTTTGGTTATAGAATAGTTGACTTTGTACCTGTTATAAGTTGACTAATAAGATGTATATAGTTGTCGTGGTGGTTGTAGTTATCAGCTTTTCTAGGGTTTATTTTCTGGTACTCGTGATATGTAATTCTTGGAGAATTGGATGTAATATTTGAGATTTATCTTGTAATTCATTTGAGAACTGTAGTGAGCGAGTGAGTCCTGGTGAGAGTTGGGCAGGCGTCCCGCCGATACCCTAGGGTTTGCCCATGGGAGAAGTGGGGCCGTCACAGAAAACAATTTAGAGTACATGTAAAAATATCTTAAACTATTTTACAATAATGAAAATAACTTCTTACCAACTTCAAAATAGCATTTTGCATTTTTCTAGTTTTCAAGCCATCGATTTGAACAAAAAAAATAGAAAATTCAAACAAATGTAAATGATATATAAAACTCTTTAAATTAACTCAATTCAATTTGTAGCAAAAAAGTAATATTTTTTAACTCGCAAAAACATTGACTAAAATGTTAAATATTAGCTATTTGTATTTTAATGACACACTATATTTTGTCTCAGTAGAATTAAACCTTCATGTTTTTGCTTCTATTTTGAAATTACTATCACTATACTCATGGTTAGTTTTTGTGTCATTGGTTTGGATAAAATGATTAAAATACTTAGAAAACAATTTAGAGTGCATGTAAAAATATCTTAAACTATTTTGCAATAATAAAAATAACTTTCTTACCAACTTCAAAATAGCACTAACAAGTTTATAAATTATTTTTAGCATTTTGCATTTTTCTAGTTTTCAAGCCATCGATTTGAACAAAAAAACAGAAAATTCAAACAAATGTAAATGATATATAAAACTCTTTAAATTAACTTAATTCAATTTATAACCAAAAAGTAATATTTTTTAACTCGCAAAAACATTGACTAAAATGTTAAATATTAGCTATTTGAATTTTAATGGCACACTATATTTTGTCTCAGTAGAATTAAACCTTCATGTTTTTGCTTTTGTTTTGAAATTACTATCACTATATTCACGATTTTGTACAAAAAAGTAAGATGACAAAAGGGTAAGTTTAGAATGAAATCAAATTCACTCACCCAAAATAAGTTTTTCAATATTATACTTTGAAATAGGTTCAAATATTACAAAAAATCGTAAAATAGGGAAGGCAAGTGAGGTTTTTCAAAATTCGAGGGTGCCAAGTTATACCGTCAAAAATCTTAAGACAAGTTTTTGAAATTATTCCTTTTTGCTAAGACAAATTTCTACCTCCTCCACCCATTTCCCAAAAAAAAAAAATTTGACGGCCTTTTGTCCCAAAAAAAAAATCTGAATGTGGTAGTTGTTCAAAAATTATTCACGGACTATTATTCATGACTGTGACGACCCCACCTCCCCCTAGGGTGTACCCCAGGGTTTAGCGGATCGCCTGCCGAGTTCTCGCCAGAACTCACTCACTCACATCAGGTAAATAGGTTGCAACCTTGAGAGTAAAAGAAATAACAATTCCCAACTTGGAACGTACATGTACATTCATTTCTATTTCAATCATCCATACAATCCCAAATATATCAAGAGATATAAGTTCCATATACATTCAGCCCTAGTCGAGCACTAGCACGAGTACAATCGCAAAATTTCAAAAACTAGACTATGTTAGCCTGTACTAGTCTCACGCCCTCGCTCGTACCCCCTGTAAGGAAAATAAATGGTGTGAAATAAGCTAAAAGCCCAGTGAGGTTCCAAATAGCAAGTTGACCATTATTCAAAAGTACAAGAATCGACGTAGCAAAATAGCGAGCATAACAAGTTCATAAAAGTGAGCAATAACACTTTAAGTAGCAAATCTCAAAATGAGCGAGTATAAAGTTTTTCAAAAGAAACAATAACTCGATAAGTAACAATCATGTCAAATTATAAGGATACGGATGGCTCTCAAGAGCCAAGTTCCCATTTGCTTCACTAGAGCTTGATCAAGTAGTAGTTGACACTCCAACTTTCAAGTAAAGTAACTAGTCCAATAAAGCACCACTTAGCTACAATCTCCGTCCACCATCCAAACCCCCCACTAGGCCCAAAATCCTCAATAAACACTGATAGTAATACTCGAGCATACCGATTAGTCGAGGAGATAACACTCCACTCGACAACACTAGATATCCATGGTTTATTATCTAATCGACCAAACCCTTGCCGACTCGACTTGATTAACTAGCTAGTGGGGTTTGGGTCCCCAAGAAGTTGATGGGATAACATCTCTAATCGACAGAATTAAGATAAAAGTACGGAGACGGGAATGAGAGGCACCTCCCACTCGGATTGAGTGTGGTACATGCTGCCGCTCAGCAGTTACAAGTCAAGTACAAGTATATCAAGTCAATTGCAACAATACACAAATACATATCTCATTAGAGCAAGTGCGATAAAGTATACCCTTGCCCGATCATACCAATCAAATATCATTCGATCACATTGGTCAAGTATTGAAAACAAGTGTCAAGTTCAATCAGATATTTGGAAGCACTCACCAAAGGTCTAGTGCTTTTCAAAATCACGTTCAGGTCCAACTCCTTGGTTGGAGTCCAAATCTGCGATAAAATATCATTTAAGAGTTTAAAATCTACTAGGATTCGAAACATATGAGTTTCACTTCAAAAAGATCAAGTAAATGAAACTTGTTTAAGTAGTAGTCATATGACTTCTTAAACTCTCGAAAATTCATGCTCGCTCTTTTAGTTTCGGTAAGGAAGCGATTAAAACTTTAGAATTTCCATTTGAGTCGAAAAGATGAGGAAAACGTATTTCTATTTTTTCAAGGGTACGAGTTTTGGCCAAATTCCAGCTTATATACCTCTACGAAAGAAGACTCGAATACCCTAGACAATTCAAGTGTAATTCGGCCTCAATTCTTTGCTCAAGTTGCAAGTACATCTGCCTAACCTTCGAGTGAAAATTTGGGCGGCATGCCCCTTGTGTTTAGCTATTTTTCAGCCATTTATGGCTTTATTATTTTCCTTAAATAAGCCCCAAAGTCACAGACAAGTAATGTTAGCACCATAGCCCTTCAATTAGGCTCCAAAATCATCCAATTACAACACAAGTCTAATAAAACAACCAAAAATCAGTTTTTGAGGAACAAAGCTAAACAACAGATTTGACATCTTATAGCATTTTAGTCACAACTAGAGCGACATTTATCGGATTGGTGTACACTTTATATCATTTCGAATCTAAGATAGAGAAAGACAAATCATATGAAGACATCAACAACCAATTCGTCCATTTTCAAGGTCAAAATGTGACATCTCAGAGGAAAATAGAATCTGTCCGCGAAACTGTACATTTGGCAGTCAAGGGTATTTTTGTCATTTCACATGCTACAATGCTCCGTTTGAGCTGAAGTTTTGTAGGCAGTTACATAACATCATTTCTTACAACTTTCATGTTTTGACCTAAGTCTAATTGTGACGCCCCGAAAGAATGAGTGTGAGAACTCGAAAATTTTCTAATTTTCTAGGGTTTATTTTTTTTAAAATCGCCCGCCTTTTCTACATTTTCTTGATTAGAAAAAATTTCCCAGATAAAGTTTATGAGCAAAGATAGTTTTAAAATGATTTTTCTAGTATCAATTAGTTTTTGAGAAATTAAGAGCTTATACCGGACGTGGGACCCGCTAGTGTGATATAATTTTGGTGACTAAGTGAATTGTGTGCTAAGTGTTATTATTTTACAAGGTGCTAGGAAATGATTAGAGGGTGGTTATATGATGTAACCATTGGAAGCCAAAGGATTAAAGAAAATACTAGAAGGGCCAAGTGTCACAAACCCATTGCAAGTTGGACCTTTGACTAAGACCATGATTTCTTCTTCTTATCTTGACCAAACCTTTTGTTTTCATCATTTCTTCTTCTTGTAAGCTTGATGGACGAAATTTTGAGAGAAAGAGAGAGAATATCCAGCATCTTGCACCTCAGTTTCTTCCTCCAATCTTGAGTTCTAACCGATTAAATTGCAAATCACTCCATAAAACTTGCTAGCTAAGGAAGATTGAAGCTATTGGTGGAGTTGTTTTGGAAGAAAAATCCCTAAGCCATCACCTTTCTTGATATTTCAAGGTATTATGTCTAACCATCCTTTCTTTGATCTTGATTTTGTTAAATTAATGACTTGTGATGGCTAATTAGATGTTTTGGTGGAAGATTAGCACTTGAATGCAAAAATTTCCAGATTAGGGTTTTCAATTTCCCCAATTCTGCCTGACACTGTTCATCATAGTTAGAGGCCAAATTGGCCTTAGCACAAAACATGAAAGTTGTAGAGAATGAGGTTTTATAGTTTCCTACAAAAGTTCAGCTCAATCCAAGTTCGGTAGCCTGTGAAAAGACCAAAATATCCCTGCTGCCCTGTTTCTGTCCAAACCTGGAAATCAGCTTTGGTAATTGATTAGTTTGACTGGGAATACTACTGATTTGGTTGTTGATGTCTTCTTACGAATTCTAGCCTTGTATCTTAGCTTTTAAATGGATTTGGAATTACCTGATTTGGAGTTGTGTGTGCTGAGTTATGACTGAATGAATCAGGACTGCCACAGTGAGCTTCGAACTAGAAAATCTGGGGTTGTTTTGGTAAATATGACCTAGTTAGGGTGAGAAATAGACTGAGTGATCTTCATGAAAGTTATATGGAATGATATTGTAGAGGTGCCTGCAAAATTTTAGGTCAATTGGAGTTGCGTAACTTGAGAAAAGATGGAATTACCCTTGCTGCCCTGGTTTTACCGGAATTTGGGAATTGCTTCTGTAATGGGTTATTTTGGTTGGGAATGCTTTGGAATTGGTTGTTGAGGTCTTATGATGTATTGTATCCCTGTTTCTTAGCTTTCAGCTGGTTTTGGAATTTCTGGATTTGGACTTGGATAGCCTGATTTATGATGTTTCCGCTAGAATGCGTTCTGTGAATATGTTTTTGTCATTCTGGTATAGTTTCTTGCATTTTTGACCTTGTTACACTCGAAACTGGGTTGAGTGATCTTCTGTAATATTGTAGCCCTATCTCTTAGTTTCGAAACGGTGTATCTTGCACCTTCATCCGACAATCGTAGCACCTTTGGTACCATTATCGCAAAATGACGTCAAAACTGTTTTTCTGGTTTTGAGCTTAACTTTCATTTCCGGACTTTTCCCTAGCTTGACTTGTACTAGTACTACTTGGAGCTTGCTGAATGGCTATTGGAGGAACTTGTTGTTGTGTGTGTACCTTTGGGACTGGCTGAAGAAATAATGAAGCCATGATGGCTGGAAAAGTAAGCAAATTTAGGGGAAGTGCTGTCCGAACTTTTAAAGGACTTGTTTACATTGAGTTTGTGATCTAAGACTTGGATTTGAGCAAGGCAATGTTACATGATGGATGATTTCTGAGCCATGGAGGTGAGTGACCTCAAACTATTTCTGAAGTTATTTATGAACCGTTTCCTGCATTATTTACTTTTGAACTGTTTCCAAAGTTACTTTTGTACCGTTTTCTTGCATTGTTTACCTTTAAACTGTTTCCAAAATTACTTTTGAACTGTTTTCTTGCATATCATGTGTGCTGGCATTTGAGTGTGCCTTGTTTGCTATATTTCTTGACTTCATGACTTGTATTTTGGTTGATAACGTGTTAAGCGCTTATAATGATTTCCAAAACGAGTTTTCGAGGCGAGTGTGTACTTTATTGCACTCGACCTCGATAAATGTGAAATTTTCGATTGCAATGTTACTTGCGCATGAATGTAAGCCTTTTGGGTTGAACTGGCTATTGCCCCTTGTTACCGGTCGTCTTGAGCCAGAAGCGGACTCGGTCAGGCGATTAGGAACTTGGGTGAACGTTTGGTATACTCGAGTATTACCTATGTAGGTTGGTGGAGCCTGGCCAAAAGCCAGGGACGGGGTGAATGAAATGAAATGAATGACCAAATGAGCGAGGAAATGTCAGGAGAATGAATGTATCCTTTCATGAATGTTACTATCGCTTTCCATTGTAAATGTTTCATGAATTATTGATAATCCATATTTACTGTTTTGCAAATGTTGTAGTTGTTTCCGGATTTATCATTTGATTTATGACATTATTGCTATATGACATCATTGAAATGAACTATTGTGAAACCGATTTGATTAATGATTTTCTGGTTACTCGCTGAGCTTTTAGCTCACCCCAAAAACTATTTTATTCCCCTCCACAGGGCTCGTGGCGAAGGAAGGACTTGTAGTACTTGTGCACGTGTATGGATGGCCTAAACTTTGTACAATTGTGGATTTGGAATTATTTTATGTATATTTGGGATTAGTTTCCGCTGCATTTGTGACATGTAATTATTGGAGACGGATGTGTATTTGTGGACCATTTGATGTATACTTGAGATTTGTATTGTATTTATTTGAGGACTGTAGTGAACGACTGAGTCCCGGCGAGAGCTGGGCGGGCGGCCCGCCGAACCCTGGGGTACGCCCTAGGGAGAGGTGGGGCCGTTACACTAATTATGTGACAGCCCCACCTCTCCCTAAGGTGAACCAAAGGGTTCGGCGGACTGCCTGCCCAACTCTCGCTGGGACTACGGAAACAAATCACACACTCGTTTGAATCTCCAACGAATACAAATAAAGTTCATATAAACCTCTCGAAGGTGCATTCACCATCAAATACATGAGAGACACGAATAAACACTTTTAAACCCACGTTGGAATTTTACAAGTCAAAGTGCGCTACTAGATCAAAATACAATTAGGGTTTTTCTATTACAAAGGAGCTTAACAAAAGATCGTTTACTCTAACTCGACCCTTTCTTCCAAAATCATGATTTCACAGTTTGCCCCTGTAAGGAAAACAAAGATGACGGGAAGGGGTGAGCTTACGCTCAATGAGGTACCAAAATACTAGTAGTCAAGAATCAGGGCATTTCACGTTTCAATCATGCAATTATACACACCAGATAGAGAAATGAATAAACACTTCAAATGGAAAGGATACAGGTGACTCTCAAGAGCCAAATTCCCTTTTCTTCACCAGAGCTTGATCAAATAGTAGTTGACACTCCGTCAACTTTCAAATAAAGTAACCAATCCAGTAGAACACCACTTATCACCAAATTCCGTTCGCCAACCATACCCCATACCAAGCCCGAACACCTCAACAGGAACAGGAATGGTAATACTCGAGTATACCGTAAATCCAGAGTCTCCAATACCCATAGATTCCCCAGGACCAGGCACCCATGGATTGTCAATTTTCTCGACCAAGCCTTTGCTAGCTCGATTCAATTAACTCCCCATGAGGTTGAGCTCAGGTTTAATAGGAAGGTCGTTGGATATACTTCCAAATGACATTATAACAGGCACAAGTAACTGATTCAAGCTCATAACAGGTACAAGTAACAGATTCCAGTTTATGCAGTAAACATTCACACAGGCCAGAGAACGAGTGTGATAAAATACACCCTCGTCTCATACAGAATAAACAGATGATACAGTCATTCAAGTCACAATTTGCAAGTACATATAAGCCAAGTTACGGAACAATTGAGGGGAGTGGAACACTCACCAGTTCAAACAAAGATAACTTCACAAGTTTTCACCCAAAGTAGGGTTTTGATCATCGTGAAACTCTAAAAATAACCAAAGTAAAACAATTGAGGTTTCCACATCCAAAACCTAGTAAACGGAATATACAAGTGAGGCTCGACTACGAGTCATATGCCTATTCAAATGAACTACAAATGCAAAGAGCTAAAATGTGACTTTTGAGTGAAAAGGTAATAGTTGGTCCTAGGGATATGACCAACCTCAAAGCCCGTCACCTCTCCCCAAAACCGTACCTATAATGGTTCACCATTTCCAAATTTGAAGTGGAAAATGAAAGTAAGACCAGTTCTAAGAAAACAGAATTTCCAGTTTTGCACAACACTATTTGAAAAATCATATCTCAAGCTTCTTAAATCCAAAATTGATAAAATTTATACCATTGGAAAATAGATTCAAAGATTTACAACTTTCCAGAAGACACTATGGTAAGATTCATAACACAAGTCAGTCATATTCGAGTCTCAAGCTGTCGCTTCATCCAGCAAATGACAGGATAGGTATGCAATTTCAGTTAACTTTGAAAAATCATCATATATCACACGGACATAAACAGGGTCTGAAATTTTCACGGTATATAGCTCTAGGAATCTAGTTTAAAATGCAAAAATAGAACTAAATTCCAATTTTTCTACAAGAAGATATAGCAAATTTCCCAAGACTGCTTAAGGGCTCCTGCGGAAAAATTTCTACAGCACCTCCCTCTAAAATCTCTATTTTTCCCTCCTACAAACAACCACCCATATCATCTCAATTGCACATACAAATTACAAGTCATTAAACACACTCTTTTAAGGCCATAACACACTTAATATAAAGCCAATTAATAGCTCCAACATCAACCATCTTCAAGGCCAAATTCAAAACCCTAGATCTGAAATTTAAGTACATAAGCTGGAAATTTCTTTAGGCAAGTTAATCTATTCCATAATCCTTCAATCTTTCATATAGAAAACTAGCAAAACATGGCCAACCCTCAGTCATTACATGTGAGCAGAAATTACACCATAAAAACTGAAAATTATATATCATCACCTCAAACCACAATATTTCTCATATAATCACAAATATTGTAACCCTAAACCACAAATATCCTAGTTTTAGATGTAAAGAGGGATTTCTTAGCAAATTTACCTTATATCACAAGAAAGATGGTAGCTTAGGCTTCTTCCTCCCAAATTAACTCCACAAACACCTTGGAACTACCTTAGCTAGCACTTTTATGGAGTGGTTTGAAATTTAATCGGTTGGAACTCAAGATTTGGACAATAAATTGAAGAACAAGTTGAAGGTATTTCTCTCTTGTTTTCTCTCTCAAACAGCCGGCCAAGCAAGGAGAATAAATGAAGATATTTTAGCCAAGAAACAAGATAAGAATGTAGGAAAATCAGTCGGTCAAACTTGGTTGCTGAAGTGCCATGTCACAATTCGGCCAAGATCTGGCTGGATTGCCGGCCGGATTGCTGGCCGGATTCAAGGCAGTGGGTTTTCCAATTTTTTTCAAACAAGCAAGCCAATCCGGCCAAGTATCCAGCCAATAACTGGCCGGATATATGGCTAGATTCTGCAAAGATCACTGTTCACCAGAAATTTTTTTTTTCTTCTTCTTTCGGGCGTCACAAACTCCCCACTTAAAAGAATGTCGTCCTCGACATTCCAGCTTGTACCAATCAGATCAAAAGGGTCCTCGAAGGTCGGTCAAGTACTAAGAATCATTCTAATCCTACTTATCACTTTGTAACGGCCAACAGATAGCTAAACAAGTAACCAAAAGAACATGCAAAAGGGCTCGAATCAAACAACTAGCCCTGAGTTGGACTCAAAGTCCCAGATATTCGGAAAAATTCAGGACATGGCTTAGCCTCAGGTCGGAAGCTTTACCCCTGGCGGTGTTGGACAACACAACAAGCTAGCACAACAGCTATACTTCACCAGAGAGCCTTTGTTCAAAAATTTCATTCCTGGTGATGTTGGACAACACAACAAGTTAGCACAATGGCTATACTTCACCAGAGAGTCTCAGTTCAAGTATTTGTCCCTGGCGGTGCTGGACAACACAACAAGCTAGCACAACGGCTATACTTTGCCAGAGAGCCTCAATTCAAGAATTCTATCCTTGGTGGTGCTTGATAACACAACAGGCTTGCCTCGCCAGAAGAATGGCAGTGCTTGATAACACAACAGGCAATGCCCCACCAGAGAGGTTCAGTTCAAAAGTTCATCCCTGGCGGTGCTTGATAACACAACAGGCATGCCTCGCCAGAAGAATGGCGGTACTTGATAACACAACAAGCAATGCCTCGTCAGAGAGGTTTAGTTCAACCGTTACAGAGGAGTAGTAGCCGGTCTACAACCACGCATAAAACATACAAGTTCAAAAGTAGGGTCAATTACTTCAAATTCAAGGAGTACGAGTACGAATAAGAACTCACTTGCCTAGCCTATACCCAGCAATTCACCTTCTCAAGCAATCACAGACTTCAAGTCCACTTACAGGTCATATACGAATCAAGCTACTTGCTTATGCGTGAAAGAGATACCATATATTCAGTCAAGTCAGGTCATTAAGTGTACGTAAGAGTACACTCGCCTAAATAGGTTCAAGTCTCAAATGAGCTCAACCAAGTCAGTCTTAGGCAGTTCAAAGTCAATCTCAGGTAGTTCAAGTAGTTCATAATCCAACACTTACAAATCAGGTGGTGCAAAGCTTAATCAAACAAGAAGACTAGAAGAAGGATGTAAAAACCAGAAGTTTCTAAATAATTCCGGCCACCACCATAATGTATCAAAACCCTAGCCAAACACTTATTGGACAAGTCCAAGATAACATTCATCATTCCAATCTTCTCATTCGGTTAGGTCTCGAGTACGATACAAAATCCTCTGTACTATAAACTGTGTCATTACAACTCATCTCAACTTTCCTTATGATTTCTCTTCACATCATCATACGCTAGACCATGTTCTTTCTAAACTCACAAGCATTTCCTCAGGAAGAGTATCGAGTGCGCAAGTACAAGAATCCAAAACTAAAAAACTTTACGACTCAGGCCGTACGCTAGTACCAGAATCGGTTAATATACGCTTGGGAGTAACCAAGTCATATCTTATGCTTATCACTTTCAAATCAGTCTCACAGTTCGGCATCCTAAACTTTAGCCTATACACTACAGAGATCTGAAGCCTAAGCTCTGATACCAACTGTGATAGCCCCACCTCTCCCTAAGGCGAACCAAAAGGTTCGGCGGACCGCCTGCCTAGCTCTTGCTGGGACTACGGAAACAAATCACACACTCGTTCGAATCTCTAATGAATACAAGTAAACTTCATATAAACCCCTCAAAGGTACATTCACCATCAAATACACGAGAGACATGAATAAACACTTTTAAACCCACGTTGGAACTTTACAAGTCAAAGTGCGATACTAGATCAAAATACAGTTAGGGTTTTTCTATTACAAAAGATCGTTTATTCTAGCTCACCCCAAAATATATTTTCCCTTCCACAGGGCTCGAGGCGAAGGAAGTGCTTGTAGTACTTATTCATGTAACTGGATGAAATATCTCCTGTACAGTTTGAATTTGGAATTTAGCTTGTGTAATATTTGGGATTGATATTATAATTGTAAGTATTTGAGAACTGAGGACTTTTGTTTTATTCGGGGAATTGTACCACTATTTGAGATGGTAATGTATGTACATATACGTTCTAAGCTTGGAAAATGTTATTTCGTTTATTATCGAGGATGTACCCTATGTTATTTGATGTGAGTGATGTAATTTATTTGAGAACTGTAGTGAGTGAGTGAGTCCCGACAAGAGTTGGGCAGGCGGTCCTCTGAACCCTTTGGTTTGCCTTAGGGAGAGGTGGGGTTGTCACAAATTAGGCCTCTAACATGGACGAATTAAACATGTCAGGAGCTAAACAGGTTAGTTTCAATTTCTGGAATTTGAACTTTTCCTCTACAATTTCATATCTAATAAGCATTCAATCATCAAAACCAACAATTACTAACTCTATAACATCTATTACTAGATAAATAACCATAATCAAGGCTGAAAATGTAAACCCTAACTAAACATCCACCATATCAATCAAAACTACTTAAATAACCATCGTTAGCCAAGAATAGCAGTTTCTATCCAAACTAACATGATTAAGGAAAAGAAATAAGAAAGACAGCCATGGTACCTTCTAAAAACTCCTTGTAGGTGTGAAACCAAACACTTTCTTCCCAAACTTTTACCACACACAACTATCTAAGCACTAAAATGAAAGTTTAATCAGTTTGGATTTTGGATTTTCACTCAAACTAAGATGGATTCAAGGTGAAGTTGCTAGCTTGCTTTCCTCTCTTTTCTCTCCTCAACTCACGGCTGAAAGGTGCAGAAATGAAGGCTGAAATGACCTCCAAGAAAGATAAGAAGGTAGGAATTGATTTGGGTCAAAGTTGGACAAATGTCACACTTTGATTGGAAGTCAAAATTTTCTTTTCTTGCTTGTTTTTTTGTCCACAATTTCGGCTGCATTGAGAAGATATTTAGAGCTGATTTTGTTCAATTAATAACAAGGAGATTAAGATAATAAAGTAGTGGTCAAGTAGTGCACTCAATCGGTAACGAATGGTACACATCGGTTCAACCCGATTTTCCTTATTTCGCACGTACTAGGGTTTTAACTTATGATTCACTAACTTATTATTATCACTTCTAATCACACACTTTTTCTTATCTAAAACTCACTCTTAATCACCAAATTGAGTACATGCTCCACACCGATTAACCACACTACCAAAAGGCATAAAAACCCTAGTTTACTTTAACGATGAAAGTAAAGGGAAAACCCTTGGTTCTGTGATTAATTGTAACTATTGAGGAAGTGAATGAGTAGTAAAGCTATTGTAAAATAATGGATTCCAAATAAAAGGGAATTTTTAAGAAAATATGAGGGATTTTACAAGTCCTCACAATTACACTACCAAAATGCACACAAAAACACACACCAAAACCCTAGTATGCACAAAAACCCTAATTTATGCCCTTCCTTTAGAAAAATTATAACTTGAGTTATAAATAATCAAATATTTGTATAACTTGGCTTGTTAAAACTAGACTTCAAATACTAAGAATCTTTAGAAGACACCTCAAAGAGATTTAGTTCATAAGTTGGTCCAAATTGAGCCATAATCTACTACAACATTCCTATGTTACTTGTGCAGGGCAGAATTTTCAGTCAAATTTGCCAATTTTCTAGAATTTATAGACATTGAATCAAACTCTAAATTTTACACTGTAAGAAGCCCTATGAGTCTAGTTTCAAACACAATAAACGGAACTCAATTCCGACTTTCCTATACGAAGTTATAGCCAATTTTCCAAAGTTGCGCAGAGCCTCTTGCGAAAATTTCTAGATTTTCTAACAACTTGAGATTATGAAACTTTTCTTAACAAAATTCATTCCCTTGGCTCAAAGTCAACCATTAAAAAACCAAGAATCTAAGGTAAGTCAGTTCACATAAGGGTTATAAAGACAAGTAAAATTTCGGAGTCTCACAATGACTACCAATTTTTCATATTGGAGTGCACTTCCTCATCCCATCAACTGTAAGGTTATGTTTTCAATGTTTTGCCATTATTTATTCTTCTCTTCTTGCCCCCTTTCAAAGTGTTTACCTTTTTTTAATAGAAAAAGTGTACTCTAATTCTGTAAAATCCGTACTAATAATAGAAAATACATCCAACATGTTATAAAAACAAATCTAAAATACTACTAAATCCAATAGATATGAAATTCAAACAAATTTGAAATTAAGATAAATCACCAGAGCCCAATGATTATTTATGTATGTCAAAATTGTTAGATTTGTGCCTTATAATAAAGAAAGAACATTGTCAGATTTGCTATTCAATTGGTTCAACCTCAAATTCTAGGCGGAGGTATGGCTAAAGACTTTAAAACTTTTCAAGTTTTGACATTCAGATATGAAAACATACTCAAATCCAACAAAGAAAAAAAAACAAAAACCTGAAAAATTGCTTAGCACTCTGCAATCGCTTTAGAATTGCTGTTAGAATCTCTGTGAGGACCCGTAATTTTTCCTAATTTCTAGGTTTTATTTTCTTTGAATTGCACGTTTTTCCACATTTTTTTTATTCGGAAAATTTTAAAACATAATTTTTATTAGTAAATATAGTTTTTAAATGATTTTTCTAGTATCGGTTAGTTTTTGAGAAATTAAGAACGTATATCGGACGTGGGACCCGCTAGTGCGGAAAGTTCGGTAAAATTTGGCCAGTTAGGTTAAGTTTTGGATACTGGGTTTAATTTATCGGGTGTTAAGAGATAACTAGAGGTTGCTAAATGGATTAATGGTGGAGAGACAAAAGGATAATTATAAGCCAAAAGAGATGCTAGGTGTCGCGTTTTCATTGGACCTTGGACTTTGACCATCTTACTACCTTTACTAAATAACCAAAAAATTGACCAAAAATTCATCAAAAATCTCATCTTCTTGGCCGGCCACTCTTGGAGAAAACAAGAAAGAAAACTCTTCAACTTTTGCTTCCTTTTCTTGCCAAATCTTGAAATCCAACCATTAATCTCCCAAATTTCTCCATAAAACCTACTTGCTAAGAAGGATAGAAGTGCTTGGTGGAGTTGTTTGGAAAGGAAAGACCCTAAGCTATCTTGTCTCTAGTGTTTACAAGGTGAGTAGTGAAGGAACCCCTCTCCTCTATCTAATGATGTTTAATTAATGACTTGTGGTAGCCTAAGGGATGAGATTAGGTGTTATTCCATGATTTTGGTTGAGATTGATGACATTTTCTATTTAATTATGATTTTTCTGATTTAATATGATTCATATGTTTTGGCCATGGATGATGATTGGAAATGATCTGGAATGAAACCTTAATGTGTCAATTGTAGTTATTTGCGAAAAATTTCTGCATTGAACGGAAATTTCGGAAGTTAGGGTTTCGATTACCCCCTTTCTGCCTGGCACTGATCATCATAGTTAGAGGCCGAATTAGCCTTGGGTTAAAACATAAAAGTTGTAGGGAATGATATTTCTGAGTTGCCTACAAAATTTTAGGCCAAAGGGTCACCATATCGCCCAACTGAGTCCGCTTCTGCCTCGAGTCGATCGGTAACGAAGGGCAGGGCCCAGTTCAGCCAAAAGGCTTACATCTATGCATAACTAATCGTTCAATCATTGAAAATTTCACATTTATTTAGGTCGAGTGCGGTAAAGTACACACTCGCCTAGAAAATTCGTTTGAAAATCATTGAAAGCACTTAACACATTATCAAACAACAACAAGAAGTCATGAAGTCAAGGAGAATATAACAAACAAGGAACACTCACCTATTTACGCAAAATAATATCCAAAATATCCTTCCGGATAATACCGTCAGTCACCAATGAACCCTAATATAATCAAAAGAATACATTATGCTTCAACCATCAAAGATTTAAGTGATTCAAAGAAAATTTGAATACGTACTAGTACAAAATATAAATATGATTTTGGTAGTGAAAAGAGTACATTTAAACCAAAAGACATAAGTAAAATAATTGTAAAACTTATACTCACTCGTAAAACTTTAAAATCTCCATTTGAGTCGAAGTGACAAAGAAAACGTGTTTCTATTAGTCGTAAATTTCATTTTTTCCAAGGGTACAAGTTTCGGCTAAGTTCTAATTTATATACCTCGATCAAAGAAGATGCCAATATCCTAAATGGTTCAAGTGGTATTCGCTCTCAAGCCTTGCTCAAGTTGCAAGTATATCTACCTAGCCCTCGAGCGAAATCTTGGGAAGCACGCTCTCTGTATTTACCTATTTTCCAGCCATTTATGGCTTCATTGTTTTCCTCAATCAATCCCAAAGTCACACATAAAATCATCTCATTTCAATAGCCATTCCATAGGTTCAAAGTCATACAAGTACAAAATCAAGCTAGGAACATGTGCGGAAATGAAGTTTGCGTCAAGAAACAAAAGACAGATTTGATGTTGTTTTACGTAATGAACACAACCGAGGCTACGCTTATCGGATTGAGGTGAAATTTATACCATTTCAAAGCTAATACAGAGAGATACAACTGTCGCGCCCCATTTTTTGATAAATAAATAAATGGTTTAAAAATGTATTTTTTGATTCAATTTGTGATTGGAAAATGAATTGTGATTTAAAAGAAAAATGGGTCTAAATGGGGGTTTGAGAATGTGACGATTTGACCCAAAATTATAGTTTAAAAAGGGTTTTTGAAATAAAAAAATCGGAGTCGCCACTTGGTAATGAGTTAAGGTGTACCAAGTCACCTAAAAATGAATTTAAAGGAAAAGTAGTAAGAAACCCCTTTTAAACGACTCCTAGTCCACATAAACCAACGAAAAAGGTTCGGGAGTCACATTTGACGAAGGGGAAGGTAAGGATAAAAATCCAAGGCACCCCTTCGACCTAGCCAAGGCTAGTTGCGTGATTTAATCAAGATTTTCTTGTTTTAACCAAAGAATTTATTACATTTGGGTGTACTACATGAATGCAAAAACCTAGACCTAGGGGACATGGGGGAAATTTCTCTTCAAAGGTTGAGTGGTGCCAATCACATTAATTGTGAAGCCCAATAACGATCCTTTGAAGAAGTCACGAATAATGCGAGTGGGATGCAAATGAATGGAATGCATGTATGCAATGTGAGGACATGAGTTTGAAAAAGTAATAAAAAAACAATAAATATGTAAATGAAAATGTGCACGTGAGTGGGCAAGGTACGGTATGTGAAATGATAATATGAAGTGCATGTGTGCAAGTGATGATAAAAGTGTTCGTGTGCAAGTGAAGAAACATAAAGGTGCACGTGTGCAAAATGGGAGGAAAAAATGAAAGTGTGATGAGGGTATAAAATGGTAGATTGGATTAAAAAATGCATGAGCCTAGGGAATTCATGCATATTGGGTACGGGGAGACCTAAATCGTGACTCAATTTGCCCTTTTATAGAGGGAATACAAGCGTGCTAAGGCTTAGAAAAAGCCACACTCGTCTATATCCCATATTTAAGGGGACTCTCAAGCAAATGAATCCTATAACTATCATGAAATGCAAAAATCCTAAAATGGAGGGAAAAGGGGTTCGAGGGGCATGCAAAATGATAAAACTAAAAAAAGAATGAATGACATGTAATGAACATGCAAACATGTACTAACGAGGGGAAATCCCTAAGGGTCTAGCGTTGGACTAGCCCATTCTATGAATTCCGACTAGCGTTGGACTAGTGGAAACGTACATTCATCCATCACATTCATTCAAGCTATGGAAAGCGAGTAGACATGCCAAGCACTTATAAACACATAGCACATAACATTTAGCATGCTCGACTAGATGCAAGGCCCTAACAAAGCAAATTAACACGTAGTAACTAAGCATGCAAGACACATAAGACAATTAAGGCCCTAACTATTACATTATTGGGGGAGAAGGCCTACTACAATCTAAAAGGGGGAATAAGATGGAATAAAACAATTAAATCCCTAACTATTACAAGCCAAGAGGTGTACACATACCCCATAAAGAATAACTTAAATAAAAAGCAAAAGTAAATGAAGTAAATGAAAAGAATTAAAGAAAAACAAGGGAAGCAAGTAGGCATGCAATTTCACGTAGCACGTTGGATCACATAGGAGAAACAAAAAAAAGATAAAAGGAATTATACCTCTCCCTTTTGTAGTGTTAAATGGACGAGACTTAAACTGGGCTAAGTCACCAATTAACGGGATAACATGTGCTAAAACCATTCAAAGCAAAGGATTAACGCACCAATCTAGTGATAAGATATAAACAAAACAATTGGAATCCACCAAATCATCAAATTTTCCCTCAATCGCAACTCAATGAAGTCAAAAGCTAATTAAAGACCAAGCAAAGGCATGATCATCCAACCCCCAAGCATAACATCTACTAAAGACCCAAATGCAAGCACTACTCAAATCATTTGAACCTAATTGAAGCATTTAAAAAAAAATCAAATGTCCCCAAGTAAAAAATAAAGTCCAAGCAAACATCATATCTCAAGGATCCAAGAGTGAATGAAGGTCCATGAATGGTTTAAACTTGCATTTCTAGGACCAAATAACGACCACTAATCAATCACAATCAACGTCAAAATGAATCATCAAAGAGCTTCGAAGGTCCCCAAAATAATAAAGATCAATTAACGATTCAAATGCAAACACCTTAGGACCTAATTGGAAAGGAGAAGGAACATGAGGGGTCAAGGCATCTCCAATTGACCATTAATTACATGACTTTGATCCATTGAAAACATTTAAGCAATTACACAACTAGGGATTCACAAAATTAAGATTAAATTGAAAGAGAAAAGAAAGATTGAGGGATCACTTTGAGGGGTTTTTTCAATATACTTGGGCCATAGTATAATTAGACAAAAGGCCAAGGGTTGGAAATGAAAAAAATTCTGTTGACTCTCCATGCATGCACACGAAAAAATTTAAGTTTCTGCAACTTCATTTAGACAAAGCTTCTACAGTCATCACATTCACCAAAATCAGCTAAAAAAAAAACATTAGATCCAAGCGAACAACCACACAATCCTTTCATTTTGCATCAAGAAACTCATAGCTTCCAATCTGAACAATTCAAGCTACTTCATACCAAGCTTTCAAAACATTTCTGCAATAAGAACAGATTTTCGGCAGCCAGCCGAAATTTTGAGAACTCCCACAACTAAACATAGAGAATGAAGCTGGCGGCCCTTTTGTTTTCAAAAACTTCAGCAATTTCCAGGTGCAATTACCTCCATTTCATCAAACAAAACAAAATCATCAAACCAGAAATTATTGACTCAAATCAAAACATGAAATTTGTTTGCAAGATTAAGACAGCAAATCTGTTTTTTGATCAATAACAAAAGAAAGGAGAGAAACTGCAGCAAAAATTTAAACTCCAAGTTTTTCTCATTTAGTACTGAAAATTTATCATCCAAACTAAACATTCAAAGGGAAAGAAAATCTGGGCAGAAAAGATCATAACGTCAGGCCTTGCTGTGAACTTGGCATCTAATTTTTCAAGACAGCTGCAAATAACACTCAACAAACCACAATCTTTCGAGCATCCAACAAACTCCTCGCTTTAAAGAGAAGGAAAAATGTTCTAGGAAACAGATGAGAAGCAAACAAAGAATCATCATGCGTTGTCTTGGCTAAAGGCATTGACAAAACAGCCAAAAAAAATTCAACTTTGGACTGCACAATGTAAAGAGTAACGCAAGACAGCATTTGAAGATCAGATGCACTAGACATAAAACTCTAATTTTAAACAAACAAAATCACGCAAATCTCACCATCCAAGCATGTAAAAAACACCCAAAATTCTTTGACCAAACGTTGAATGGAATGGAGATGGACAAGAGAAAATCGAAGATTACCTGTTCCAGCCGTGGGTTTTGCAGCTTTGGAATGCGATGCAGATCCGGATGAAGTAGCTACCTTGGCCTTCCTTGGTCTTCTTCCTGGCCGTGACTTCCTTTTCTAGCCAGTCTCTCCCAAACTCTCAAAAGATCTCCCCTTGTTTCACTCAGCCGTAAGCTTCCACCCTATTCTCCTTCTCAGCCGTAAGCTCTCTCTTTTTGGTTTCTCTTTAGTTACTTTCCCTGCTTAACTCTCTCTCTCCTTCTAGAACCTAGCCGTCACTTCACCCTTGCGGTTGGCAAATCCTCTCCTCTCCTCACAGCTTAGTCTTTTCTCCCCAGCCCCACGATACTTCCCTTGCCTTTTTCTGGTTTTTCCTTTTCTCTTATGCCAACCTTGCGGCCCCTCACTCTCTCCCCTTTCTTTTTATGCAACCGCCACTTTCTTCCCCAAGAAAACCCCGTAGCATGCTTGCCCTTTCTTCCCTGGCTGCTAACTCTTTTCCCTCCCTTTGATGAAATTCAGTAGCTTTTCCTTTCTTTCTCAAATTTCGGTCGTCACTCCCACTCTCTCTTCATAGCTTTCTCTCTTTTGTTTTTGCCAAATTTGCGGCTGTCAAAACCTCTCTTTTGCGGCTCTCTCCCTCTATCTATTTATATGGGGCCTCATAACCCTAAAACCTCAGTCCATCCTTCTGTATTTGCAGCTAAGGACTGCCCAAGTTCTCTCTTTTTCTACGCAGCTTGCATTGCCGCGGCTTTGCTCTTTTTTTTTTTAATTAATTAAAACAATATTGATAAAGATAAATAACAAAATAATTTAATTAACCTTGGATAAAACAAATAAACTAGAAACAACAAAGTATAAAATCCAATTTTTTCATTTCCCATTTTCATCGTTTTTTTTTTGCTCTTTTTTTTTTAAATGAACCAAACAAAAATAAAAGATAAATTAAGTGGAAATGACTAAAATAGATAAATAAAACCAAATAAAACAAAATTGCTATTTTTTCCCTTTTCCTTTTTTTTTTCTTTTTCTTTATGATTTTTCCTTTTTTTCATTTTTTCATGATTTTTCCTTTTTCTCTTTTTTTTCATCCATTTTTCCTTTTTCTCCTTTTTTTTCAAGAAATTCTATAAAAATAAAACTATAAACTAAAAACTAAAAATCGAATAAAACTAACACGACAAATAAAAAACTAAAAATAAACAGTAAATGAAATTACACCAAAAATTTGGTGTCTACAACAACTTTGATGAAGATCACCTAGTCCAGTTCGTAGTGTATATAGGTCAAAATTTCGAATTACTAAACCAGAAGCGCACAAACAGGTCAGTTAACCACGCTATGTTTAAACAACAATAACTCAGGCTACCGAATTCCAAACGAGGTGATCCCAGGGGCGTTGGAAAGCTAAGACATAGCACTACAAATTCCGTGTTTTGGCTAAATACTAGTTCAGTACATATCATGGTAAAAAGACACGACCAGGTTGGTGAAATATTCAAAACTGATCACTGGATTCACCTAGGGCAGTCAGGGTATTTCGGTCTTTTCATAGGCTACGTTGCTCCGATTGAGCTGAAATTTTGTAGGCAACCATAAAATATCATTCTCTACAACTTTCATATTTTTTTCTAAGGCTGATTCGGTCTCTAACATACTCAAACAGAAACGGGCAGAACTGAACCATAAGAAATCTCAATTCTGGAATTTCAAGAATTTAATGTGCAACTTCACATTTCTAGCTTAAAACCACTACTACTACCTCCTATACAAGCCTACATACACCATATACCATCCAAACAACCATCATTCCAACAACCAAAGCTGAATTTTTTTTGCACTATAGAGCTGGAATTTACCAAAACTAATACTAAAACCATGAAAGTTACCTAACAAGCCATAACTTTCACTTGTAAACCAATAAGTAGCACAACCATGAAATAATACCATCCTTACCTAGAATTGGAGAAGCACAACAGCCCCTAGGAAGCTTGAACCACCAAAACTCTCCACTCCAAGATGATAATCTACCCTCCTAAGCAACTTCTATGGATTATTTGGTGAATCTATCGGTTAGTTTGCAAGATTGAGCAAGAAAGCAAACTTGAATGAAGTGGTTTCTTTGTCACTTTTTCCTCTCTAAATTTCATGCACAATGAAGCTTAGAAGACAGAAATTGAGCTCCAAGAAAGGGATAAGAAGCTTAGACTTGAGTTGGTCAAAAATGGGTGGATGCTTGCCAAGTGTCATCACAAGATTACATCTCACTTTTTTTTTTTCTTTCTTCCATTTCTTTAGTCAACAAAGATGGCTGGATTAAGGGGTAATTTAGGGCTGATTGGTCAAGTAAACATAAAGGGATTAAGGTAATAAAGTGATGGTCAAGTGGTGTATTCCATCGGTAACAAACGGTACCCATCGGTTCAACCCGTTTTTTCGTATTTCGCACGTACTAGGGTTTTCACTTATAATTCACTATCTTATGGTTATTACTTCTATTCACACACTTAATATCATCTAAAACTTATCCTTAATCACCAAATTTAGTACACATTCCGTACCGGTTACTCATACTACGAAAAGACGTAAAACCCTAATTCACGCTAACTTAAAAACAAAAAGTGAAACCCTACTTTCTAGGTTCATTTGCACTTATTGTGGGGTGATTGAGTAGTAGGGCTATTATAGAGTAATAATTTCCAAATAAAAGGGAATTTTTAAGAAGAATATAAGGAATTTTACGAGTCCTCACACTATGGCCCCCAACAACTTCCAATCTTTGCAATTAACACTAGCACCTTTTAGAATAATAACACTTAGTGCAAAATCACGTAATCACCAAATTTTATCGCACTAGCGGGTCCCACGTCTATAATGCATTTCAAATTTAACATACACTAACTTATACTAGAAAAATGATTTTGAAACTGTACTTGCTTATAAAAATACATAGATATTTTAATATTTTAAAGGCAAGTATAAAAATGTAGGCAAAAATAAAATAATGCTTAGAAAATGTGAAAATTTTCGGGTTCTCGCATCTAAACTCTCATATAAAGTCCCAACCACAATAAAATAATATTTGGTAAAAATGTAAGTGGTGAAATAAACTAAAACTAATTCAAAGAAAATGTTTCCATTCAAGTAAAAGAAAATGAAATGCAATGCAAGGGAATTGTTATAATACATGTAGAATGCAATGCAAGGGCATATTATAAGTGGTTTAAATCTTAGGGCAGGGCATGTAGTTTAGGAGAATTGCATTTTAAAGTGAGGGTTCTCACACAGTTCCCTTTCCTGTAGCTTTTTCTTGCTGGCTTTTTCCTCTAAAACCTCTCCCCAAAAACCCTAGTCTTTTCTAGCCGTCACCTTTCTATGCTTTCTACCTGTTTTTCCTCGGTTCTCCCATTTTGTCCCATTTATATCAGATGAAGGCCATCAAACCCTCATTTCAAGGGTTCACATAGAAACCCAGTTCTGCCGCCTACTTTTCAAGCCATTAGATTGGCTTTGTTTCTGTGGCAGCCCCACCTCCCCCCTAAGGCGCACCAAAGGGTTCATCGGACCGCCTGCCCAACTCTCGCCGGGACTCACTCACTTACTACGGTCCTCAATTAAATCACATCACTCACATCAAATAACATAGGGTACAACCTCAATAATAAACGAAATAACATTTCCCAAGCTTGGAACGTATACTTACATACATTCTAATCTAAAAAGTAATACAATCCCAAATAGAATGAAAGTCCTCAGTTCTCAAATAATTACAACGTAAAACTCAAATATGACGTCTTCAAAAGTTCCATGAACATTCATATCACAAGTGAATCGAATTCAAACTGTACAGGAGATATTTTGTGAGAACCCGTAAATTTTCATATTTTCTAGGGTTTTGTTTTATTTAATTGCATGTTTTTCTGTAATTTCTTTATTAGAAAATTTTCTAACTCGTTTTATGAGTAAATAGGGTTTTTAAAACATTTTTCTAGTATAATTGAGTTCATGAGATTTTTGGAGCGTATACCGAGCGTGGGACCCACTAGTGTGAGAACCCGTAATTTTCCATTTTCTAGGTTTTAGAATCTTTCATGGCTTGTTTTCTGCATTTTCGTGGGTAGGAAAAATTTCTAGATATTTTAAATGAGCAGATATAGTTTTTGGATGATTTTTCTAGTATCGAATAGGTTTTGAGAAATTAAGAGCGTATACTAGACGTGGGACCCACTAGTGCGAAAAATTCGGAAAAATTCGGCCAACTAGGTTAAGTTTTGGATACTGGAATTAATTTACCGGGTGTTAAGAGATAATTAGAGGGTGCTATTTGGATTGGTGTGAGAGGAACAAAGAGATAGCTATGCATTTAATGGGGTGACAAGTGTCACCACATGATTTAACCTTGACTTTTGACTACTATTCCTTACTTTACCATTTTAGTCAAAAATTGCTCAAAAATCATCAAAATTTCCAAGCTCATAGCCGGCCCTCTCTCTCAAGAAAGAAAGAAAGAAAGCTCTCCAAGTTGCTTCAATCTTTGCTCCAATCTTCTAAATCAACCATTGAATTTTGTTTTTGCTCCATAGAAACACTTAAGGGAGTGATAGTGAGGTTTTGTGTGGAGTTATTTGGAAAGCTAAGAGGACTAATTGCTCTCTCTCTTGTTTCTAAGGTGGGTTGTGAAGAACCACTTTCCATCCTCTAATGATGCCTAATTTATGATTAGTGGTGGTATGAGATGCAACTTTATGGATTATATTTTGAGTTTTGGTTGAATTGGTGAAATTTTCTAATTATTGGTGATTTTCTGTTTTAATATGAACATGATTGTGTGGCTATATATGATGATTGGAAATGATGTTTAAGGACTCTATGAGGTGGAAAAAGTGGTTAATTGTAAACAATTTCTGTTTTGGAAGAAATTTTGGAAAGTTAGGGTTTATGATGATTACATTCTGCCCGGTTTTGTAGCTCATAGTTAGAGGCCGAATTGGCCTTGCCTTAAAACATGAATGTTGTAGGGAATGATATTTTAGAGGTGCCTACAAAATTTCAGGTCAATCGGAGTATCGTAGCCTGAGAAAAGCCGAAATTACCCTTGTTGTCCTGGTTTTACCCGAATGTAAGAATTGCGCCTGTAATTGGGTGTTTTGGTTGGTATTGCTTCAGAATTTGTTGTTGAGGTCTTCTGATGAAATGTAGCCCTATTTCTAAGCTTTTGGATGGCTTTGGAATTTCTGGATTTGGACTTAAGTAAGCTGAGTTATGCTGTTTACAACAGAATGTGGTTTGTGAATCTGTTTTTGCGGTTCTAGTGTAGTATCTTGCATTTTTGACCTATTTGCACTCGGAACTGGGCTGAGTGACCTTATGTAATATTGTAGTCCTGTTTCTTAGCTTTGAAACGGTGGGTCTTGCACCTTCATCTGATAATCGTAGTGCCTTTGGTGCCATTACCGTAAAATGAGGTCAAAAACTGTTTTTTCAGGGCAAAGCTAAATCTATTTCCGGATTTTCTGGTTTTCTCTAATGCTTGTATATGCTTATGGAACCCTATTGGGGTCGTATTGGTATTGGTTTATGACTCGTTATCGAGTCTCATTGTACTTGTTTGCATGTTTTAGGGCGTGACGGTGGTGCACGACGTTCTTTTGACGGAAGTCCATGAAACCTCATTTGCAAGCTTGGTGAGTGTACTACTCACTTGTGTGTTACTATATGGCTTTGATACTTGAACTTGATACGTTGAATGTGAATTGATTGAAGTGAGAGTGTACTTTATCACTCTCACTTATTGTTTATCATATTATTGGAATGTTATACGAAATGTTACATGAAATGAAAGTACATGGTTTGGTGTCGTTTGGACGAGTATCCAACGACTACAATTGTTATCTTTGAGCTCAACCCCATTGGTAGTTGATTGAATCGAGCCGGCGAGGGCTTGGTCGTGCCAATTGATGTACCTTGGGGAAGTGTTATATGAAATCTTGTAGTATGAGAGACTCTCGATTCCGGTTTACTCGTGTAATACCAAAGTGCAAGTGTTTGGAGTTCGGGCCCGGTAGGGGTATGTTGGGTGGAAGGAATGGAAGTAAAGTGGAGTCTACGGTTGTTCACTTTTGAATTGACGGAGAGTCAATGAAGTTCGATCAAGAAATGCAAACGAGGGAAAAGGGCTCTTGAGAGCCACCCGTATCCTTTTACCACCACATGTGATGTGTGCCTTTGCTTACTTTTAATGTATTGAATGAAAAGCTTGATGCTTATATGCACTTGGTTGCTTGAGTGATAGTATATCACTGGACGTAAGCTCACCCCGTTCCTTTTGTTTTCCTTACAGGAATCTGACTGCTTTTGGAATGATTTTTGATAATTGGTTGCCGAATGAACTAGATGAATATCTCTTTTGTATAGTTTATGAATTGAAACCCTAAATGTGCCTTTGGGGCCGTTTTCACTTTTATTTTGGCAACCGTACATGTATTAATTTTTGAGTAACTTTCATATGCCATTTTGGCTTGTAAACGCTAAATTTGATGTTGTAGATGTATCTTTGATGTTTGGTTGGGTTCTGACGGGTCGGTTACTATTCATGGCCGACTCCGGATTTCTTTTCTTTTGATTTTTTTATTTTGGGATTTTGACTTGTTTACGCGCGTTGTATGGTCCGGAAAGTATTAGATTGCTCTAAACTGAACCATTAGTCCTGGCGAGAGCTGGGCAGGCAGTCCGCTAACCTCTTTGGTTCGCCTTAGGAGAAGGTGGGGCTGTCACAACTAGTGCGGAAAGTTCGGTAATATTCGGCCAATTAGGTTAAGTTTTGTATACATGGTTTAATTTACTAGGTGCTAAGAGATAATTAGAGGATATCATTTGGATGAGTGTTGAGGAAACAAAAGGATAGCTTAGCATTTATGAGGGTGACAAGTGTCACCTTGTGATTTATTCTTGAATTTTGACCACTATTTATTACTTTACCAATTAAAACAAAAAATGACAAAAAATTTCTCATTTTCTTCATCTTCTTGGCCAGCCATCTTCAAGCAAAAAGGAAGAAAAACCTCTCCACTTTCTTACCTCTAATCTTGCCTAATCTTTCAATTCAACCATTTAATCTTCAAATTACTCCATAAAACCTCTTAGTTTTGTGGTATTAAGGTTGGTTGTGAAGTGGTTTGGAAGACCAAGGTGCTAAATTGGGTCTTTTCTTGGGTTGGTAAGGTGAGTAGCCAAGAAATTCTTTCTTGTTCATGATAATGCTAAATTGGTGCCTTGTGGCAGTTAAATAAGTGATATTTTGAATGATTTCATGACTTGTGGTGAAGATTGATGGATTTTTATTTTTATGCTTGATTTTTCTGATTTCATATGTTTAGTGTTGGTTAGTCATGGATTGTTGGTTAGTTATTGTGTAAAATGGAGTTGATATATGTTGGATATGGTTGACTGTGCAAAATTCTGGTTTGGGGCAAAATTTCCAGGTTAGGGTTTCAAACAGGCTTGTTCTGTCCGAATTTATTTGATCAGGTTAAGGCTGAATTAGCCTAAGATTAAAACATGAAAGTTGTATAGAATGATGTTTTATAGTTGCCTACAAAATTTCAGCTCAATCGGAGCAACGTAGCCTGTGAAAAGACCGAAATACCCCTGCTGCCCTGTTTATGTCCGAACCTGCTAATCCACTTCTGTAATTGGTTAGTTTGACCAGGAAAACTACTGATTTTGGTTGTCAGTGTCTTCTTAAGACTTATAGCCCTGTATCTTAGCTTTCAAATGGCTTTGGAATCACTTGAATTGGAGTTGTATATGCTGAGATATGACTGAATGAATCAGGACTGCCACAGTAAACTTTGAATTGGAAAATCTGGGGTTGTTTTGGTAAATTTGACTTAGATACATTGCAAACTAGACTGAGTGGCCTTCTTCAACATTATAGCCCTTTCTCTTAGCTTAGAAACAGTGTAAATTACACCTGAATCCGATGAGGATAGCTTCAGTTGTGCTAATTCCGCTAAGCAACAGCAAATCTGCCTTTTGTTTTCCAACCCAAACTTCGTTTCCGCATATGTCCTAATTTGATTTTGCATTTATACGTTCCATATGATTTTACTCTAGTGATATGTGGATTCGGTTTATGACTCGTATTCGAGCCTTATTGTGGCTCTAATTAAAGGTGTTTGATAGCTTGTGATTTGTGGGTGTTGAGGTTTGGTTGGAAAGTAAAGAAAGACAAGGGAAATGCTGTCAAAATTTTCGCGGAGCTTCTGCACAGCCTCGGGAAATTTGCTATATCTTGATGTAGGAATGTTGGAATTGAGTTCCGTTTGTTGCGTTTTAAACTAGATTCATAGGGTTATAAATCATGTAAATTTCAGACCCTGTTTATGTCTGTACCATTTATGGTGATTTTCAAAGTTGACTGAAATATTGTACCTATTCTGTCTTTCACTGGATAAAGCAGCAACTTGAGGCTTGAATTTGACTGACTTGCGCTCTGAATCTTATGAGGGTGTTCTCTGGAAAGTTATAGCCCTTTGAGTGTATTTTCCAACGGTATACTTTTATTAATTTTGGACTTACAAAACTTGAGATATGATTTTTCATATAGGGTTGCGCGAAACTGGAAAATCCTGTTTTCCTAGTATCGATCTTACTTTCATTTTCTACTTCAAATTTGGAGTTGGTCGGTCATTGTAGGTAGGGTTTTGAGATTGTTCATGCCTTTAGGACTAATTGTTATCTTTTCACTCCAAAGTCACCTCTTCACTTTACATTAATGGTTCATTTGGATAGGCACCTGACTTGTAATCGAGTTTTACTTGCGAATTCCACTTATTAGGTCTTGGAGTCCAGTCTTAAGTGTTTGCCTTGATTGTTCTAGGAGGTGCCGGCAAGTAAAGCCATACTTGGGAAGGAAACTTTTGAAAGTATCCTTATTTGATCAAGTGAGTGCACCACTCCCCTGAGTTATTGCTAAACTGATTTTCTGTACTTGCAACTTGCTATTTGAATATCTTTCCTGACTGTTTATCTTGTATGTGACGAGGGTGTACTTTATCACACTCGTTCTCTTGCCTGTACTGAACGAACTGGAATCTATTACTTGTACTTTCTATGTACTTGAACTTGTTACTTGTACTTGTTATGCGATCGTTTGGAAGTGTGTCCAACGATCGTCCTGTTAAACTTGATCTCAACCTCATGGGGAGTTAATTAAATCGAGCTAGCAAGGGCTTGGTCGAGATAATTGACAATCCATGGGTACCTGTTCCTGGGGAATCTTTGGGTATTGAGACTCTTGATTCCGGTATACTCGAGTATTACCATTCCTGTTCCTATTTGGCGTTCGAGCTCGGTAAGGGGTATGTTTGGTGAACGGAGTTTTGACGTTAAAGTGGTGTTCTATTGGACTGGTTTCTTTTTTTGAACGTTGACGGAGGGTCAATGAGACTGGATCAAGTATAGCAACGGGGATTTGGCTCCTGAGAGCCACTTGTATCCTTTACATTGTGATGTTCATTCATTTCTCGTATTTGATGTGAATATGTGCCTCCAAAGTGCTTTCTCATCAATTCTACTGATTCTACTGTTTATACTGTTGGTACCTCATTGAGCTTTTAGCTCACCCCGTTCTGTTATTCTTGTTTTCCTTACAGGGAACCATCTTTTGGAATTGCAATGTTTTGAGAAATGAATTGAGCTAGTTAGAAATTCTTTTGTTCTCTTAGTATAGCTCCTCGACAACTTGGAAACCCTAAATGTATCTTAATACAACGTTTCCTTTTGGATTTGTAAACTTACTAATATGTATATTTAAAATGTTTCCTCATGTTTATGTGATATATATATATTCGGGAATGTACATTCTTTCATGGGAAACAAAGTGTACTTGTACTTGGTTGGATCCTACATGGCGGCGGCCCTTCCATTTCGTCGTGATTCTTGTAGTTTTATTCCGGTTTTGATGCAGGTATGACTGAGTCCCGGCGAGAGTTGGGCAAGCGGTTCGCCGAACCCTTTAGGTGGGGCTGTCACATATTTCATCCAGATACACTAATAACTTATTACAAGCGCTTCCTTTGGCCTCGAGCCCTGTGGAGGGGAAAACATATTTGGGGTGAGCTAAAAGCTCAGCGAGTGACTAGCAAAATCAGTAATCAAATGAGTTTCACAATAGTTCATTTCAATGATGTCATGAATCAGTAATCAAATGTACATTTATTGCTCTTGTGAGTCAGTGAAACCATTGTACTTAAACATCCAATGCTCAAATAGATCCAGTAATAGGGAGCCATTTGTGCTCCAAATAAACAGTAACAGTGGTGGAGACGTTGGTTCTAAGCACAAGACTTCCCAAGAACTCATCGAAGCCAAAACATGTCATGAATCACATGCAATCACTCATGATATGAAATTGAGTAACAATGCAAGAAATAGTTCAAGGGTAACTTTGAAACAGTTTTGGAATCTCTCACCAACCACAGCTCATGATCCTCATCCATCATAGACAGTTTCCTTGATCAATTCCAAAGATGCTCTCAAAGCAATAAGATGTTCTCAAAGATGGGACAGCATTTCCCTTTAATTTCTTTATTTTCCATCCTACAAACAATCACCAAATCCATAACCATCAACCATAATTACATATATATAGCATAGGCTATTAAACACTCTTAATAAGGCCACAATACCATTCATATTTCACCAAATGAGAGCTCCAAACCAACCACAAACAAAGCCAAATTAGAAACCCTAAATCTGAAATTAACCCCACAAGCAGAAATTTTCCTTAGGAAATCACATCTAGCATATACAAGTTTCATTTCACACACCACGAAGCCATCAATCGATGGCATATGCTTAAGAATCAAATAAAGGCAGAAAATTCACCAAAAATTCTGAAATATATCAAACTCTTCTTTAATCCATGAAATCTTCCATAAAACAACATATTCAACATATCTAATCCACTAATTAACAATCAATTGAAGTAGATAAGAAGTTCTTAGCAAGATACCTTCAAACCTCAAGAAAATTGGTAGGTTAGTGCTTCCTCCTCCAAAACAACTCCACCAATAGCTTTAAACCTCCTTAGTGAGCACTTGTATGGAATAGATTGCAAAACTAACGGTGAAATCTCAAGTTTTGAGCAAGAAAATGAAGTTTCCTCTCTTGTTTTCTCTCTCAAAGTAGCTGGCCAAGAAGAAGCAAAATGAAGACAAAGTTTATCCAAGAAACAAGATAAGAATGAAGGAAAATAGCCGGTCAAACTTGGCTGCCGAAGGTGCCACGTCATAATCCGGCCGGATTCAAGGCAGTGCGTTTCCAAATTTTTTTCAAAATGCTCTGCCAATCCGTGCGAGGACTCGTAAAAACTATTATTTTATGCCTAATTTATGACTTAATAAATTATTTAATTAGATTTTTGCCACGAGGAATATTTTCTAGTCTTATTAGACCTAAATACATGGTAATATAACTTCGTTATATTTTTAAAGAGACTCGTTTCAAAAATTAATTTTCTGGAGTACGTTCAGTAAAAATAGTGAATAGTGCTTGGAGATTTTTTTCCGCGTAGTAGCACCATAAGCTTGGAATATTGGAGACTTGTACTATGGTCCTAAAATAGGTAATCTTATGAATAAATACTCAAGTGATAGTTAGTAGTGCAATCGTTATAAGAATTTATTGGAAATTTCGCGTTATAGCGCTAAAATTGACGGTACGCGTTTTCACACGCGCGACTTTATTTGAGGGACTTTAGACCTTTATTTCGGGACAATTAAGAGTGAATAATACTTACATGAATATAAATGCATTGGAGGTTCAGTGCACTAGTGAACCAAACGCGCGAGAAAATCGAGCCTAAAACGTGCCAAACGAGCCCTAATAAGAGTTGACTTTGGAGTGAATGTGCACCACTCATTTAATCTTCTCTTGGAAGCTAACTTTGATCAAACCTCACTCCATCTTCTCTCACCAAGCAGCCGGCCAACCCCCCTCTCTCTCTCACTCTCTTGCTTCACAAATTCCTTCATCAAATCAACCCAAAACCTCAACCAATCTTCACCAAACTTGAAGATCATCTAGCAAACTACTTGGAGGTTGGATTTAGCTAACTAAAGGGCTGCATTTCACGGTTTCTTGGAGCTCTTGAGGGCCGAAAATTTCTGGGTTAAGGCACTAAGGAGGTATAACTTCATCCAACACCTTAAACTTGGATTATGATGGTAGAAATGCATCTTTAAGCTATTGCATGTGTATGGATGGCTTGATATAGTTGGAAATTGTGAAAGTGGGCTCTTTGTATTCCCACACTTGGGTTGTTGTTGCTGATTAGAGGATTAATGTTGGATTTAATGGTAGTTTAGTGGTTATAATGATGGATTTATGGAGTATTATTGTTGGAAACTCAAAGTTGAGGTTATGACAAGAAATTTCCGAAACTGCCCCTGTTTTGTTCGGCCATGATAAGGCCCATTTTTGGTGATTTATTGGCATGAACCTGATGTTTGTATGTTATATTATATGTGTAAAACATTAACGTTTGGATGGGAAAATGAATTTATTCGTGAACTAGGCAAGCTGGTAGCATTTTGACCATAACTCTGTCCTCGGGTGTCGAAATCAAGTTCCGTCGGTGGCGTTTGAAACTAGACATTCCTGGCTTTAATTTGAGATAAAATTCACATTCTGATTCTCTGTGAGTGAGCCGAACCGAACATTTTAAGATAGCTGTCCTGTCTCTCGGATTTGCTGGAATGGTTTGTAGAGGCAGCAACCTGAGGCTCAATTTCGAGCTGGTTGGTTACCAAATTTCAGAACGATTTCTTCTGTGAACTTTTAGTCCTATGAATGTATTTTCTAACGCCATAAACCATGCCTCATTCCGAGTTAAATTGATTGAGTTGTGACTAAAACAAGAGGACTGCCCTGTTTTGGAAAAACATAGTATTTGGACTGATTTGGGGCAAAACTTGGGAATGATTTTATTACTTGAAGTTCTTGATGCTAAACCATTACCAAAGGTATCATGGATGTATCTTAGACCTTTATTTCACCAATGAACCATGGTTGGATAGCTTTCTTGGTTAAACGATTTGAAATTGGGAAATGAAAGTCAAAAGACAGATTGCCATAGAATTTTTCCTGAACTTTGGTTGACTAATTAACTATCTTTCCGAAGACATTTTTCCCTGAAATTTGATAGAACGGTACCTTTCATATGGGAGTAAAATACTGCCAATTTTGGTACCAATCCAAGTTCGTTTCGATACCCAATTAAATTCCTAGTGTTGGAGGTTCAAATCTGGAAATTCTTCTCCAGTCTTGAATTTCCCCAACTTTGAGCTACCGTATCTCGGTACTCGAAACTTCGATTCTTGATCCGCTTGTTTTTTTATAAACCTCACTTGCAACACTACTTGAGTGACAAATTTCAGAGGCTGGTTTGCAACGTGTGAATCGTGCCGAATTTTCAAAGTTGGCCGAAATCCAACTTAATTCTGCCTTGTACGCCGAGTCTGTATCTTCAAGCTCATTTTTGAGTACTTTCCACTTAGATTCATGGAAAGGTGTCTTCTAAGAACTTTTAACACTTTCCAAAAGGTTTCCAACGGTATAAGTTTTCCAGTTTTGGGCTTATATCGAGAGAGATACGAATTTTCAAAAATTTAGGATAAAACTGAAATTTCTCAATTTTCAAGGCAAAGGAGTTTTTCCAAAACTCTTAATTCTCTTAGTATTATTCAAACGTTTTGCCCTCGATTTTTATGATAAAAACTCAAATAATATTGTACATAATAAAAGGCAAGTTGAACCTCGATTTTCGAGTAATTGAGGTTCATTTTGTGAAATATTCCTTAGATTGTACTAGTGTACAATCTTCCTTGACAAGTGGGTTATTTGTATGATTATCCGCTATTAATTGCCAGGCGCGCAAGGAGACATTCCAGAGGATCTTACTGTGGACACTTGAACTCCCAGAAAATAATTCTTATTGAATTGCTCGGTGAGTGTCAAGTGTGTGAATCTTTGATACTTGCTTATTTGTGGTAATTGTTGGAAGTTTAAAAAAATAAGGGCGGGTGCGTACTTTATCGCACTCGTTCTAATTTCAACTGAATAATTGAAATGTATTGAATGAATGAATGAAATGCAATGTTATGTTATGATTACATATGTCGTTGGAGTGAACCTCCTCAACTTTCAAATGAATGGGGGACGCCCAAACTCATAGGCCGACCTTGGACTCGAGCCGGCAATGGGCTTGGTCGGGGACTGGGGCGAGCCATGAGATATATATAAGCTCGACCTAATGAGAGGTCTTGATTGGCATACTCGTGGAGTATCGCCTTATAAATGACTTGTGGGCCCTTGTGGTGTACGGTGGATGGAGGGAAGTAAGTGGTGATCTACGGAAATGGAAATACCGACCGGTTGACAAGAGGGTCAACGCGGGAAGGTATACGAATGACATCGGCAGAGCGAGTGGAACTTAACTCCTGAGAGCTACTATATCCTTGAATTGTTTCTGATTACTTTTCCTGTTCGAATGATTGATTATTGAAGGGACATGGTTTTATTTATTAAATTTGGGATTGCTATTTGAACAAAATGCTTGCATGTGTGTTCTTGGCCTCACGAGCGTTTAGCTCACCCTATAGTGTTGTTTTCCTTAACAGGACCGAATCTTGAAGAAGTATGGAGAAACCATTCGTTGTACTTTTGTTAAGACTCCTGCTATATTTTGACTAGGCCCTAGTTTGGGTTGTACTTTTGAAAATTGTAAATTTGAAAAGTTTGGGCCCTGACGTGTATTTTGAATGTAAGTCGTATTATGATTACCCGATGTACTGGTTACATGTTACGTGACTTGGTAAGTTCGAATGCTTCCGCATTGTTTGTATTCATGTTGCTCTCTTCAAAATGTTTAGTTCGGATTTAAATTGAATGGTATTGCTTGAGTCCTGGCGAGAGCTGGGCAGGCGTCCGCGGATACCCTTTGGTCCGCCTTAGGGAGATGTGGGGCGTCACAGTTGGTAACAGAGCATTAGGTTAGAGGTCTATATGGGAGATATATTAGATACTCTACCTTTAAGACTTGATATGGGATGACTTAATCCTACCCTAAGTGATACTTGAGGCGAGCTAGCAACTAAGTTAGTCCTATCTCAAGTGACGATTGGGATGAACCAACGATTAAGTTAGGCATGCATTGCAGGATAATGGATGTGACAGCTCCACCTCTCCGTTGGGCGAACCCTAGGTATCAGCGGACTGCCTGCCTAGCTCTCGCCAGGACTCAGTCGTTCAAAGTACTAATATCATCAATGAAACAAATGTAACATTTAACAATGCAGGGGATTGAAACACTAACTCAAACATGATCACTAATCCAACAATTCAGCTTAGTACATATATCATCGTATGCCAACTTACCACGCTTCACTCAAAATTACATAATATAAATCACCCTTAAGAATTTAAGCTTACAAGTCTGCTTAAACGAAAGTTACAACCTCAAAACGCAAGAACGGCAAAATAAAGCTAAGAAAGCCCTCGATCAAATCCCTTCCCGATCTGTTAAGGAAAACAAAGGGAATGGGGTGAGCTAAAGCCCAGTGAGGTTCCAGGAAAACAAGTAAACACATAGCCACATAAAATCACAAAATAGCCAACTAAACACCGTACAGTAAAATAACAGTTTAATCACAATTCAATTCAAGGATACGGGTGGCTTTCAAAAGCCAAAGGTCCACTTGAGCTTGATCATAATTGCCTCATGTTGACACTCCGTCAACACTTGTAACAGTATATAGGTCCGTAGAACACCACTTTCACCAGTCTCCATCCCCTAAACAACCTCCCACCGGGCCCGCACTCCATAAACAGTAGTTTGGTAATACTCGAGTATACCAGGAATCCGAATTTCCAATGCTCAAGGATTCCAATAAAACAGTATCAAGCCGAGGATTTTATCACTGGTGGTGCTGGACAACACAACAAGCAAGCACAACGGCTATGCTTCACCAGGGACCTCCAGGCAAGATTCAATTTCCAGTGAACAGTAAACAGTCCTCAAGGTTTATCGGCCTTCTCGACCAAGCCCTTGCTGGCTCGATACAACCGACTCACCTATGAGGTTGGGTACCCAAACAGTAACAGTAGTTGGCGGAATGTCATCCACGCAACTTAAGCACGGTCATGTATAGCAATATCTCATTTCATATTACTTCATTCAGTAAGTAGAGCCTCAGTGGAAAACAAGGAAGGTCAAGTGCGATAAAGTACACACTCGCCTCGATTTTAACCAAAACAGTGTTTGGCTCAAACAATAGCAAATCAACGATTTCAAGTATGCAAGTATTCCACATAACAAGTAGCAAGTAGTGAAACACTCACCTGTCAAGCAAAAATAGCAATTGACATCAAACGTCTCAGTTACGATCACCTTTGTTGTCCAAACCTAGGTCAACGAGCGAAACCATTAACAATTGGATTCGTTCCTTACTCAAGTATAGGTTCATTAAGAGACCAAGTGAGTAGCCTAAGCTACTTAATCTATCATGCAAATGAGGTCCAAACTATGGGAAAAGTTGATAAGAAAACAAGTTTGGTATGTACATGAAAGTTCGGCAAAAGAAGGGTTTCACCGAAGCTCAAAAGTTTCATTACGGTTAAACTGTCTCGCCCGACCAGCCTCGGGAAAATGGTCACTGTTCATGGTAAGAGAGTCAGAATTAGGTTCCGTCAATTGCGTTGGAAACTAGGTTCTTAAGGTTAAATTTGTCGTGAAGAAACGATTTCCAAAATTCCAGCTTAAGTGGCTCAAAATTAAGAAGCCAAAAGAAATTTCTGGACTGCCTCGGATGAACAGTACCGCACGGGCAGCCGACTTCCACGACTTGCCACGGATTACTCGGGACGAACCAGAACATGAGCCAGGTACCAAAAGCTCTATGAGTCTATTTTCCAATGCCACAAATGGCACTCAATTCAGATCAGTGAGTAAAACGTTATAGCCTTTACAACATCGCTGGACAGAAAGTTTCTGGACCTAGTCCAGTTTTGTCCCTTTGCTTGCAACTCAAAATTTACTCAACCAAATTGGCTAATTTTTTGTAGACAACCTCTACACACATAACCCAACATATATCACTCACATTTGTAGCCAAAATATGCATGAAACATCAGGACAAAAACCGGACAGCAAGCTGAACAGTTTCGGTCAGCATCCTTAATTCTTTCCCAACTTTCACTCTTCTCATTATTTTCACCTTTGGCACATCTCAAGTATTACATCTAACCATATAAGGTTTTAAAACATATCAATACCTCATAAACATAAATGAATAAGAGTTGAACATTTCATCAAACACTTGGTGTGCATACTAACAATTCATCCACTACTTGTTTAATTCAAGGGGTTAACTTTCAATTCCAACCACAACAACTTGCAATTCATGATTAGAGCTTATAGTAGATGATCTAACACATAAAACCCCCAAATTAAAGAGTACTTACCTTACTTACAAGGTGCTCAAATCACCAAAACAATCCACCAAAATGAAAGCTTCAAGCTTGGAACAACCACAAGGATTGGAGGAAAGTTTCTCACTAACTCTAGATCTTTCTCTTTTGATTTTTCTCTCAAGCTCACACTAGGTTTAGAAAGCTTTAAAATGGAGTTTCTCTCCTTCTCTTGGAAGCTAAGAAGGCCACGAAATTATGGTGGAGGAATGGAGCAAAAATTGGTTTAAAATTCATCTAATCTTTGGTCAAACAAGATGCATGGCTAGGATTTTGCCACTTGGCCTAATTCTTGTACACAACTTCTCTTAATTCTTGACTAATGCCATTCTTACCTTTCCAAATGCACCAATAATTATTCAACACCTCTAATCTCTCACATAAAGTCTCTACCACTAATAAAAGAACACTTGGACAATTACAAGTGGTGATTTATTTACAACCTAGCTCAAGGATATATTTTACTTCAAGTAAAATGAATTGAAATGAAATGCATGGAAATTATTATAACACATAGAAAATAATTTGTAAGGGCATATATTAAATGGTCTAGATCTTATAATAAGGCAAGTAAATAAGAAAATTGTGTTTTAAAGTGAGGGTCCATACAAGGGATTTGTTGTAACACATTGTGAAATATAATACTAGGGCATATAAGAGGTGGTTTAAATCTTGGTGCAAGGCATGTAGTTTGGGGAAATTGTATTTTAAAAATGAGGGTTCTCACAATGGAACTGAGTAGTGATTTAAGTTTCTAACCTGAAAAGTACTTTTATTATTTTGCAGGGATGGATGACGGAAATGGAGCCCCGGCAGCTAATGGGAATGGCCATGCGAATGGTCATTACGAGCCTCTTAGGACTATCTTCTACCGAGCTCTAGCGGGAGGAGCTCGAGTATGCTACTCACCGTATGATAGATACCCTCGATGTTCGTGTAGGTTGACTTTCGCCTACCCGAACCATATAGTGCTTGCTTTGGACGACGAGCGTCGTCAGTTGGTGGATGCCAACCGCGATTTACAGGCTGAGGTAGACGAGTTTAGGCAGATGGTTGGCGCTCAGGGTGAGCGGATTGCCGAGCTCGAGGAGGTGCTGGAGGGTGAGGTAGCCACATCTGCAGTGGTTAATGAGGAGCTTCGGGATACTAGGGCTCGACTCACTAGGCTAGGACGGGATGTTCGTAACCGGGCTTTCGAGATCCTGGTTGATGCTACTAGATTGGTTGAGAACGCTACTGAGGTGATTCCTGACGCTGAGGAGGAGGATCTCGAGGAGGAGGTTCCTCCTGATAGCCCTGCTGTGGACTAGGATCTTAGCAGTTGACCCCCTTTTGACTTTTGACCGGTACAGCTAGGACTAGTTAGGGTGACGCGAGTGCTGAGGCCATTGTATTTTGCATTCTTGTGTGGCCTACTTTTAGGCACTTGTTCTTACTTTAGTCTTTTGTGACTAAAAAGTATACTTTTGAGCACCTGTGTGCTATATTTTTGTGAATTGTCCCTTACTTGCTAATTGTACGAACTTGACATGCTTATGAATGTAAATTATTGTTAATTTCAATGCTTTCTTGGTTGGTTCTAATTTTGATATATTTCTTCTTTTCTGCTTAAATTAACCTATTTCTTGCGCTAGGCACATTTAGGCTAATGGAAGGATTAAGGAGTGGTCGAGGCCGTGGGCGAGCGTCTAGACAGGCCCAACCTCAGGGGGATGACCAGGGATCGGCAACTGGACCGACCCAGGGACAGGAAAACATTGAGGGTAACCAGGTGGCTACTGCCATCAATAGGATGACTGATATCCTAGAACGTCTAGCGGAGAGACAGGGTCCTGGACCATTTAACCAACCTGGGGCCCAGGATAGAGGAGAGGATAGAGCCCTGGAAAGATTCTTAAAGTTTAACCCGCTTAAATTTATGGGCGAACCTGACCCCGAAGTAGCGGAGAATTAGTTAGAAAGGATGACCAATATATTCGCCGCTCTAGACTACACCGAGGATAGGCGAGTGAACTTTGTTGCTTTCCAATTTGAGGGAGTGGCCCGTGCTTGGTGGGATTTGATAAAAGGAAAATGGGAAAGGGCTCGAACCCCTTGGACTTGGGAGAATTTCACAAGGGAGTTTAATGAAAAGTTTCTTCCGCCCTTAATCCAAGAGAAAAGGGAGGACGAATTTATTAAGTTGAAACAAGGAACCCTTACTGTAGCAGAGTATGAGGGGAAGTTCACTAAACTTTCCAAATACGCTCCTGAGTTAGTAGCCAATGAATGGAGGAGGATTAGAAGGTTCATACAGGGACTTAATGTGGAACTTCAGGAGGGCCTGGCTGCAGCCCAAATCTCTACCTTTACTGAGGCTTTAGAGAAAGCGCAAAGGGTTGAGAATGCAAGATCTCAAGTGAGGGATTTCCACAACAGAAAAAGGAATTTTCCTAGTCGCACTTCTGGGCAGACCAGTAAGTTTGTACACCTTTCTAAAAAGGGAAGAGGGGAAGGAGGAACGAGAACTGCTGGAGCTTCTAGGGGAGCTCTATCTAGGGGAGGTCGAAGCGGGACGACTCAAGTTAGGGGGGCACCATCTGTTGGATCGACTGTGACCCCTCAAGTTACATGTGGGTATTGTGGTAAATCCAACCACTCTGAGAACGATTGCTGGAGAAAGTCGGGAAAATGCTTACTGTGTAGGAGCGCTGAGCATCAAGTCGCAAATTGTCCGAAATCGTCGAAGACAGGGGGAAGCCTGCAGAGGCCTGAAAAATCAACCTCTAAGCAGACCAGTGCCGGAGGAAGTCAACCGAAAGTACCGGCTAGGGTCTATGCATTGGACTATCCACAAGTTCCAGAGACGACCGAGGTGGTTGAAGGTACAATTCCAATCTTTCACCGCCTAGCTAGGGTTTTAATTGATCCGGGTGCAACACACTCTTTTGTAAACCCTGATTTCATGAGTGGAATAGACTTGAAGCCAATTAAGTTACCATATGACTTGGAGGTTAAAACACCCACTGGGAGCAAAAGTTTAATTGCTAATCTGGTGTATAAGAATAGTGAAATCTGCGTGAAGGAATGAAAATTGCTGGCCGATTTGATAGGCCTAGCGATTAAAGGATATGATGTGATCCTAGGGATGGATTGGTTTGCCCGTTATAATACCCAACTGAATTGTAGGACGAAAATTGTAGAATTGTGTATTCCAGGGGAGGCAACCCTGAAATTGGATGTGAGGGGTAAGTTAGCCTCGTCTGCACTTATTTCGGGAATTTGGGCTAGAAAATTGTTAAATAAGGGAGCTCAAGGATATTTAGCTTTTCTTATTAATACCCTTAGCGATAAGGTGAATCTGGAGGACACACCGGTAGTAAAAGAATTTTCCGATGTTTTTCCTGAAGAATTGGAGTCTTTACCCCCAGAACGGGAAATAGCTTTTAAAATAGATGTAACTCCGGGAACAGCACCTATCTCAAGGACACCATATAGGATGACTCCAGCTGAGTTGAAGGAGTTGAAGTTACAATTACAGGATTTGTTGGAACGGGGTTTTATACGAGAGAGTGATTCCCCGTGGGGAGCCCCAGTTTTGTTTGTAAAGAAGAAAGATGGGAGTTTGAGGTTATGTATAGATTATCGAGGTTTAAATGATGTTACGATTAAGAATAAATACCCACTATCCCACATTGATGAACTGTTTGACCAATTGTAAGGGGCGGTAGTGTTTTCAAAGTTGGATCTAAGGCAAGGTTACTATCAATTGAGGATTTTGGAGAAGGACATACCTAAGACTGCTTTTAACTTGAGGTATGGACACTTCGAGTTTGCAGTAATGCCTTTTGGGTTAACCAATGCACCGGCCGCTTTCATGGATTTAATGCATAGGGTTTTTAAGCCTTACTTGGATCAATTTGTGGTGATCTTCATTGATGATATTTTGGTGTATTCTAAGAATCTAAAGGATCATGAGAAACATTTGAGAATTGTTTTACAAATCTTGAGGGAACATCAGTTATATGCTAAGTTTAGCAAGTGTGAATTCTGGCTAAAAGAAATGACTTTCCTAGGGCATATAATTTCTCAGGATGGGATTAAAGTGGATCCAGCTAAAGTTGAAGCTGTTTCGAAATGGAAACGACCGGAAAACCCAACGGAAGTTCGGAGTTTTATAGGATTGGCAGGGTATTACCGGAGATTCATCCAGGATTTTTCGAAAATTGGTGGGCCTATGACTGAGTTGACCAAGAAAAATGGAAAATTTATTTGGAGTCCTAAGTGTGAAGGAAGTTTTCAGGAGTTGAAAAGACGATTGACTAGAGCACCTGTTCTAGCTCTACCTAATGGACAGGATAGTTTTGTGGTTTACACAGATGCTTCTAAGGAAGGTTTGGGATGTGTTTTGATGCAAAATGATAAAGTGATAGCTTATGCCTCTAGGAAATTGAAACCGCATGAAGGAAATTATCCGACCCATGATTTGGAATTAGCGGCTGTGGTTTTTGCTTTGAAGAAATGGAGACACTATTTGTACGGAGTAACATTTGAGGTTTTTACAGATCACAAAAGCCTTAAGTACTTATTTTCTCAGATGGATGGAATTTCTGGAAGATTATGATTGTACGATTAAGTACCACCCTGGAAAGGCCAATGTAGTGGCCGATGCTTTGAGCCGTCAGGTACAAATGGCTGGATTGATGGTTAAGGAATTTCAGTTGTTGGAGGAAGTTAGCTATTGGAATCCTCGATTAGAATCAAGGAAAGTAATTTTGGGGAGTATTATGATAACCTCCACTTTATTGGGACGCATTAAGGAATCTCAGGAAAAGGACCCTGAAGTGCAAAAGTTGGTGGAGAAAGTTAAGATGGGAGACCAGACGGATTTCACTTTGGGATCAGATGGAATATTGAGATTTCGAAATCGGATGGTAGTACCAAAGGATGAAACACTTAAGAAGGAAGTTTTGGAGGAAGCACACCGATCGAAGTTTACGGTACATCCTGGAGGGAATAAAATGCACCAAGACTTGAAAAGTCTATATTGGTGGGAAAATATGAAGAAAGAAATTGCCCGATTTGTTCAGACATGCTTGGTTTGTCAACAGGTTAAAGCCGAGCATCAAAAACCCTCAGGACTTTTGCAACCTCTAGAAATACCTGAGTGGAAATGGGAGAATATTACCATGGATTTTGTATCAGGCTTACCAAGGACGCAGAGAGGCCATGATGCCATTTGGGTGATAGTGGATAGATTGACTAAATCGGCTCATTTTCTACCGATTAACATGAAATACCCGTTAGAAAAGCTGGCCAGGTTGTACTTGGATGAGATCATCAGACTACATGGTATACCTGTGAGTATTGTGTCAGATAGGGATCCAAGATTTGTTTCGAGGTTTTGGCAAAAGATAAAAGAAGTGTTGGGGACTAAGTTAAACTTCAGTACCACCTATCATCCTCAGACCGATGGACAATCGGAAAGAACAATTCAGACCCTTGAGGACATGTTAAGGACTTGTGTGCTGGATTTTGGGGAGAGTTGGAGTAGGTTTTTGATTTTAGTGGAATTTGCCTATAACAATAGTTTCCACTCTTCTATTCAAATGGCTCCATACGAAGCACTTTATGGTCGGAAGTGTAGATCCCCAATTTGTTGGGATGAAGTAGGTGAACGGAAAATTTTAGACCCGACTACTGTATCTTGGATTGAGGAGGCTAATGAAAAGGTAAAATTGGTACGGCAAAGGATTCAAACCGCTCAGAGTAGACAAAAAAGTTATGCCGACAATCGGAGAAAGGATTTGGAGTTCACTATTGGAGATGTGGTATTTCTCAAGATTACGCCTTTAAAAGCAAGCTTGATGTCCGGAAAAGGGAAGAAACTACAACCAAGGTTTGTAGGGTCATATAAGATTATTCAACGAGTTGGGAATGTAGCCTATAAGCTGGAATTACCACCGAGCTTATCTCGTATTCATAACGTGTTTCATGTGTCCATGCTTAAGAAATATCATCCAGACCCCTCTCATGTTTTACAACCGGAGAATATTGAGATCGATGAAACCCTGACCTATGAGGAGAGACCGGTAAAACTTCTGGATCGAAGGGTGAAGGAATTGAGGAACAAGCAGATACCACTAGTGAAAGTTCTGTGGAAGAACCATGGAGTAGAGGAGGCAACATGGGAACTTGAAGAGACAATCAGAGAGAAATATCCAGACTTGTTCATCAACCAAGGTAAATTTCGAGAATAAAATTTTCTTAAGGGGGAGAGGATGTGAGGACTCGTAAAAACTATTATTTTATGCCTAATTTATGGCTAAATAAATTATTTAATTAGATTTTTGCCACGAGGAATATTTTCTAGTCTTATTAGACCTAAATACATGGTAATATAACTTCGTTATATTTTTAAAGAGACTCGTTTCAAAAATTAATTTTCTGGAGTACGTTCAGTAAAAATAGTGAATAGTGCTTGGAGATTTTTTTCCGCGTAGTAGCACCATAAGCTTGGAATATTGGAGACTTGTACTATGGTCCTAAAATAGGTAATCTTATGAATAAATACTCAAGTGATAGTTAGTAGTGCAATCGTTATAAGAATTTATTGGAAGTTTCGCGTTATAGCGCTAAAATTGACGGTACGCATTTTCACACGCGCGACTTTATTTGAGGGACTTTAGACCTTTATTTCGGAACAATTAAGAGTGAATAATACTTACATGAATATAAATGCATTGGAGGTTCAGTGCACTAGTGAACCAAACGCGCGAGAAAATCGAGCCTAAAACGTGCCAAACGAGCCCTAATAAGAGTTGACTTTGGAGTGAATGTGCACCACTCATTTAATCTTCTCTTGGAAGCTAACTTTGATCAAACCTCACTCCATCTTCTCTCACCAAGCAGCCGGCCAATCCCCCTCTCTCTCTCACTCTCTTGCTTCCCAAATTCCTTCATCAAATCAACCCAAAACCTCAACCAATCTTCACCAAACTTGAAGATCATCTAGCAAACTACTTGGAGGTTGGATTTAGCTAACTAAAGGGCTGCATTTCACGGTTTCTTGGAGCTCTTGAGGGCCGAAAATTTCTGGGTTAAGGCACTAAGGAGGTATAACTTTATCCTACACCTTAAATTTGGATTATGATGGTAGAAATGCATCTTTAAGCTATTGCATGTGTATGGATGGCTTGATATAGTTGGAAATTGTGAAAGTGGGCTCTTTTTATTCCCACACTTGGGTTGTTGTTGCTGATTAGAGGATTAATGTTGGATTTAATGGTAGTTTAGTGGTTATAATGATGGATTTATGGAGTATTATTGTTGGAAACTCAAAGTTGAGGTCATGACAAGAAATTTCCGAAACTGCCCCTGTTTTGTTCGGCCATGATAAGGCCCATTTTTGGTGATTTATTGGCGTGAACCTGATGTTTGTATGTTACATTATATGTGTAAAAATTTTCGTTGGAAAACATTAACGTTTGGATGGGCAAATGAATTTATTCGTGAACTAGGCAAGCTGGAAAATTATTTTCGGGTAACCCTGTCCAGCGGTAGCATTTTGACCATAACTCTGTCCTCGGGTGTCGAAATCAAGTTCCGTCGGTGGAATTTGAAACTATACATTCCTGGCTTTAATTTGAGATAAAATGCACGTTCTGATTCTCTGAGAGTGAGCCGAACCGAACGTTTTAAGATAGCTGTCCTGTCTCTCGGATTTGCTGGAATGGTTTGTAGAGGCAGCAACTTAAGGCTCAATTTCGAGCTGGTTGCTTGCCAAATTTCAGAACGATTTCTTCTATGAACTTTTATTCCTATGAATTTATTTTCTAACGCCATAAACTATGCCTCATTCCGAGTTAAATTGATTGAGTTGTGACTAAAACAAGAGGACTGCCCTGTTTTGAAAAAACGTAGTATTTGGACTGATTTGGGGCAAAACTTGGGAATGATCTTATTACTTGAAGTTCTTGATGCTAAACCATTACCAAAGGTATCATGGATGTATCTTAGACCTTTATTTCACCAATGAACCATGGTTGGATAGCTTTCTTGGTTAAACGATTTGAAATTGGGAAATGAAAGTCAAAAGGCAGATTGCCTTAGAATTTTTCCTGAACTTTGGTTGACTAATTAACTGTCTTTCCGAAGGTATTATTCCCTGAAATTTGATAGAGCGGTACCTTTCATATGGGAGTAAAATACTGCCAATTTTGGTACCAATCCAAGTTCGTTTCGATACCCAATTAAATTCCTAGTGTTGGAGGTTCAAATCTGGAAATTCTTCTCCAGTCTTGAATTTCCCCAACTTTGAGCTACCGTATCTCGGTACTCGAAACTCCGATTCTTGATCCGCTTGTTTTGTTATAAACCTCACTTGCAACACTACTTGAGTGACAAATTTCAGAGGCTGGTTTACAACGTGTGAATCGTGCCGAATTTTCAAAGTTGGCCGAAATCCAACTTAATTCTGCCTTGTACGCCGAGTCTGTATCTTCAAGCTCATTTTTGAGTACTTTCCACTTAGATTCATGGAAAGGTGTCTTCTAAGAACTTTTAACACTTTCCAAAAGGTTTCCAACGGTATAAAGTTTTCTAGTTTTGGGCTTATATCGAGAGAGATACAAATTTTCAAAAATTTAGGATAAAACTGAAATTTCTCAATTTTCAAGGCAAAGGAGTTTTTCCAAAACTCTTAATTCTCTTAGTATTATTCAAACGTTTTGCCCTCGATTTTCATGATAAAAACCCAAATATTATTGTACATAATAAAAGGCAAGTTGAACCTCGATTTTCGAGTAATTGAGGTTCATTTTGTGAAATATTCCTTAGATTGTACTAGTGTACAATCTTCCTTGACAAGTGGGTTATTTGTATGATTATCCGCTATTAATTGCCAGGCGCGCAAGGAGACATTCCAGAGGATCTTACTGTGGACACTTGAACTCCCAGAAAATAATTCTTATTGAATTGCTCGGTGAGTGTCAAGTGTGTGAATCTTTGATACTTGCTTATTTGTGATAATTGTTGGAAGTTTAAAAAAATAAGGGCGGGTGCGTACTTTATCGCACTCGTTCTAATTTCAACTGAATGATTGAAATGTATTGAATGAATGAATGAAATGCAATGTTATGTTATATTACATATGTCGTTGGAGTGAACCTCCTCGACTTTCAAATGAATGGGGGACGTCCAAACTCATAGGCCGACCTTGGACTCGAGCCGGCAATGGGTTTGGTCGGGGACTGGGGCGAGCCATGAGATATATATAAGCTCGACCTAATGAGAGGTCTTGTTTGGCATACTCGTGGAATATCGCCTTATAAATGACTTGTGGGCCCTTGTAGTGTACGGTGGATGGAGGGAAGTAAGTGGTGATCTACGGAAATGGAAATACCGACCGGTTGACAGGAGGGTCAACGCGGGAAGGTATACGAATGACATCGGCAGAGCGAGTGGAACTTAGCTCCTGAGAGTTACTATATCCTTGAATTGTTTCTGATTACTTTTCCTGTTCGAATGATTGATTATTGAAGGGACATGGTTTTATTTATTAAATTTGGGATTGCTATTTGAACAAAATGCTTGCATGTGTGTTCTTGGCCTCACGAGCGTTTAGCTCACCCTATAGTGTTGTTTTCCTTAACAGGACCGAATCTTGGAGAAGTATGGAGAAACCATTCGTTGTACTTTTGTTAAGACTCCTGCTATATTTTGACTAGGCCCTGGTTTGGGTTGTACTTTTGGAAATTGTAAATTTGAAAAGTTTGGGCCCTGACGTGTATTTTGAATGTAAGTCGTATTATGATTACCCGATGTACTGGTTACATGTTAAGTGACTTGGTAAGTTCGAATGCTTCCGCATTGTTTGTATTCATGTTGCTCTCTTCAAAATGTTTAGTTCGGATTTAAATTGAATGGTATTGCTTGAGTCCTGGCGAGAGCTGGGCAAGCGTCCGCGGATACCCTTTGGTCCGCCTTAGGGAGATGTGGGGCGTCACAATCCGGCCAAGTATCCGGCCAAGAACTGGCCGGATATACGGCTGGATTCTAAAAAAAAAAACTTCCGGCCAAAATTTTTTTTTGTCAGGGCATCACATACATTCTAATCTTGAAAAATGTTATTTTATTTAATATTGAGGTTGTACCCTATGTTATTTGATGTGGGTGATGTGATTTAATTGAGAACTGTAGTGAGTGAGTGAGTCTCGATGAGAGTTGGGCAGGCGGTCCGCTGAACCCTTTGGTTCGCCTTAGGGGGAGGTGGGGCTGTCACAGTTGGTGTGATACCCCAACTTTTAGGATCATCTTTTGTTTAGTCTCAAAGAGGATATTATGGTTTCTTTAGTTTATTTTTATTTAAAAAAACATTATTTGGTTTTAAAGAAGAAACTAAAGTTATTTCTTTGGATTTGATTTAAAACCTTGCTTTGTTTTAAAAGAATAGAAATCCTAAAAGTCTAATCAAAACCCTAGTTTCACTTGTGACTGACCGTTTTCTCAAATTTCTCATATTTCAACCGAAACCCTAAATTCAATTTATGGAATTGTAAAACCCTCACGTTTTTCTTAAAAATACCCTTTTATCTGGAAATTATTAATTTATAATAGCCTTACTACTCAATCACACAATAAGTGCAAATGAATCTAGAAAGTAGGGTTTCACGTTTCGATTTTAAGTTAGCACGAATTAGGGTTTTCATGTTTTTTCGTAGTGCGACTATCCGGTACGAAGAGTGGATCAAATTTGGTGATCAAAAGTGAGTTTTAGATGATATTAAGTGTGGGATTAGAGGTGCTAATAATAAGTTAGTGAATTATAAGTTAAAACCCTAGTACGTGCGAAATAAGGAAAATCGGGTTGAACCGAAGTGTACCGTTTGTTACCGACTGAGTGCACCACTTGACCACCACTTCGTTACCACCACATACCCTTGATATTTTTGCAAAAATATCCCCCCTCATCCTCAGCCATGTGATCGAAATATGTGGCCTAAAATGCAAGGAAAAGAAAGGGAAACTTGGAAGGCTTTGGTGGTGACAAGTGTCAACCACCTATGGTTCCTTCACCAAGCCAAAGTCTCACCTTCTTATCTTCCATTTGAGTTCATTTTCCCTCATTTTTTATTATTTTTGGCTGAGAGCAAGAAGAAGCAAGAGAGTGAAGAGAGTTCAATCTTCTACCTTGAATCCAACCTTTTGAGTGCAACCAAGAAAAACTAAACCGATTAATCACTAGTTGGAAGGTTGGGAAGCTTAAGGAACCAAGAATTTCAAGGAGAGGTGAAGGATCATCCTAGCAAGCTCTTGTCTTGAGGTATAATGGCTGATCAACCATTCTTTCTCCATTAATCATGATTAAATTGGGTATTAATGTTGGTATTGTGTTTGTGATGCTTGTTTCAAGTGATTTTGATGATTAGATTGATGATTTTTGAGTTAGGGTTTCTTGTGGGTTAGGTGTGGTATGATGTATATATATGGTATATAATCTTGTGAAGGTGATAGTAGTGGTAGTTTCAAGGTGAAAATGTGAATTATAGCTTGAAATAACAAAAATTCCAGATTTCTGGAAAATTTAGCTTCAGTTCTGCCCGATTCTATTTCATCATGTTAGAGGCCGAATTAGGCTTAGCACAAAACATGAAAGTTGTATAGAATGATATTTTATGGTTTCCTACAAAATTTCAGCTCAATCAGAGCAATGTACCCTGTGAAAAGATGAAAATACCCTGACTGCCATAGGAGTAAAGTCAGTGGACAGTTTCGACAGTACACTAAGTTAGCTGAGTCTGTTCACCTTGATACGTACTGAACTAGCTTTTAGCCAAAACATGAAAGTTTTAATACTTTTTCTTAGATTTTCAACGCCTCCAACAACGTCTTAAATGGACTTTGGTAGCCTGAGATATGGCCATTTGAAAGTAGTACGGTTAACTAGCCGATTAGTTGGAATTTGGTTCTGTGAATTGGGAATTTGACTAGGTTACACTGGAATTTGGACTAAGTGATCTTCATCAAAATTTTAGCCCTTTGTCTTAACTTTGAAATGGTATATATTGTATCCTAAACCGATAAGCGTAGCTTCAGTTGTGTCCGTTACGTAAAAACACGTCAAATCTATCTTTCGCTAAACCTCATTTCCGCACATGTCGTTAGTTGATTTTGTACTTGTATTACCTTGAGCCTATTGAATGGCTATTGGAATGAGATTGTTTGGTGTGTAACTTTGGGTTTGATTGAGGAAAAAAATGAAGTCATAAATGGCTGGAAATAGGAAAATACAAAGGGCGTGCTGCCCAAATTTACGTTCAAGGGCTAGGTAGACAAACTTGCAACTTGAGTAAGGGTTAAGAGTGATTACTGCTTGAACCATCTAGGATATTGCATCTTCTTTTATTGAGGTATATCAGTAAGGACTTGGCCGAACTTGTACCCTTGAGAAATAAAACAATGACTGTGAGAACCTTGAATTTTGCAGAAATACCAATGCATACTTCAATTTCACTTTTATTTAGCATTCGTATTCTTTAAATCTTTTCTAGTATTACTTTCACTCGCTTTTATATACTAGTGCATATTTCATTCGTAGTTCTTATTCTAATCTACCACGCTATTTCATTTGTTTTAAACAAGTAAATAAAAATAATTTTCGTGTGCAAAATAATATAATGGTGCTAACTATTAAAGCCCTTAGCTTTGCTACACTAAGTTAATAATTCTTGATTTATATTAAGTTTACTCCTTGAAAATAATTCCTTAATTTTTGTTATATAGCTAATTCTAATTTCGAATAAGGTTAAGTGTAGCTAGATATCTCAATATTTTTATGCAACCGATAAATTCTAGATAAAAACAATACAAGTACTCTAACCATATTTAGGACATAAAATTTCGATAACCAAAGCCTTGCAAGATTAGAGAATCATTAGGCGTTCAAATCACACTTGGGGATAATTTTTGGAGCTAAGTTAGAACTAAGGACTTAAGTGAATAATAGGAGGAGAAGTGAAAGGACTAGAATACTCCTCACAATTTCACAACATCACCCACGGCCATAACCATTTTCCGCAACGCCAAACACTTCCCCGGAACACAATGATCATGCACCTCTTCATCCGGCCAATGCCCTTCTTCACCATCTGCGCACTCAACCCTCACCAACACTCTACCTCCACTCTATAGCTTCTGCAACCTTTCACCTCAGGCCACACTCCACCATTACATTGTTATCATCGACCGAGAGTGAGGGAGAGGTCGAGCTGCTCCATAAAGCCGAGAGTGAGGAAGGAAGCTGAGAGTTGCGATTCCATTTCTGGTTCTGATCGCAAGCATCGAAGAGGGAGGAGAGGAGGAGGAGCCGTGAGCAGACTTTCCTCTGCATTCCCCAAGCTCAGCCGGTAGTTATCCAGCTTCCACCATCACCAGCTGCACCTACTACAACCCAACCAGAACCAACTTACCCATGCTTGAGGAGAAGAGCCGAGAGAAAGGGATAGACTTCAGCGTTCTGTCGAGTGAGTGAGCACCTAGAGAGGTAAATTTCTGGACTATAAAATGGATAACCAGTGGTAATATAAGCAAGCTCTGGACTTGCATGAGAGGACTTTAAGTTCGGATGATGTAATTAGCTAGATGATGAATTGATATTAAGCTACCAGAATCTGGTTTGGAAGAGTAAATGGTTCTGCCGTGTGCTAAGCATGTAAATTGTGGGATGATCAGAGGTTGAATTTGTGTTTAATCACCTGAAAACAAAATGATAAAGTCATGCATGTATTGTGGTACAATCGGATGATGAATTCAAGTTATTAGAAAATTTCTGTTTTGGTTAAATGTCCCTGCCGAGTAGCTGAGTTGGAATTTCAGCTCTAATGTGTTTTCCGGAAATGATTTGAGCATGCATTGGTGATTAACTAATCGAATCTCGGATGATTATTATGATTAGGGTCATGCATGAATTTAATTAGCCTGGATTACCTTGGAAATAAAAAATGAAATAGAACTTTTCACATGCAAACTCATCCGAGTGTAGTCTCACCAAGTTCTGGAATTGTGAATGTGTTTTGCTGCTGCCGAGCTGATTTTCTGGTCTGGATGTTAGCTAATTAACTCAGCAATTGTGCATGTGAGAATTAAGGGCAAAATAAAAGGCTTTAACTGAAGAAAATATCGGATGATGAACTAAGGAGCTTAGAAAATTCTGTTTTGTTGAGAATGATTCTGCCGAGAGAATGGTTTGGAAATGCAACTGAAATTCTGTTTTCTTGTGATAACCTGAGCACTCAAGTGTAATTAGCCGAGTAGAACTTAATGTTTATGATGTCTAGGACCCTGCATGTTAATTCGATGAAGTTGATTGATGAATTAAGGAACCTAAGAAATTCTGGTTTGATGAAAACCTTCTGCCGAGACTAGTTAAGAAATGATTTGCTTAATTTGCTTAATTATGACAAGCTGTGGTTACAATCCTAACTATCCAAGTGAAGACAAAATGCTTAAGGGCCTGCATGTTGAGTTATACGATTGGACAATGAAACTAGGAACTTGGAAAATAAAATGAAAGCCGAAAAATTGGTTCATGAATGATTATTCGAGAATAGTTGGTAAAATTTCTGGATTTGTGTTAGATGAGTATAATTGTAGCTTGAACCTGGATTTGATTTGAAAACCTTTACTAGCTAGCTACGTGTTTACATGTCCTAATAGAGTACAAAAAAAAATTCTGTTTTAACCAAAGAAAATCCTGTTTTAGAACCATTGTTATTGCTAGAAATTTTGAGAAAGAGCCGTGAGATTTAAACCTGGAAATTTTGGAGTTTTGTAATCATGGTTTAATTTCAACTCCTGATCTGGAGATGTGCATTGTTTTGCTAAGAGATTGCATGAGGAAGTTGAGAGTTTTAAAGCATGTTTTAGCCCAGAAAAATAAAATGATTACAGAACATTCCTCCATGCATGTTCATCCGTGGCTAATGGACAAAATTTCTGGATTTTTCTGGATGATTTTAGTTGCCGAATGAATCTAGTTTTGAAGTGGACTGTTTTACATGAATGACTTGTTTCATTGTGAAACTAAACTTGAATTCGGATTGAGCTTTTATCTTACTAGTGGTTCAAATTCTTGACTGAATTATGATTGGAAGTAATTGATGATGTCAAGGGCTAATGATTGATGAAGCCCTTGGCCATTTGAATGACTTTATAATTATTACTGGATGACGAGCATTGATTGTTGGAATATCTTGGAAGCCTTACTTTTACTTTTATTTGCCTATGTTGGGTTTGCTGAAACCAAGTGCTAATGATTGATGAAGCCTTGGTCGTTCATTTTATTTGTATCAAAAAAAAATGCATTTGTTGATATCTAGGGCTAAGGATGGACGAAGCCTTAGTAATTGGCTACGTGATTTTTGCCCTCCATAATATGATTTCGAAGCGGAATCGGAGCTACGGAAATTGTATCGACCTTGCGAACTCGAGTAGCTGTGATCAAAGCAATCAAAAATATTTCCCAGCTAGTATTAAATTATAAAACTCAAAATCTAGTGTTTTGGCATAAAACTTTCCAACTTGATAATTTCCTTTAGTTCAAACTAGCCTCGATAACTATAGTAAATAAACTCTATAGCTTTTGAAAACCTAAGCTTTATATTAAATCCTTTTCTTTCCTTAAGTATTGCTTCTGGATAGTTAACTATAGGAAAAGTTCCAAAATACGAGTTTTACTAAATTTAGTGAAAAGCTTGGGAAACTTGCGCGGCAAGAAATCCTATTTTAGTAAAATAGTTTTAATAATAATTTTTGCAAGAGCCATAGCTTTAAAAGAAATGTTCAAAGTAACTTCCTAACATTAATATTAAGAGACTTATCGACTTATTTCAAGAAAGTAATACCAGTTATTTCCCTCAGGAAAAGTATCTTAAGGAAAACTATGATAAACATTCCTTCTATTTTTGTCAAAGTTTCTAAAGGAAAGTAAACTAGTAATATATTAGGTATACCTCGATATTTACAAGCTCAGAAACTGTATAGTAACTTATAGTTTCAAAACCTGATTTTTTTAGGATATTACGAGGACGTGGAATTCAATTCCTCATTCGATATCTGAACTTCACTCTTGGTGAGTGTCTCTGCTTGTTTTATGCCTACGTGGTTAAGTGCTTTATCAACTCGCTATGTGATAATTGTCAAAATGCAATAAATGGTTTCTGATCCATCGAAGTGAGCAGTGTATACTTTATTGCACTAGCCGTTCGAGTGGTGACGTGTGTGAAACATTTTCTAATGAATCCGTGAATCTAAATGTAGTTGCGTCGTTGGGTGAATCTCTCGACATGTGAATCCAACTACCATAACATCTGAATCCGTGAATCTAAATGTAGTTGCGTCGCTGGGTGAATCCCTCGACTTCTGAATCCAACTACCAAAACGTCGTTGGGTGAATCCCTCGACCAATCAATTACGGGTATATCTCGAGTATACTGCGTCGGTAGACGAAGTTCGGGCCCGAAGCAGAGGTATGAATGGTGACGGGTTAGGATTAAAATGAGTGGATCGACATGGACTATAAGTAGTGAAAGTTGACGGAGGGTCAACTACGAGGGTATCTGATCAAGCGAGGAGAATGGCTCCTGAGAGCCCTTGTGTCCTACCTTGTGCTGTTATATGCTTTCTTAATTGATTAAATTTGTTTAAATTGTTATCCGTTGTTTGATTTATGTGATTGCATGTTTTGGGGCACCACTGAGCTTTAGCTCACCCCACGTTTATTGTTTTCCTTAACAGGTTCTGGAAACTGAAAGCTGGATGCTTACTTATGTTTCCCTTTTTGGATTGTATTTGAATACTATAACCTATTCTATGGGCTGTAATGTGTTTTGGAATAATGTATTTCCTTTTCTTTGGATTGCCACTTGAAGCTGGAAAATGTGTAAACCCTAATTCGGTTACTTGGCTTGTATGTTTGTAATAGAGATTTATGTAGTTATCTATCCGGATTGGTACGACTTTATACTTTAGTACGTAGTACGTGGGAAGTTTAAGAGCCATGACTGGCAAATTTATCTTTGCTATCTCTGAAGTTAATGTGGTTTTAAGGATGACCCTAGTTGTGAAAAAAAAATTGTTTTATCATAGATTAAGTTATCCTTCGAATGGATTTGGGTTAAAATGCTTGCGTGAGTCCTGGCGAGAGCTGGGCAGACGGCCCGCCAACCCTTTGGTTCGCCTTAGGGGGAAGTGGGGTCGCCACAATGACTGCTCGGAATACGTTTTCCTTACACTTTTGACTCAAATGACATTTCCAAGTATAATGTTACAAAGTTATATAGTTTGAAAAGCGAGCGAGTGTTTCACTAATATTCTCCAAGTGAATTTTAATTTCTTGATTCTTATTGAACGAAACGTTTAAGTTTCGAGCCTTAGTTACTTTTAAAAGTTCTTAAACAATGTTTTATCGCAGATTTGGACTCCGCACACGGAGTAATACCTGAACGTAACTCGTAAAGGCACCGCATTTTGGGTGAGTGCTTCCAAATACCTGGTTAACCTGGACACTTGTTCACAATACTTGTACATAATTGATATGAGATTTGTTGATCGGGCAAGAGTGTACTTTTATCGTATTTGCCCTAATAGGATCTATACTTGTTTATTGTTGCAATTAACTTGATATACTTGTACTTGAGTTGTAAGTGCGGAGTGGCAATATGTACCACACTCAATCCGAGTGGGAGGTGCCTCTCATTCCCGTCTCCGTACTTTTATTTTAATTCAGTCGATTGGAGTGTTATCTCATCGACTTCTTGGAGACCCAAACCCCATCGTCTAGTTAATCGAGTCGAGCCGGCAAGGGCTTGGTCGATTAGATAACGAACCATGGGTCGTTAGTTATGTCGAGTGGAGTGATATCTCCTCGACTAATCAGTATACTCGAGTATTACCAGCCGTGTTTATTGAGGATTTTGGGCCCAGTAAGGGGTGTGAATGGTGGACGAAGAGTAGTGTAAGTGGTGCTCTACTGGATTGGTTATTTACTTGAAGGTTGATGGAGTGTCAACTATTACTTGATCAAGCTCTGGTGATGCGATGGGAATTTGGCTCCTGAGAGCCATCCGTATCCTTATACTTTGGAATGATTATTGTTTATTGGATTATTGTTTCTTATGAAAAACTTTTACACTCGCTCACTTTGAGATTTGCTACTTGAAGTATTATTGTTCACTTTTATGAACTTTTGATGCCATTAACTTGCTACATTGATATTTGTACTTTCAAAATGGTCAATTTGTTATTTGGAACCTCACTGGGCTTTTAGCTCATTCCACGCCATTTGTTTTCCTTACATGGGGGTACGAGCGAGGCATGAGACATGTACAGACTAGCATAGCCTAATTGTTTTGAATTTTGAATATGTACTCACGTTAGTACCCGACTGGGTTGATTGTACTCGATTTGTAAAAACTTTGGAGTATTTTGGTGTGTAGAACCTTTGTATCTGGATTTGAGTATCAATGTATATATTAAGTGGATGTGTTGTTCATTTTCTATGGATGTACGTTCTTAGTTTTTTTTTTTTGAGATACGAGGGAGTGAGTCCTGGCGAGAGCTGGGTAGGCGGTCCGCTAAACCCTGGGGTACGCCCTAGGGAGAGGTGGGGCCGTCACAGTTGGTATCAGAGTTTAGGTTTCAGATCTCTGTAGTGTATCCTAGGTTTAAAGTTTAGGATGTCGGACTGTGGGTCTGATTTGACATATCAGTGATTTCTTGTAGGAATGAAAAGTCAGGCAAGTGGGATTAAAGTAACTCTTCGTGCTTGCTTGGAAATGCTTCTTTGACTTTTGAGGGATATCTTGACTTGATTAGTATGAGTTGGAATGTCGAGAATGACATTGTTTTAAGGGGGAGAGATTGTGATGCCATAACAAAAAAAAATTTTGGCCGGAAGTTTTTTTTTTTTTTTTTTATAGAATCCAGTCGTATATCCGGCCAGTTCTTGGCCGGATACTTGGCCGAATTGGCAGAGCATTTTGAAAAAAATTTGGAAACGCACTGCCTTGAATCCGGCCGGATTATGATGTGCCACCTTATGTAGCCAAGTTTGACCGGCTATTTTCCTTCATTCTTATCTTGTTTCTTGGATAAACTTTGTTTTCATTTTGCTTCTTATTGGCAAGCTGCTTTGAGAGAGAAAACAAGAGAGGAAACTTCATTTTCTACTTCAATTTCTTGCTCAAAACTTGAGATTTCACCGTTAGTTTTGCAATCTATTCCATACAAGTACTCACTAAGGTGGTTTAAAGCGATTGGTGGAGTTGTTTTGGAGGAGGAAGCACTAAGCTACCAATTTTCTTGAGGTTTGAAAGTATCTTGCTAAGAACTTCTTATCTACTTCAATTGATTGCTAATTGGTGGATTAGAGATGTTGAATATGTTATTTTATGGAAGATTTCATGGATTAAAGAAGAGTTTGATATATTTCAGAATTTTTGGTGAATTTTCTGCCTTTATTTGATGCTTAAGCAGATGCCATGGATTGATGGCTTAGTGGTGTGTGAAATGAAACTTGTATATCCTAGATGTGATTTCCTAAGGAAAATTTCTGCTTGTGGGGTTAATTTCAGATTTAGGGTTTCTAATTTGGCTTTGTTTGTGGTTGGTTTTGGAGCTCTCATTTGGTGAGATATGAATGGTATTGTGGCCTTATTAAGAGTGTTTAATAGCCTATGCTGTATATGTGTAGTTATGGTTGATGGTTATGGATTTGGTGATTGTTTGTAGGGTGGAAAATAAAGAAATTAAGGGAAAATGTTGTCCCATCTTTGAGAACATCTTATTGCTTTTGAGAGCATCTTTGGAATTGATCAAGGAAACTGTCTATGATGGATGAGGATCATGAGCTGTGGTTGGTGAGTGATTCCAAAACTGTTTCAACGTCACTCTTGAACTATTTCTTGCATTGTTACTCGATTTCATATCATGAGTAATTGCATGTGGTTCATGACATGTTTTGGCTTCAATGAGTTCTTGGGAAGTTTTGTGTTTAGAACCAACGTCTCTACTACTATTTACTGTTTATTTGGAGCACAAATGGCTCCCTATTACTATTTCACTGTTACTGGATCTATTTGAGCATTGGATGTTTAAATACAATGATTTCACTGGCTCACAAGAGCAATAAACGTACATTTGATTACTGATTCATGACATCATTGAAATGAACTATTGTGAAACTCATTTGATTACTGATTTTGTTGGTCACTCGCTGAGCTTTTAGCTCACCCCAAAATATGTTTTCCCCTCCACAAGGCTCGAGGCCAAAGGAAGCACTTGTAATGAGTTATTAGTGTATCTGGATGAAATATCTCCTGTACAGGTTGAATTCGATTCACTTGTGATATGAATGGTCGTGGAACTTTTGAAGACATCATATTTGAGTTTTACGTTGTAGTTGTTTGAGAACTGAGGACTTTCATTCTATTTGGGATTGTATAACTTTTTAGATTAGAATGCATGTAAGTATACATTCTAAGCTTGGAAAATGTTATTTCATTTATTATTGAGGTTGTACCCTATGTTATTTGATGTGAGTGATGTGATTTAATTGAAGACTGTAGTGAGTGAATGAGTCCCGGGGAGAGTTGGCAGGCGGTCCGCTGAACCCTTTGGTTTGCCTTAGAGGAATGGTGGGGCTATCACAGTTTCTATGGGATTTTAGAGGTTTGGATCAAAGCCAGGTGGGATGGTGTGAGAATGATCCAATAGTGATAAAAATGAAGGAAAGAAACGGTGAAACAAAATGAGAAATGATCCTGCATTTTGTACTGTACTGTCGTATTTCCCATGGCTTCATATCAGAAGCCATGGGAAAGAAATGGCGCGCATGCACCTTTTTTTTTTACTTAATTAACAACAATAATAAAGTGGATTTCTTAACAAAAATGGAAATAAAACAAGATCAACTAAAAGGTAATAAAATGCAAAAAAAAAAAAAAATTGTGTTTGATTGATGGTATTTCCTTTTTATTTTATGATATATTTTTAAACCTGATTTTCATTACTTTCTCTTTTTCTTTTCATCAAAATCAATTTAGGTAAACAAAATCCCCAACTGAAGTTATGTGGCAACAAATTTTCATTTATTGAATCTAAAAGAATTAAAACACATTTTTTGTGAAAATTTTTCTTTTTCGGAAATTTAATTCAAGAAATCTTAGAAATAAAAATGACCCCAATGAACCTAATTTATAAAATAATTATAAAACCTAAAATTATTTAATCCATAAAATAATACAAAACGAGAATAACAAAGCTAACAAATAAATCTAAAATCGAATTAAATAAGGAATGAAACTAAAAAGATCAAATTAGTGGAATTTTGGTGTCTACACCTTTTGCACAAAATTCCTTTTAATCTTCCAAATTTAGTGTACACACCTCACTAGTCGGTCACACTAGTATAATGCACTACAAAACTTAATATGCACTAAATTATAAAAAGAAAAAGATAAAAATCTTGACTCAACCATTAAAATCACCACGAAATTAAGGCAAGTAAAATAAAAGAAAATAAAATAAAAATTAACTTTTATCAAAATAAGAGAAAATATTAAATAATTTTCGAGTCTTCACACTCTCTCGCCCTTACGAAAATTCCATTCTCGAAATTCTAACCATCATAGGATTCTGGAACAGGTTGTTGATTAATAGCATATACCCTCGCTGGTACTCTAGGTCGATTTCCTCTTTCTGGATCTGTCTCGGAATAGTTCTATCCACTTGGTATACAGTCGACCATTTCTGCTATTTTATCGCACAATTGTTAATTTGATGGTCTGCATTCCCATAAATGAAGCAATTTCACCCCTTCACCCAATAATTATCCTCAATGTGATTTGTCTTCCTACAGTATCTACAAGCCAAGCGAGGAGCCACTATTTGGCCTTCTCGGAGGATTCCCTCTTATTGCCCTTTTCCCACTTGAACTCTACTTGAAGAAGCTCTTTCTAATTGCCCTAGTGTCCATGGTGGGTAAGGCGAAAGGTTTACTCTTCTTACTTTTGAAGGTGATATGTTTTCTCTAGGTTCCTCAGGCTTACTACTAGGCACACTTCTTTTTCGTGCTTGGAAAGCTCTTACCTATGCCTTCGTGTTCTTGATCCTTTGGGCTTTCTCAAGAGCTTCCGTAAAGGTATTAACTTGAGCCACTACAAAAACTTCTTGGATCTCTACACTCAATCCTTGTACAAATCGCCTCACTCTTCTCTTCTCCATAACCACCAGTTAAGAAGTACATTTGGACAATTTAGTAAATCGTGTTTCATATTCGGACACACTTAGAGTTCCCTGACGTACCTGATAAAATCATCCTCTCTCTTCTCTTGGACTAGAGGTGGGAAGTATTTCTTATTAAACTCCCTTATAAAGTTTATCCAAGTCCATGCCATCTATTCTCTCTTCTATTTTGCCCTGATAACATTCCGCCATGCTCAAGCCAGTCCTTTAAATTGGAAAGACGGCAAAAGTCACCTGCCTTTCCTTCGTATAATTCAAAACTACAAAAATGTTAACCATCGTCTCCAACCAACTCACAGCTATTTCTGAATCTGACCCTCCAAAGAACATAGGAGGAACAAACTTTTGAAAATAGTTTAGGGGGCTGTCCTCTCCTATCTCAAGGTTCCTAGGCTAATTCACTAGGGCATGACCTTGTTGCTCTACCAATTGTGCTAAGATATTGGTCATTTGTTAGATAGCCATCGCTACTTGGTCCCCTGTTTTGACCCTCGATCCACGATCTTGCTCAGCCGCTGCTTCCTTTCATTCCTTGGTTCTAGCAACTGCCTACCCCATGCCCACGATTAGCCCCACATCCATGACTTTGTCTTCCCTCCATTCTCTCTCTCTCTCTCTCTCTCTCTCTCTCTCTCTCTCTCTCTCTCTCTCTCTCTCTTTTAAAAAAAGGCTATATATACATGAGCAAAACTAAATCGGCTATAGTAGCAAAACAAAAGCATTTTCAAATCATGAAGTCAAGGACAATAAAACACAATACATATATATATAGCACACCAAGTTCATATATTATCAAATCACAGCAATACTATACATATCACCATATTCATTGTCAAGTACAAAAGGCAACAATAAGTACTATACACATCAATCTTAACACCTCACTAACAAAAATACATGCAGCGATAAAACAAGAAAATGTTGTGTCATCCCAACTACCTAAACTCACGTCCTACAACCTCAAGTCTCCAACTTAGTTCATTACCGAACCAGCTAATTCTATTTGACCTTTGTCAGGTTGAAGATCAGATTCGTTAGGACCTGCATTCCCTTAACCTTCCTCTACTACATTCACTTGTACTACCTCATCCACAAGCATCTCACAGCCGGTTAAAATGTTCTCCATTCGGTCTCTCACTTCTCTCACTACCCAAATGAGACGACCATTGACCTCCTATACTTTCTCTCGTAAAACATTGGTCCGTTCTTTTTCCTCGTGAATAGAGGCCTCAAGTTCTCGAATTCTATCACCTTGCATCCTTAACATTGCTCTTAGGTGCTCTATCTTAGTCTGGGCCCTATTATTGACATTAGCGAACCTTTGTCTCTCATTGTCTATTGCTAGGACCACTCGATTAGGATACGAGAAAGTCTGCCAGCAATCACAATGTCTCACCCTATGTCTTGGACCCCAATGATGAATAGGTCCTTCTGGCTACTTTTGGTAACTAAGAACTCGACGAGGCCACTCAGGATTCTCATTCCCGCTGCTTCCTTTCATTCCTACATTACAATCAAGCATCAAAACAGTAAGAAACGTAAGCAAAATAGGCAAGATTCACCACCTAACACTTCAAGGTTTCACACTCAAATACTCGCACTTAATCCATCACAACTACTTACTCAATCCACCCAAGCCAATTTAAACCTAAGTTATGATACCACTTGTGATGACCCTACCTCCCCCCTATGGCATACCCAAGGGTTTGACGAACCGCCTGCCCAACTCTCGTAAGAACTCACTACATTCACTCTAGTAAATTCTCAAGATATCCGTTCAAGCCTCTAAAATAACATTTGAGTTCTACAATTCAATCAAAATTGAAACTTAATTACATCCCAAAAGTAAAACGTAAGATACACCACCAGATACCAATATACAATATGTCTACCAAAAAATACATGTGCAAGAAGATCATTAAACGCTTGTTCAGCTTATCTGCTCCGGATCTCAACTCCTATAAGGAAAACAAACTAATGGGATGAGCTTGAATTCCAGTGAGGTTCCCAAACAAGCATCCAAGCAAAACACCAGTCAAAGCACAATATTATTGCATTTAACAATTTCACTCACTTTGTACAGTAATAATCAATAATGAATTGTCTCAAGGCATTCAAGAAGTAAACATTCAATCATTTAAAGGATACTTGCTCACTTGGAGCCATTCATTCATTCTCCGTCCATCACTTTCTTATAACTTTTAAAATTTGAAAATATTTGAAAACAACAACTCCCACAATGATCATTTCATTTAGTCATTCATTTCAATCGTTGCATTTCTTTCACCAGCCAGTACTCCGCCCAACTTCATGGACATACTCGAGGATACCAAAATAGTGGCCCAGGGTCACCAACCTCTCGACCGAGTCTGCTTCTGGCTCGAGTCGACTGGCAACGAAGGGCAAGGCTCCAATTCAGCTAATGCGATATAGTACACGTGGCTTACATTCATGCACAAGTAATATTCAATCATTTGATCATTGAAAATTCACATTTCACTTAGGTCGAGTGCGAAAAATATACACTCATCCATTGAAAATCCATTTAACAATCATTGGAAAGCATTTAACACTCAAATAATCATTCACAAAAATTCAACATAGTCATTTATTGCAAAACATGAAAGGAACACTTACCAATGAATTACAATCGTTTCACTTCAAACCCATGATTCATCCTCTTGGATATGCTCAATTCTTGTGATCATATAATATACCAAGAATCTAGCCACATCATGCTAATATAAGTGCAAAACTATGAGTGTTGAAGCTTCACTTGGCAAACAAAGCAATTGCAGTTTTAACCCCCACATAGCTTGTCAAAAGTGCATCATTTTTCTTGTTCCCTCATGCATGATAGATCTAGGTTACAAGTATAATGCGGAGCAAGGACATGTCAAATATAGCCAAGGCTTTGTGAAGAAAATGGAACAAGACATTCAAAGTGCAAGTTGGAAATGTCTGACTAGAAAACAATTTAGAGAAAGCTCATTTCCTTTCGCTTAAACCTCTTGGTATAGCTCAAAACCTATTCACATGTAAAAATCAAAGTCTTGAGAAATAATTTAGACAAAAGTATGCCAGACTCGATCATCCAATCAAGTAACATGTTCAATAACTTGTCCTCAAGTTTCTCTAGCTAAACTTCCAACTTATGTGTAAAGCAACTTCAAGAAAAGTAAGTTCAAATCATCATCAATTATATCTTAACTTTCACTCTCGCTCCCTTAAGCAACAAGGAGAAAAATCCAGCAATATGTCCTCTTCAAGTTAACCATTCAATATTCAACCCTAATTCCATGCAAATTCAAGTCAATCAAGATAACACGTTATAGGGTCTATGTGGTACATATTCTAGGCATCAGAAACTATCAAACTTTGACATATAAAAAGCTCCAAGTAAACTACATCAAAGCTGGAATTTTAAACACTAAAGCTGAAAATTTCAACCAAAGCTGGAAAATCTCATATCAAACATAGAAAATTCATATCAATGCTAGAACTTCTCATATCAAAGCTAGAAAACCTCATATCAAAGCTATCAAGTTCATCTCAAGGTTAGAAAATGCATATCAAGGCTTCAAAATTCAATAAACTTAATAAAATCATGAAATCTTCCATGAATTCTCGTGGATCAAATAGGAAATCAATGCTAGAAAATGGAGTGTTTTCTCTCCCCTTTCCTCCAAAATTTTGTCCAACAAGAAGCCAAGAAGAAGAAATGGTAATAAAGGCTTGGTTTAGGATAAGAATGAAACTTAGTCTTGGTCAAGACTTCATGGTTGAGTGACAAGTGTCAAATCAAGATGTAATCCTAATCTAATTGTCTTCCATTCACTAAAATATCTGTCGCGCCCCATTTTTTGATAAATAAATAAAATGGTTTAAAAATGTATTTGTGGTTGGAAAATGAATTGTGATTTAAAAGAAAAATGGGTCTAAATGGGGTTTTGAGAATGCGACGATTTGACCCAAAATGTAGTTTAAAAAGGGTTTTTTGAAATCAAAATCGGAGTCGCCACTTGGTAATGAGTTAAGGTGTACCAAGTCACCTAAAAATGAATTTTTAAAGAAAAATAGGAAAAAGTAGTAAGAAACCCCTTTTAAACGACTCCTAGTCCACGTAAACCAAAGAAAAAGGTTCGGAAGTCACATTTGACAAAGGGGAAGGCAAGGATAAAATCCAAGGCACCCCTTTGACCTAGCCAAGGCTAGTTGCATGATTTAATCAAAGATTTTCTTGTTTTAACCAAAGAATTTATTACATTTGGATGCACTACATGAATGCAAACCCTAGACCTAGGGGTATTGGGGGAAATTTCTCTTCAAAGGTTGAGTGGTGCCAATCACATTAATTGTGAAGCCCAATAACGATCCTTTGAAGAAGTCACGAATAATGCGAGTGGGATGCAAATGAATGGAATGCATGTATGCAATGTGAAGGCATGAGTTTGAAAAAGTAATAAAAGACAATAATGTGGAAGTGAGAGTGTGCACGTGAGTGGGCAAGGTACGGTATGTGAAATGATAATATGAAGTGCATGTGTGCAAGTGATGATAAAAGTGTTCGTGTGCAAGTGAAGAAACATAAAGGTGCACGTGTGCAAAATGGGAGGAAAAATGAAAGTGTGATGAGAGTATAAAATGATAGAGTGAATTTAAAAAATGCATGAACCTAGGGAATTCATGCATATTGGGTACGGGGAGACCTAAATCGTGACTCAATTTGCCCTTTTATAGAGGGAATACAAGCGTGCTAAGGCTTAGAAAAAGCCACACTCGTCTATATCCCATATTTAAGGGGACTCTCAAGCAAATGAACCCTATGACTAGCATGAAATGCAAAAATCCTAAAATGGGAGGGAAAAGGGGTTCGAGGGGGCATGATAAAACTAAAAAGAATGCATGACATGTAATGAACATGCAAACATGTACTAACGAGGGGAAATCCCTAAGGGTCTAGCGTTGGACTAGCCCATTCTATGAATTCCGACTAGCGTTGGACTAGTGGAAACGTACATTCATCCATCACATTCATTCAGGCTATGGAAAGCGAGTAAACATGCCAAACACTTATAAACATATAGCACATAACACTTAGCATGCATATCTAAATGCCAAAACCTAAGAAAACGATCAAACATATAGCACATAGACATGCAAGACACATAAGGTGATTAAGGCCCTAACTATTACATTTGCTAGCTAGGCACAAGTCTTCAACAGCTCTTCATCGAATGCTCCTCCAAACCCTATCTATTACAAGCCAAGAGGTGTACACATACCCCATAAAGAATAACTTAAATAAAAAGCAAAAGTAAATGACATAAATAAAAGAAATTAAGGAAAGGCTAAGAAAGCAAAGTAGACATGTATTTCTCACGTAGCACGTTGGTTCACATAGGAGAGACACAAAAAGATAAAAGAAATTATACCTCCCTTGAAATGAAGCTCTAATGGAGTGAAATCAACTTATTTATCCTCCAAAATAAAAGAAATGGTCAAGGTACCAATTTATTTGGCAAATAATCACAAAGGATAAAAAATAAACATGAATTTGAATCAATTAAATCATGTCAACAACCCACATTTAAGAAGTCAAAAGAAGAAAGGACTTGATTGCAAAAATTAACAAAGCTTTGGGGTCAAAATTAAAGACAAATAAAGTTCAGGGACTCATTTGCAATAAAGTAAGGACCGAATTGAAAGAAATTGAAGACATCCAGGGCCACAGTATAGTTAAGGAAAAATTCAGGGACTGATTTGCAAAATCGTTTTCTGGTTTCTTCATGGACCAGGCTATTGGGCCATTTTATTCACTTCTTGGGCCAAAACCACTTGACCCAATCTGAAGTTCAAAACAAAAAAGAATGGGCCATTTTTATTTGTTTGGGCCAGACTCACTTGGGTCCAAGGAAAAACAAGTGGGCTAGTATATTATTTTGGCCCAAAATTAGCCAACCAAATAGATGGGCTTTGGCTCTCTAGCCCAAACCAGAAAAAACAAACAAAATAAACCAAAACAACTTTCTTAAACCCAAACACAAAATAACTTCTTAGCCCAAACACTTATTTCATTAAACCAAACAAGATAAACAAATCAACAAAATTATTAAGCCACAATTATGACCCACAATCAAGAATTAATCTATCCACAAAGTCACATAAAATATGCAAACAGAGGATTAAACTTAAAAGGACAAAATTAGTTCACTTATTCCAAGTTTTGGGCCAAGGAGGGAGACTTGAGGGGTCAAAAATGTAATTTTCAGAGAGTTATTTCATACAAAGCTACGGAGAACTTCACTCCTGCAATTTTTACAGCTAAACACTCTTTCTGTAACTTTTCTCACGCTTTTGAACTTCAACAAATTAGCAGGGCAGATTCACAAACTTCCCAAACCAAAACCCAAGCCCAAACTATTACCAAACTCATCATTTCAATATTCTATCATACATGCGGGAGGATGGCAGAACCCGAATTGATGAGGATTTCATGCAAACCAGAATTCAAACCAAGCTTTCTGCTAAGAAAGATTCAGCAGCTAGGTAGGCTTTCTACAATAATTTTTCTGCTGCAAATTTTTATCAAAACTCAACTAAAATGCCTTAAACCTCTGCCTAAACTTCAAAACAAATCCACAAGATAAATACTTAAGGTTCCAACCATAATCTTGCAATCAAGAAACAAACCAAAGACTTAACATTCACAGAAAGCATCTTTCCAGGTTCTCGGATGGGGCAAATGGACAGATTTTATTCAAAAGGGCAGAAATGAACAACAATGGCAAAGGCGCAAACATGTTCTACTAGAGGAAATCTGATTCGAACCAAATCATTCACATGCAAAAACCACGAGCAAAGTGTAGAATTCTTTTGGAAAAAAAAACCCATACAAAGCCACGAGGAAACTTTCTTTTGAACAACAAATACTCTTCGCAATTCTGCTGTAAAAAATTCTCATGCGGAGCTTCAAACAAGACCAACTAATCTATCATCCAAACACCACCGAACATTTTAATTAACAAAAATGAACCCAGAGTTATTGTCTAAAAACACAAACTTGCATGAATCACGCCTTGCGGCCAAACATAGACAAACGAATAGAAGACTAGTAGTAAATAAAGCTTCGAACTGCAAATCTAAATCAATAAACCAGAAATTCATACCAACCAAGACTTCTTGTGGCTAAGCAAAGCACCAAAAATTTTCAAACGTAAAGAAAGGAATTGGATGATTTAGCCGTTTTCTCCACACGAAGATGCAGACCAGTTATCTTTCAATTAGAATTTCCAATCCGGCATTTCATCGAACATGTTATAGGCATTAAAATTTCACCAGATTTCTTGCTCGAATTGAAGTATAACTAGCCCAAAAAATTTGTCAGCAAACCAAGTAAATCTGGTTTCAAATCCAATCATTCTCAGTAAAACAATGAAACTCACAACAATACTCTCTCTCAACATCGATTCGGATTCAAGCATAGAGCTATAAGAATAAAACAGAAAAATACAACGAACCAACATAGCTTTCTACCATAAAAAAAAATCAACTTATTTTGACAAGCATGGAATCTATTGACTATTCGTTCTCCTCCTATGAAAATGCGGACATCATCTTTCAAGTAGAATTTACGGTTGGGGGATTTTATCAAGCAGTAGATGGGCATTAAAATTTCACAAAAATCCTTGCCCAATTGAAGTTAATCAGCCCCTCAAAATTGTTCAAAAAAAAAGCAATTTCAGTCCAATCAGCATTCAAGCATATGTATTCAAAAATTATGGACAAACGACCGGAAAATTGCAGCAAACATACTCACGGCAGCAATGCTTCGAAAGCTCACGGCAAATCGAAATTTTTTGAAGAGAAAAGAAACAGCTTACACGCTCTTGTTTGGTGAGAATCTGCAGACGACGACGGTAGATTCTAGCGAGGTGATGACGAGCGGCGGCGGTGCCGATGGTTCTTCCGAGGGGCTCTCCTTGTTTTTTCCTCCGCCACCAATAGCTAGTTTTTCTTCCTTCTTGTTTTCTTGCCTTTCCACAGCTGAAGCCCTTCTTCTCCTCTTTGTTGCGCCGCCCACCAGACGAAGCTCAGCCCCAAAACCTCTCCCCCATCGCTGGTTTCCTTCTTCCTCTGCTTTTCTTTTCCTTTTTTCAGCCAAGCTCCTCTTGCCCCAGAAACCTTAACCGCCCCTCTCTAGTTCTCTCCTCTCGCCATAAGCCTCCCCTGTTTTTTATGTCCGCTTCCCCTTTTCCTTTTTTTTTCCTTGCCGACGGAGCTCCCTATTCCTTTTTCCCCCTAAAAGTCTCGCCGCCCCTCTCTTCTCTGTTTTTTTAGCTTTCTTTAGCCGCTCCCCCCGTCGGCTGTCGCTAAAATCACTCTCCCCGTGGCTTTCTCTTCAGCCGTTACCTAACTCCATCCCCCTCTTGCGGCTGTCCATCCTATTGCTATTTATACCAGGAACCCCCCTCCTAAAACCCTTAGCACTCTTCTATATTTTCAGATAAGGGCTGCCCCAATGCTCCTTTTGCAAGTTGCGGCAAAACGCAGCTTGCATGCCGCAGGACCTTTTTTTTTTTTTTAACTATTAATACAAAAATTAATAAAATATAAATAATAATAATAACAAAATAACAAAATTGACAAAAACCAGGTAATAATAATAGTAATGAACACAATTTAAAATAACTAAACAAAGTGGCCATTTTCAATTTTTTTCTACATTTTTCTCTTTTTTTTCATGATTTTTCTTTTTTTGCATTTTTTCATGATTTTTCCTTTTTCTCTTTCTTTTTTTTTTCAAGAAATTCTATGCTAAAAACTTAAAAATAAAACTAAAAACTAAAAATTGAATAAAACTAACACGACAAATAAAAAACTAAAAAAAATAAACAGTAAATGAAATTACACCAAAAATTTGGTGTCTACAGTTTGCTCCTCTTTGTCTGAGTTTTGAAAAAACTTGAGACAAAGAAGTAGACACCAAATACTTACCTGCATTATTCGGCTGCAAGATGATTCCAACGAACAAGAATTCTAAAAATGGGACTGACCCGAACATGAATATAAAAATGGGATAGACCCGAGCAGAAAATGTAAACGGGATAGACCCGAGCAGAAACGTAAATGGGATAGACCCAGAAAGAAATTTAAATGGGATAGACCCACGGGATAGACCCGAACAGAAAATGCAAACGGGATAGACCCGGACAGAAATTTAAATGGGATAGACCCAGACATAAATTTAAATGGAATAGACCCGAACAGAAACGTAAAAATGGGATAGACCCACGGGATAGACCCGAACAGAAATTTAAATGGGATAGACCCGGACAGAAATGTAAACGGGATAGACCCGAACAGAAATGTAAATGGGATAGACCCACGGGATAGACCCGGACAGAAAATTAAATGGGATAGACCCAGACATAAATTTAAATGGAATAGACCCGAACAGAAACGTAAAAATGGGATAGACCCACGGGATAGACCCGAACAGAAATTTAAATGGGATAGACCCACGGGATAGACCCGGACAGAAATGTAAACGGGATAGACCCGAACAGAAATGTAAATGGGATAGACCCACGGGTAGACCCGGACAGAAAATTAAATGGGATAGACCCAGACAGAAATGTAAATGGGATAGACCCAGACAGAAATTTAAATGGGATAGACCCACGGGATAGACCCGAACAGAAAATGTAAAATGAAGAACTGTATAACACTTGTTTGAAAAATTATCTAAAAATTTGCCCCCAGTGTGATGAATTGGTCGGTGGGATAACATCTGAGCCTGACGGGGTGTGGACGGTCAGCGGGATAAAACCCGGTCCTGCCGAGGTTGGCGGGATAAAACCCGGTCCCAACGAAGTAAGCGGTCAGCGGGAAAAAACCCGGTCCTGCCGAGGTTGGCGGGATAAAACCCGGTCCCAACGAAATAAGCGGTCAGCGGGATAAAACCCGGTCCTGCCGAGGTTGGCAGGATAAAACCCGGTCCTGCCGAGGTTGGCGGGATAAAACCCGGTCCCAACGTAGATAAAAACGGTCAGCGGGATAGAACCCGGTCCTGCCGAGGTTGGCGGGATAAAAGGTTGGCGGGATAAAACCCGGTCCCAACGTGATAAAAGCGGTCAGCGGGATAGAACCCGATCCTGCCGAGGTTGGCGGGATAAAACCCGGTCCCAATATGATATAGCGGTCAGCGGGATGAAACCCGGTCCTGCCGAGATTGGTGGGATAAAACCCGGTCCCAACATGATATAGCGGTCAGCGGGATGAAACCCGGTCCTGCCGAGATGAACTTGATTTGATTTTTGACTTTGATTTTTTATTTTTGATTTTTTTTTCTTTTTCTTTTTTTTTCTTTTTTTCTTTTTTTGATTTTTGATGATTTTTGATTTTTCCTTTTGACTTTTTCTTTCCTTTCGGATTTTCCCGAGAGAATTTTTCCAAAATAATTTGCCCCAGTGTCGGGTCCATTTTTCCCTCATTCTTCTTGCTTTTCTTTGCAGTATCGGCCTTCCGCCTCACTGGATGCTTTTCGTCATTTTGAACCATGAATACCTGCACAGGGGCTTGCCAAAGTATGACATGCACTTGAATTACATGAAAAGAAACAACGTGATTGATCTGAAAAATGCATTATTTGATTCTTTGAACGAAATCCTCAATCGAACTACAAAAATATTTGCCCCTGTGTGGGCTTGTTTTCACGAAATCTCATAACAAAAATTTGCCCCAGTATGGGCCATTTAATTGCAAAAACTTGTTTGGATGACTTTCCATTTACTGAACATAGTAAGAAACTATGTTTCCAAAAGAAAAATTTCATGATGAATTTCTTGAAATAAAACCAAATCACAGAGGATTTCTTCCTCACTTTTAGCATCTGTGTTTTGGGTAATGGGTCACCATTTCCAGTTGGCTCATCTTCAGGACTAATCGAGTGGCTTTATTTCTGATTTTTGAGGTGGCCAAGGAAAATGAGAGGTCAAGATTTGTCTGGTTTTTGTGCCCACAAATTGTAATCCATTCAACATCACATCTTAGTGAAAGCAAAGAGTTTGTTACCCTTATTTTCAAGAAAACTTAGCCAACATACAAGCTTTCTAGGCTTGTAACGTATGGACAGAAGTGATAGCTAAACATGTGGAAACGGGTTATACCCTTATGATCACAAATGATTTGATGAATTTCTTATGAGCATGATCCTCACTTTGGATTGTTATGAAAGAATAAGTCAACGATGGACTTTATTAGCTTGTAATATGGCTTGAAAACGATAGTTAAAGAATAAGACTTTCAAGGATATTGCACCATAGATCGCCTTTTTCCAAAATTGTCCCTATTTTGAACTCAAAAGAATTCAGACTTGGTTTGGATTTTCTCATCATTCCCCAGGGACTTCAGTGTCGAATTTTTCTGCATTTTCCTTTCTTGCTTTTCTTTCGCTTCTTTTCTTTCCCCTCGAGCTGATGGGGTTTTCACATGGTGCGTAGCGTCAACCTCATACTCAAGCAATTCAGAAATACAGCTAAAATTTTCCAGCATCAGAAATTTTCTTGACAGGGTCATTGCAAAGAACAGAAGTCAGGACTTTCGGCTTTTGTAATGGGGTCTGGTGGGGTGTTTAGAAAAGTTAAGGCTTGAAGGCAGATTTCAAAAGCGGTTTGAAGAATCCGAGATCGCATTGTTGCGCCAACCCTATTTTAGGGTTAAATCAGAATTTGCCCCAGTTTATGCTCACTTGAGGCTTTTTCTCTTTCATTTTCTTTCTTTCTTTTGATTTTTCGGCCTTCTGCCATTTTTGAACTTTCACAAAATTTGCCCCAGTTTATTTTTGAATTGGGGGTTCTCTTTTCCTCTTTTCTTTTGATTTTGTTGCATTATCACTTTTTCACTTCTTGAAATTTTCTTTTTCAACTTGCCCCAGTGTGGGGTTTGCGATTCTCAGGGGTTGCCAAACGAAGTATTTTATTCTGATGGCTCAAAAGGGATAATTAGGGATAGAATGTTTGTTTGGAAAAGAAGAGAGCCTGACCTTTGTTCCGTCCCTTACAATAACTCTGAAAGGAAAACTTTCGTTAATGCGAAAATTTTTTTTTTGCATGTATCTGAATTACTGACTGAGGAAGACCCTTGTTCATCCATATTTGTGAAACATAGGCGATCCACGCGGACAAAACTCTTCCCCAAAATTTTTTTTTTTTTGAATTGGACCCCAAGTGGAATCAAATTCCCCAATTCGCGGTTCCCTTTCCCCTTTTCTTTTCTCTTTTTCAAAATTTCCCAATCTCCTTCCCCAATGTAGGGTGCGATCATATGTGCATTCGAAAAAAAACCCACCAATTTTAGCTCAAATGAGGATGCAAGGGATGATCAGTGTTTAGGTTGTAGAAATGACGGCCAAAGTATCATTCTTACACTTCATGACAACCAAAGTAACGAAATGGTCATTGAAAATCCATTCCCTTTTGATATTTGAAAATTTTCCAATGAAGGGTAGTGATCATCAAGGCGCTTATTTGAAACGAAATTATTCTTTTAGAGGCTCAAATAGGAGAGCAAATGATAAAATCTGTATAGGTAGAGAAACGAACGTTCGAAGTATCATTCCAAATTTTCCAAACAAATAAGAATAATGCACATTTTTGCTTTCACTTAGATGTGAGTTGAATATAATTAGACACAATGGACATTTCTCGAAGCAGAGGTTGCCCCAGTTTGCAAATTATCAATCAATGTGACTGATTTTATTTTGGAGTCAATGGAAGTGGGCAAAAAATATGAATTGTACAGTGAAAGAGAAAAGGTATCTCATTGAGCCTTTTGAGTGACCTCTTTCAATCTTGAGCACTCTTATTGATCACCAATTTAGTGTACACAAGGATTTTAGAAAGCATACACTGGTGAATTTTCAGGCTGGAGGTTGAAAACAAATCCCAATTTAGTCTTGTTTCTTGAAATTCATCATGGAATTTCCAATGAGTAAGAATAAAGAATGAAATGTACACAAATTTACAAAACAATAATTGTCCAAAACTTTATTGCTGAAAAAGTTTGAAACAAAAATTTCTCGTTCAATTATAACACAAATGAGAAGAGAAAACTTCTACAAAACCCCACATATACACTTTTGTCTCCCTTTCTTTTGGAAAAAAAATATATTAACGAATCAAATAAACAGAATTTTCCTTTGAAAAACAATTACAAAGCCTCTCTAGAGCTTTCAGATGGATCTTCCATGTTTTCAGATGGATCTGCCCTAGAATCAGATAATACTTGTAATTTTGACACCTTATTAGATCAGAAGTGTCATCAGATATAGAAAAATATTTTCCCTTTTATTGAAGTTTTTTATGAATGCAGGGGAGGGGGAAAACAAAAGAAAAATACCCTGAGTTAGTAAGAAAGAATATAAAATCGGTATGCATGTCCTATGGGGGGACCCTTTTTGTGCCAAGGGTAGGCCTAGCATGAAAATGCAATCCTCTAGGGTAGGTACTATACCATACCTGATGGATCCGATCAACTCATTGAGTAAAAAAATAATTCTTTGAAAAATTTGGTCAATTGGAGTGACGAGAGACATTTGTCAAAATAAGGACAATGTCCGAATGAACTGATCACTTTTGATCGATATTTGCAAAAAAAAAACGCACGAGTTGACCTTGACGAACTTCCTATCGAAGAGATTGGAATTCGTTGACAAAAATTTTCTCAGTGAAGCACGGGTCAAAACTCCAACTGATCAAATGGCTGGATGCAATGGATGTTTTTCTCAAAATCGACTTGGTTTTTGAAATTCGACATTGAAATCCTAATTGGTCAAAATGAAATTGACAATTTATTAAGAATCGACCGGATTACCCTAAAAAGGGAAACAGGTCAAATGAATTGAATGAAATTTAATTTATCCAAAATTAATCAGATCACCCTAAAAAGGGTAAATTGATCAAATAGATTGAACGAAACTTGATTTGTTCAAAATCGGCTTGGTTGCCCTAAAAATGGGTAAATTGGCCAAATGAATGAAATTGAATTAGTGATTTATTCAAAAATCGGCCGAATGACCCTAAAAGGGTAAATTGGTCAAATGAATTGACGATTTATTCAAAATCGACCAGGTGACCCTAAAAAGGGTAAATTGGTCAAATGACCCTAAAAAGGGTAAATTGGTCAAATGATGGTTTATTCAAAATTGATTATGAATTGACAAAATGGATCGATTGAATCGGCCGTCCATTGGTGGTTTCAGAAAATTAGTCTATGAGCCTTCTAAAATCACGATTTGGCCTCAATTTATCGTCTCAACAATGAGGAATCATTTGTGAATTTTCTTCAAATTAATGTCCTTTTACGCAAGGGAATTTTACCAATTAGGTTTAAAAATGGCCAAAAAGTGATTATCAGACGCTCATATTCTAACGTGCAAAAGTTGCTTTATTCTCTTCAAAAAGATCGAATCCTTACCTTACCTTGTGCACTACCCCTTCGGATGGTACGAGAAAGGTAAACGTGCAAGTCTCATTGGATTATATATCCGAGACATGGGGTGGCTTATTCCTAACCACGGGATTCCCTATGTGGTATTCCCTTTCTATGATTTATGCATGATGCCATTTATTAAAGCAATGTAAATATGCAACAAATATGGCCTGGGCATAAATAATGCATCGGGGGGAAGAGGTCTAAAATGAAATGTACTTATTAAAAATTAAGCATAATGACTGAAATTTAAACATGTGAGCTATCTAGTGGGTAAGTCACTAAAAGAGTGCCAAAGAGGCCTCTTATTGCTAAGGCACATGAATGCAAGCCAAGGAAACAATGAAATGGTTAGCACAATTGATAGTACACATAACACATTGGAAGCAAATAAGAAAGGAAATACAATAAAACAAATAAAAGGGGTGGAGCCCCTTCCCTCGTGCCTAATGTGCTTAAAAGAGGGTAAGGCTGACTCTAACCTAGGAAAATTCTAACATGGATGCATGAGGCTGGGGTTCACTAATGCGACTAGACTCGATAAGGCTTCGGCTCCCAAGCCTTCAGATCTAAAGGCGAAGGGTCATCACTCCCAGGGCCCTTGGTCGGTGGCTCGAGTGATCCCTTAGGTAGCGCTATGGGCGCAGCGCACACCATCCGCCTACCCAAGGCGATCGATCCTAATCCTACAAGGCGGTGTGGGAAATGCCCACGAAAATAAAATAAAATGGGATAACAATAAGTAAACGTGCACGTATGAAGTGCTCCCTATTTTGAGGGAAGGGGTTGAGAACCACGCGAGGCTCTAAAAGGTGACACACCCCCCCCAAATGCAATGCAAGCGCGAGATAAGTAAGTAAACATACATCCAATCAACCAATCATATATTCATGAGCGAGGGAGTAATTTGAGACGCGAGTGATGCAAAATCCTAAAAAAGGGAAAAATGCAACCCTAAAACACCCAAATGTGATATATGAAAAGGTTAAAAGAAGAAAAAGGTTGATTAAATCAAATTTGCTCGGACTCTCGAATGTCCCCAGTGGAGTCGCCAACTGTCGCGCCCCATTTTTTGATAAATAAATAAAATGGTTTAAAAATGTATTTGTGGTTGGAAAATGAATTGTGATTTAAAAGAAAAATGGGTCTAAATGGGGTTTTGAGAATGCGACGATTTGACCCAAAATGTAGTTTAAAAAGGGTTTTTTGAAATCAAAATCGGAGTCGCCACTTGGTAATGAGTTAAGGTGTACCAAGTCACTTAAAAATGAATTTTTAAAGAAAAATAGGAAAAAGTAGTAAGAAACCCCTTTTAAACGACTCCTAGTCCACGTAAACCAAAGAAAAAGGTTCGGAAGTCACATTTGACAAAGGGGAAGGCAAGGATAAAATCCAAGGCACCCCTTTGACCTAACCAAGGCTAGTTGCATGATTTAATCAAAGATTTTCTTGTTTTAACCAAAGAATTTATTACATTTGGATGCACTACATGAATGCAAACCCTAGACCTAGGGGTATTGGGGGAAATTTCTCTTCAAAGGTTGAGTGGTGCCAATCACATTAATTGTGAAGCCCAATAACGATCCTTTGAAGAAGTCACGAATAATGCGAGTGGGATGCAAATGAATGGAATGCATGTATGCAATATGAAAGCATGAGTTTGAAAAAGTAATAAAAGACAATAATGTGGAAGTGAGAGTGTGCACGTGAGTGGGCAAGGTACGGTATGTGAAATGATAATATGAAGTGCATGTGTGCAAGTGATGATAAAAGTGTTCGTGTGCAAGTGAAGAAACATAAAGGTGCACGTGTGCAAAATGGGAGGAAAAATGAAAGTGTGATGAGAGTATAAAATGATAGAGTGAATTTAAAAAATGCATGAACCTAGGGAATTCATGCATATTGGGTACGGGGAGACCTAAATCGTGACTCAATTTGCCCTTTTATAGAGGGAATACAAGCGTGCTAAGGCTTAGAAAAAGCCACACTCGTCTATATCCCATATTTAAGGGGACTCTCAAGCAAATGAACCCTATGACTAGCATGAAATGCAAAAATCCTAAAATGGAGGGAAAAGGGGTTCGAGGGGGCATGATAAAACTAAAAAGAATGCATGACATGTAATGAACATGCAAACATGTACTAACGAGGGGAAATCCCTAAGGGTCTAGCGTTGGACTAACCCATTCTATGAATTCCGACTAGCGTTGGACTAGTGGAAACGTACATTCATCCATCACATTCATTCAGGCTATGGAAAGCGAGTAAACATGCCAAACACTTATAAACATATAGCACATAACACTTAGCATGCATATCTAAATGCCAAAACCTAAGAAAACGATCAAACATATAGCACATAGACATGCAAGACACATAAGGTGATTAAGGCCCTAACTATTACATTTGCTAGCTAGGCACAAGTCTTCAACAGCTCTTCATCGAATGCTCCTCCAAACCCTATCTATTACAAGCCAAGAGGTGTACACATACCCCATAAAGAATAACTTAAATAAAAAGCAAAAGTAAATGACATAAATAAAAGAAATTAAGGAAAGGCTAAGAAAGCAAAGTAGACATGTATTTCTCACGTAGCACGTTGGTTCACATAGGAGAGACACAAAAAGATAAAAGAAATTATACCTCCCTTGAAATGAAGCTCTAATGGAGTGAAATCAACTTATTTATCCTCCAAAATAAAAGAAATGGTCAAGGTACCAATTTATTTGGCAAATAATCACAAAGGATAAAAAATAAACATGAATTTGAATCAATTAAATCATGTCAACAACCCACATTTAAGAAGTCAAAAGAAGAAAGGACTTGATTGCAAAAATTAACAAAGCTTTGGGGTCAAAATTAAAGAAAAATAAAGTTCAGGGACTCATTTGCAATAAAGTAAGGACCGAATTGAAAGAAATTGAAGACATCCAGGGCCACAGTATAGTTAAGGAGAAATTCAGGGACTGGTTTGTAAAATCGTTTTCTGGTTTCTTCATGGACCAGGCTATTGGGCCAATTTATTCACTTCTTGGGCCAAAACCACTTGACCCAATCTGAAGTTCAAAACAAAAAAGAATGGGCCATTTTTATTTGTTTGGGCCAGACTCACTTGGGTCCAAGGAAAAACAAGTGGGCTAGTATATTATTTTGGCCCAAAATTAGCCAACCAAATAGATGGGCTTTGGCTCTCTAGCCCAAACCAGAAAAAACAAACAAAATAAACCAAAACAACTTTCTTAAACCCAAACACAAAATAACTTCTTAGCCCAAACACTTATTTCATTAAACCAAACAAGATAAACAAATCAACAAAATTATTAAGCCACAATTATGACCCACAATCAAGAATTAATCTATCCACAAAGTCACATAAAATATGCAAACAGAGGATTAAACTTAAAAGGACAAAATTAGTTCACTTATTCCAAGTTTTGGGCCAAGGAGGGAGACTTGAGGGGTCAAAAATGTAATTTTCAGAGAGTTATTTCATACAAAGCTACGGAGAACTTCACTCCTGCAATTTTTACAGCTAAACACTCTTTCTGTAACTTTTCTCACGCTTTTGAACTTCAACAAATTAGCAGGGCAGATTCACAAACTTCCCAAACCAAAACCCAAGCCCAAACTATTACCAAACTCATCATTTCAATATTCTATCATACATGCGGGAGGATGGCAGAACCCGAATTGATGAGGATTTCATGCAAACCAGAATTCAAACCAAGCTTTCTGCTAAGAAAGATTCAGCAGCTAGGTAGGCTTTCTACAATAATTTTTCTGCTGCAAATTTTTATCAAAACTCAACTAAAATGCCTTAAACCTCTGCCTAAACTTCAAAACAAATCCACAAGATAAATACTTAAGGTTCCAACCATAATCTTGCAATCAAGAAACAAACCAAAGACTTAACATTCACAGAAAGCATCTTTCCAGGTTCTCGGATGGGGCAAATGGACAGATTTTATTCAAAAGGGCAGAAATGAACAACAATGGCAAAGGCGCAAACATGTTCTACTAGAGGAAATCTGATTCGAACCAAATCATTCACATGCAAAAACCACGAGCAAAGTGTAGAATTCTTTTGGAAAAAAAAACCCATACAAAGCCACGAGGAAACTTTCTTTTGAACAACAAATACTCTTCGCAATTCTGCTGTAAAAAATTCTCATGCGGAGCTTCAAACAAGACCAACTAATCTATCATCCAAACACCACCGAACATTTTAATTAACAAAAATGAACCCAGAGTTATTGTCTAAAAACACAAACTTGCATGAATCACGCCTTGCGGCCAAACATAGACAAACGAATAGAAGACTAGTAGTAAATAAAGCTTCGAACTGCAAATCTAAATCAATAAACCAGAAATTCATACCAACCAAGACTTCTTGTGGCTAAGCAAAGCACCAAAAATTTTCAAACGTAAAGAAAGGAATTGGATGATTTAGCCGTTTTCTCCACACGAAGATGCAGACCAGTTATCTTTCAATTAGAATTTCCAATCCGGCATTTCATCGAACATGTTATAGGCATTAAAATTTCACCAGATTTCTTGCTCGAATTGAAGTATAACTAGCCCAAAAAATTTGTCAGCAAACCAAGTAAATCTGGTTTCAAATCCAATCATTCTCAGTAAAACAATGAAACTCACAACAATACTCTCTCTCAACATCGATTCGGATTCAAGCATAGAGCTATAAGAATAAAACAGAAAAATACAACGAACCAACATAGCTTTCTACCATAAAAAAAAATCAACTTATTTTGACAAGCATGGAATCTATTGACTATTCGTTCTCCTCCTATGAAAATGCGGACATCATCTTTCAAGTAGAATTTACGGTTGGGGGATTTTATCAAGCAGTAGATGGGCATTAAAATTTCACAAAAATCCTTGCCCAATTGAAGTTAATCAGCCCCTCAAAATTGTTCAAAAAAAAAGCAATTTCAGTCCAATCAGCATTCAAGCATATGTATTCAAAAATTATGGACAAACGACCGGAAAATTGCAGCAAACATACTCACGGCAGCAATGCTTCGAAAGCTCACGGCAAATCGAAATTTTTTGAAGAGAAAAGAAACAGCTTACACGCTCTTGTTTGGTGAGAATCTGCAGACGACGACGGTAGATTCTAGCGAGGTGATGACGAGCGGCGGCGGTGCCGATGGTTCTTCCGAGGGGCTCTCCTTGTTTTTTCCTCCGCCACCAATAGCTAGTTTTTCTTCCTTCTTGTTTTCTTGCCTTTCCACAGCTGAAGCCCTTCTTCTCCTCTTTGTTGCGCCGCCCACCAGACGAAGCTCAGCCCCAAAACCTCTCCCCCATCGCTGGTTTCCTTCTTCCTCTGCTTTTCTTTTCCTTTTTTCAGCCAAGCTCCTCTTGCCCCAGAAACCTTAACCGCCCCTCTCTAGTTCTCTCCTCTCGCCATAAGCCTCCCCTGTTTTTTATGTCCGCTTCCCCTTTTCCTTTTTTTTTCCTTGCCGACGGAGCTCCCTATTCCTTTTTCCCCCTAAAAGTCTCGCCGCCCCTCTCTTCTCTGTTTTTTTAGCTTTCTTTAGCCGCTCCCCCCGTCGGCTGTCGCTAAAATCACTCTCCCCGTGGCTTTCTCTTCAGCCGTTACCTAACTCCATCCCCCTCTTGCGGCTGTCCATCCTATTGCTATTTATACCAGGAACCCCCCTCCTAAAACCCTTAGCACTCTTCTATATTTTCAGATAAGGGCTGCCCCAATGCTCCTTTTGCAAGCTGCGGCAAAACGCAGCTTGCATGCCGCAGGACCTTTTTTTTTTTTTTTTAACTATTAATACAAAAATTAATAAAATATAAATAATAATAATAACAAAATAACAAAATTGACAAAAACCAGATAATAATAATAGTAATGAACACAATTTAAAATGACTAAACAAAGTGGCCATTTTCAATTTTTTTCTACATTTTTCTCTTTTTTTTCATGATTTTTCTTTTTTTGCATTTTTTCATGATTTTTCCTTTTTCTCTTTCTTTTTTTTTCAAGAAATTCTATGCTAAAAACTTAAAAATAAAACTAAAAACTAAAAATTGAATAAAACTAACACGACAAATAAAAAACTAAAAAAAATAAACAGTAAATGAAATTACACCAAAAATTTGGTGTCTACAATATCTAGTCCACCTCTAATTATCTCTTCGCACCTTGTAGCACAATATTCCTTTTGTGCAAAACTCCTTCTAATATTCCAAAGTTAGTGTACACGCACCTCACTGGTCGGTCACACTAGTATAATGCACTATGAAATTTAATATGCACTAAATTATAAAAGGGAAAAGATAAAAATCTTGACTCAACCATTAAAATCACTACAAAATTAAGGCAAGTAAAGTAAAATAAAAGAAATATAAATTAACTTTTTCAAAAAATAAGAGAAAATATAAAATAATTTTTGGGTCCTCATACTATCTCGCCCTTAAGAAAATTTCGTTCTCGAAATTCTAACCTTCACAAGATTCTGGAATTGGTTGTTGATCGATAGCATATACCCTTTAGCAAGAACATGAAAATCAATAATAATAAGTAATGAACCATTACCAAATAACTTTCCGATGAATATAGGGAGTTCCTGATCTATCTAGAACAATGGCACCCTAAGCTGACCTTGGTAGCTCCAAATGTGGTTATAAATACTGACAAAAGGAGAGTGCGCCCCAACCTTCGACAAAGCATCTGCAACCTCATTCGCCTCCCTAAAGCAATGAATAATTGTCCAAGCCAAGCCAAGCCTTGCATTACCTTCAAAGCATCTATAACAGACCTAATTATCCAAGGGCAATCTGATTTACCTTGTAGTATATTCGCTAGAACAAGTGAATCCACCTCCACCTGTATATGAGAATATCCTGACAAAAGACATTGCTAAACCCCAAAAAGAAATGACTATTGCTAAACCGCAAAAAAAAGTTATTTCACCTCAAGTTGAACACTTGAAATGGAGAAGCCAAACAATAGAGCACTAGACGAATCTCTTAGAATTCCACCCCCACCACTTAAACCCAGATTGCCTAAGGAGCAGCCATCCATGTTCAACTTACATTGTCCCTGCATAGGCTTCTCCCAATAAACCAACATATAAGAGTAATGAACCTTCCATCCAATAATATCGGAATAAGAGATTTGTCATGAGGCACAACCAACTATCTCCCCTATACCCTTACTATTAAACATCCCCACCAAATCCATAAGAATATGATTGCAAATGGTCTATCCACGAAGACACCGCCTCTTCAAAATATGCAAAATTTTGGGCCTTTCAAATATACCAACAAATTAAACTAGGTGAAACACCATGTAGAGTGCCCAAAAGAGAGTTCTGCCTTGGTTGATACCACCACTCAGGCAATCGAGAATGAATACCAACCCCTCTATAAGAAACTCCAGCAACATCTCCAAAGTAGGCCCAAAGGTACCCAACTAGTGTTCCTTTAGAGAACACATGGTCCAGTTACTCGGATTGTGACTCCGTACAACAAAAACATTTTGAAGAACCATGAATACTAAATCTGCATAGTGAATTTGGTAAGGGCAGCCGATCCAATAGCAACTGTACCATGAAAAAAGATATCTTGATTGGTAGTAAGCCATTCCAAAACTTGTCAAATATGAAAGATGAAGGTGTTTGACCCGAATCACCTAATAAGAAGATGCAATCAAGAATTTTTCAGATTCTGTCAACCACCAAATTGCAGAATCCTTCCTCTCCCCAGACAGGGGCAACTTGCTTATAATCTCAAAAACAATATGGTCCGAAACCCAATGGCCAAGTAACTGTTGATTCCACCTTCCATTCGTAACAAAGTCCTTCACTAAGTGATCAAAGATGCTTTGTAACTATTGGCATAAAGGGCTAGATCCTAACCAATAATCAAACCAGAAGTTGCACCATCTGAAACATAATAGCCAACAGATATTATCTTTCGCTAGCTCCCTTACCTATACCATTAGTCTCCAAATATATGAACTAGTCCTAGTTATGCCACCATACACTGATGGCTTAGTTGACAATACTTGGCTCTCGTAAACTCGGACCATAAGCATTCACCCGTCCGAAACTGCCACCACAATTTTAATGAAAATGTAGTAAAAGCTCCAGCATTGAATGAACTCCTATCCCCCCTTGTGTTGTCAGAGCACATAGATCTTGCCACTTAAAACTTCATTCCCTTTCTCTCCAAAGGAAATTTGCCATAACATGTTCAATTAATGAGAACACTCCCTTCGGTGATGGGTAGGTATACCTAATAAGACATGCTTAATTAGGGTAATGAATTCCCCAACTGAAAGGAGTCGATTTTTCCAAGATGCCACTTTATTGATCACAAACTGTACCATTTCCATGAAATAGATTCTCTTTCACCTCCCAAGAAATAATGGACAACCCAAATATTGAACAGAGAATGGCTTATGAACAAAACTAGTTATTCGCTGAACATTCACCGCGTGTTGCCTCGGCAGCTTATCATGCATCAAGAAACAATTCTTATGAACATTGATCTGTTGGGCCGACATTGCCTCATAACTCTTAATAGTCTGCATAATCAACTGTAAATATGAGGAACATGCACTTGAAAAAATAAGAATGTCATCTGCATAGCTAAGATGAGTAATCCTAGGACAACCTAGTGGAACAAAGAAGCACCTAAATGAGCGATTATCTAGCAACTTGTTCAATGAGCGAGATAAAACCTGTGACGCCCCGAAAAGAATGAGTTTGAGAACCCAGAAATTTTCTAATTTTCTAGGGTTTATTTTTTTTTAATCGCCCGCCTTTTCTACATTTTCTTGATTAGAAAAATTTCCTAGATAAAGTTTATGAGCAAAGATAGTTTTAAAATGATTTTTCTAGTATCGGTTAGTTTTTGAGAAATTAATAGCGTATTTTGAACGTGGGACCCGCAAGTGCGGCAAATGCATTATATTTTTGACAACTTGTTGGAATTTTGTATTAAGTGATATTATTTTACAAAGTGTTAAGATATTTGTATTGAAGAGACAAAAAGATAAGATTAAAGCTTAGAGGTGCCAAGTGTCACAAACCCATTGGATGTTGAATTTGACCAAGACTTTTCTAACTTTACTAAAACCAATTTGGACCCATTTTTTCTCCCATTTTTCTTGTCATGGCCGGCTGTTAAGAGGAGCAAAATAAGAGAGAAAAAACTTCATTTTCTACTCCACTTTCTAGCTTCAATCTTACTCCAATCTACCAAATCAACCATTGAATCTTGTTTTTGCTCCATAGAAAACATTAAGTGAGTATTTGTGAGGTGTTTATTGGAGTGATTTGGAAGATTTAAGTGCAAGGTTGCTCCATCTCTTTGGTTACCAAGGTGAGTGGTGAAGGATCCCTTTCCTCCCTTAATTGATGCTTAAATCATGATTGGTGGTGGTATGAGATGCAATATTATGGATTATTTCTTGATTTGTGGTTGAAGTGATGAAGTTTTATTATTTTTGGGGATTTTTCTGTTTTAATATGAACATGATTGTGTGGCTATATATGATGATTGGAAATGATGTTTAAGGACTCTATGAGGTGGAAAATGTGGTTAGTTGCAAACAATTTCTATTTTGGAAGAAATCTTGGAAAGTTAGGGTTTGATGTTCTTCATTCTGCCCGAATTTGTAGCTCATAGATAGAGGCCAAATTGGCCTTATCTTAAAACATGAAGTTGTAGGGAATGACATTTTAGAGGTGCCTACAAAATTTCAGGTCAATCGGAGTAGCGTAGCTTGATAAAAGTCGAAATTACCCTTGCTGTCCTGGTTTTACCCGAATTTGGGAATTGCTTCTGTAATTGGTTGTTTTGGTCAGGAATGCTTCCGAATTGGTTGTTGAGGTCTTCTGATGAATTGAATCCCTGTTTCTTAGGTTTCAGCTGGTTTTGGAATTTCTGGATTTGGACTTAGGTAGACGGATTTATGATGTTTCCGCTAGAATGCGTTCTGTGAATCTGTTTTTGTGATTCTGGTGTAGTATCTTGCATTTTTGACCTGGTTACACTCGAAACTGAGTTGAGTGACCTTCTGTAATATTGTGCCCCTATCTCTTAGCTTCGAAACAGTGGGTCTTGCACCTTCATCCGACAATTGTAGCGCCTTTGGTACCATTACCGCAAAATGACGTCAAAGCTATTTTTCTGGTTTTGAGCTTAACTTTCATTTCCGAACTTTTCCCTAGCTTGACTTGTACTAGTACTACTTGGAGCTTGCTGAATGACTATTGGATGAACTTGTTGTTGTGTGTGTACCTTTGGGACTGGCTGAGGAAATAATGAAGCCATGATGGCTGGAAAAGTTAGCAAATTCAGGGGAAGTGCTGTCCGAACTTTGAAGGGACTTGTTTGCATTGAGTTTGTGATCTAAGACTTGGATTTTAGCAAGGCAATGTTATATGATGGATGATTTCTGAGCCATGGAGGTGAGTGACCCTAAACTATTTCCAAAGTACTTGTGAAATGCTTCTTGCATTATTTATTCGATTGCATATCATGCATGCTTGCATGTGGATTCATGACATGATTTGGCTTCAATGAGTTCTGGGAAAGTCTAGTGCTGGACACCAACGTCTCCACCTTGTTTATGGTTCATGTTCATGTTTATCTGGAGCTCAAAAAGGGGCTCCCTCTCAATGTTAATGTTAAATGATCTATTTGAGCGTTGGGTGTTCAAGTGCAATGATTTCACCGGCTCATGAGAGCAATAAACGTACATTTGATCTCTGAATCATGACATCATCGAAATGATCGAAATGCATTATTGTGAAATATATTTAATTTCTGATTTTACTGGTTACTCGTTGAGCTTCTAGCTCACCCCAAAACTATTTTATTCCCCTCCACAGGGCTCGTGGCGAAGGAAGGCTTGTTGTGATTTTATTGTTGTGGAATTCCTCTTGTATAAGAATTGGGATCATGGATCAGAGTGGCGTAGTGGAAGCGCGGACGCTTCACTTTTGATATGTAAATGTTGGAACATTTGATGTAATATTTGAGATTTATATTGTAATCTGTTTGAGGAATGTAGTGAACGACTGAGTCCCGGCGAGAGCTGGGCAGGCGGTCCGCCGAACCTTGGGGTACGCCCTAGGGGGAGGTGGGGCTGTCACAAAACCTCTGCACCAATAATGAAAAGTGCTGGAGACAAAGGGTCTCATTGATGAATTTGATCATTCAGTCCATTTTTCCCCAAATCCAAAAGCTTTAAACACCATCGTCAAAAACAACCATGAAACCTGATCATACGCTTTGGAAATATCGAGCTTCAAAGCAACATTTCCATCATTTGCCTTCCTACCAATTCTAGACACAAGTTCTTGAGTAAGTAAAAAATTATCCGATATAAGATGACCACGTACAAACCCACTCTACTACGGAGATTTGATCTTCGGAAGTAAACCAGCAAGTTGATCAGCCAGCAACTTAGATAAAATTTTATTGATAAACTTACACAGGCTAATTGGTCTATACTTTAAGTACTAACTCTCGAAAGTAGGAATGCACTTAGAGGGTAATTGTATAATTTTTTAATCATAATGAAAGTATATAGATTTCGTAATATTAGGAGATTTATTATAGTTTTACACAGCAATGAATTAATCGAGTAAAATAAAATTTTTAGCTAGGGTAATGAAAGAAATCTAGACCCTTGAAATTGTTTGTCTTTGATAATTTTAGTTTTAATTTGATTTTGTTCATTATTTGAAAATTTTGTTTTAATTTGTAGTCAAAATAGTGGAGAAATTTGATAAACATTTGTAGTTGGTGAATTTTTCCTCCAGGGTCAACATTGAAATCATTCCTATTGTGAGAACCCGTAATTTTCCATTTTCTAGGTTTTAGAATCTTTCATGGCTTGTTTTCTGCATTTTCGTGAGTAGGAAAAATTTCTAGATATTTTTAATGAGCAGATATAGTTTTTGGATGATTTTTCTAGTATCGAATAGGTTTTGAGAAATTAAGAGCGTATACCGGACGTGGGACCCACTAGTGCGAAAAGTTCGGAAAAATTCGGCCAACTAGGTTAAGTTTTGGATACTGGAATTAATTTACCGGGTGTTAAGAGATAATTAGAGGGTGCTATTTGGATTGGTGTGAGAGGAACAAAGAGATAGGTATGCATTTAATGGGGTGACAAGTGTCACCACATGATTTAACCTTGACTTTTGACTACTATTCCTTACTTTACCATTTTAGTCAAAAATTGCTCAAAAATCATCAAAATTCCCAAGCTCATATCCGGACCTCTCTGTCAAGAAAGAAAGAAAGAAAGCTCTCCAAGTTGCTTCAATCTTTGCTCCAATCTTCTAAATCAACCATTGAATTTTGTTTTTGCTCCATAGAAACACTTAAGGGAGTGATAGTGAGGTGTTGTGTGGAGTTATTTAGAAAGCTAAGAGGACTAATTGCTCTCTCTCTCTCTCTTGTTTCTAAGGTGAGTTGTGAAGAACCACTTTCCTTCCTCTAATGATGCCTAATTTATGATTAGTGGTGGTATGAGATGCAACTTTATGGATTATATTTTGAGTTTTGGTTGAATTGGTGAAATTTTCTAATTACTGGTGATTTTTCTGTTTTAATATGAACATGATTGTGTGGCTATATATGATGATTGGAAATGATGTTTAAGGACTCTATGAGGTGGAAAAAGTGGTTAATTGCAAACAATTTCGGTTTTGGAAGAAATTTTGGAAAGTTAGGGTTTATGATGATTACATTCTGCCCGATTTTGTATGTCATGGTTAGAGGCCGAATTGGCTTTGGGTTAAAACATGAAAGTTGTAGGGAATGACATTTTATGGGTACCTACAAAATTTAGGGCAATCGGAGTAGTGTAACCTGAGAAAAGTTGAAATTACCCTTGCTGTCCTGGTTTTACTCGAATGTAAGAATTGCGCCTGTAATTGGGTGTTTTGGTTGGCATTGCTTCGGAATTTGTTGTTTAAATCTTCTGATGAAATGTAGCCCTATTTCTAAGCTTTCGGATGGCTTTGGAATATCTGGATTTGGACTTAGGTAGGCTGATTTATGAGGTTTGCACTAGAATGTGGTTTGTGAAACTATTTTTACGGGTTTTGATGTAGTATCTTGCATTTTTGACCTAGTTGTACTCGAAACTGGGTTGAGTGACCTTCTGTAAAGTTGTAACCCTGTCTTTTAGCTTCGAAATGGTGTATCTTACACCTTCATCCGGTAATCATAGTGCCTTGGGTGCCATTACCGTAAAATGAGGTCAAAAACTATTTTTTTCAGGGCTAAAGCTAATTCCATTTCCGGATTTTCTGGTTTTCTCTAATGCTTGTATATGCTTATGGAACCCTATTGGGGTCGTATTTGGTATTGGTTTATGACTCGTTATCGAGTCTCATTGTACTTGTTTGCATGTTTTAGGGCGTGACGGTGGTGCACGACGTTCTTTTGACGGAAGTCCATGAAACCTCATTTGCAAGCTTGGTGAGTGTACTACTCACTTGTGTGTTATTATATGGCTTTGATACTTGAACTTGATACGTTGAATGTGAATTGATTGAAGTGAGAGCGTACTTTATCACTCTCACTTATTGTTTATCATGTTATTGGAATGTTATACGAAATGTTACATGAAATGAAAGTACATGGTTTGGTGTCGTTTGGACAAGTATCCAACGACTACAATTGTTATCTTTGAGCTCAACCCCATTGGTAGTTGATTGAATCGAGCCGGCGAGGGCTTGGTCGTGTCAATTGATGTGCCTTGGAGAAGTGTTATATGGAATCTTGTAGTATGAGAGACTCTCAATTCCGGTTTACTCGAGTAATACCAAAGTACAAGTGTTTGGAGTTCGGGCCCGGTAGGGGTATGTTGGGTGGAAGGAATGGAAGTAAAGTGGAGTCTACAATTGGTCACTTTTGAATTGACGGAGAGTCAATGAAGTTTGATCAAGAAATGCAAACGAGGGAAAAGGGTTCTTGAGAGCCACCCGTATCCTTTGATCACCACATGTGATGTGTGCCTTTGCTTACTTTTAATGTATTGAATGAAAAGCTTGATGCTTATATGCACTTGGTTGCTTGAGTGATAGTATATCACTGGGCGTAAGCTCACCCCGTTCCTTTTGTTTTCCTTACAGGAATCTGACTGCTTTTGGAATGACTTTTGATAATTGGTTGCCGAATGAACTAGATGAATATCTCTTTTGTATAGTTTATGAATTGAAACCCTAAATGTGCTTTTGGGGCTGTTTTCACTGTAGACACCAAATTTTTGAACCGTTTTATTTTTATTTTTATTTTTATTTTAGTGATAATTATTATCTATTAATTTCATAATCTTTGTTTCGGTATTTTCTAGTATTTTTATAGCAGTTTAGATTATTATTGTCTATTATTTTATTTTTAGTTTTATTTTTGTTATTCGTTTTTGCCCTTTTAGCTGTTTATTTTTATTATAAGACTTTTAGCATAAAATTTGTAAAAAATAAAGTTGTTCTCAAAATATGTTTTTTTCTTTTAAATTCAATCTTTTAGTATTTTATTTATTTTTGTTAAATTACTTTTCACAAAAAAAAAAGAGGATCCGCGGCATGCAAACTGCGTATTTTCGCAGCTTGCAAGGAAGGACTCGGGCAGCCCTTTGGCTGCAATTTTAGAAGAAATGGCTGAGGTTTTAGGGTTGTGTTGCCCCCATATAAAAGAAAAAAGAAACAGCCGCAGCAAGAGAGGGGATTGGAGGCATGGAATGACGGCTGAAAAAAGGAAACGGGGGGAGAGAGGATAAGTTTTAGAAAGCAACAAAAGAAAGGGAGCGAGGAGAGACTTGACGGCTGAGAGGAAAAACAGGGGGAGAAAACCTAGAAACCAGGGTGAGGGAGAAGATAAAGGAGGAACGAGAGAGGGTTTAGAGGGAGTTGGGCGGCTGATTAAGGAAAAAGAGAGAGCATACAGGGAGTTCTATGACGGCTGGGTTGAGAGAAAGTAAAAGAGAACAGCGACGGAGGTAAAGAACCGAGATAGTGGGTCGGCTAAGAAAAGAAAGAAATGGCAGAAACAAGGGATTAGAAAGTCAGAAACCTACGCGTGAGGAAGAAAAGCTAGGAAATCCGTGAGCTTGGGAGCGGAAAAGAAAGGAAGATTGCTAGGGTGGGGTTGTTGACTGCTGAAGGAAAGCTAAACCAGAAGGTTTTCAGCCGTGAGGACGAAGAGGGATTTGCGTCATCATCATCGCTCTTCCATTGCCGCTCCTTTGAAGGTTTGGACGAATCATCCGAGCCCTTTCTCCCTTCCTCGATTAAGGTACCGTATTCTTTTTTTAAAGTTGAAAGCTTTTTTCCTTTATTTGCATTTCTTTGCTGTTTCTGATTCTGTTTTTGCTTCAATATGGCTAACAGCTCTTGCTTGGGTATTGATAAATCTGGAGTTTGGGTAATGAGTCGGTATTTTGCATGTTGGTGTTTTGGCCGAGAGAAAATGCCGAAAAATCTCCACCTTTGCAAGACTTTTTGCCCCTACCTTGCGCGCTCTTGTTCTAGAATTTTCATTTATCAGTTTGGTTAGTTTAGTCGATGATTTTGAGACTCTCTATTTTGACTTTTTTGAGCCTATAACAAAATGGACATTGCTGATTTTCTGTGCTTGTTTAAGAAACCAAGGAAGTTGTAGAAGTTTTTTCCAGATTTGCATGCGTAATAGAGCATAGGAATGAGAAGCTTGGTATGGTTTTGAGTTTGGTTTTTGATTTAAAATGGCTGGTGTTTGTGTTCTGATAAAAAATGATGCTTTGTTGTTCATGGCAACGATAGCAGAAATTCTTTTAGATTTACATGTTCTCATTCTAAGTTTTCTTTTCTTTCTTGTTTTATTTGAGTGTTGAGTTCCGTGAGTCCATTTGTTTAGGATCAAGGCTTTGAGTTGGGTCAGGTTTTAGAGCATTAGTTTGAGGTTTCTGCATGTTCCACTGGAGTTTATAAATGTGTTGCGTGTGTGCTGAAGTTGTAGAAAGAAAGTCGTGCAAAGTCTGTGGTTATTTTTAGTTTCTTTCTTTATGCATCTTTGCTGCATTTTTCGCGTTTTCAAATCTGTTGGAATGAAGACCTGGCACTTGAGTTTGGTTGTCCGATTAGTAGAGTTGGTTTTGAGTTTCTTGCACACCAATGTATCCGGGTGGAAGTAAATGAAAAAGCTTCATCTCGTTCTCATTTTTTTGCTGCTTTCGCTCCTTCCCGCAACAGCTCACAAGCTGGGTTTATTCATCCTTTTTGCTAGTTCCATCTTGGGTTAAATGTCTAATGGCGAGGTTGCATATTTTGATCCGAAGCTATAAATGTTTTGGTGTGAACTTGATGTGAGTTGCGGCTACAAAAAGGTTTCAACAGAAAGTTGCAGGCGAAACCAGTGAAGAAAATGGCATGTTCCGTTTTTTTTTTTGAGATGTTCTTTGCTTGTTCAGATATCAAAAATTTTCTGGTTTTGTTGCTGAAGCTTTTAGCTTGCTTAAAGTCTGTGACTTGTAGTGTTGAGCTTTTAGTTTTCTTCAGAAAATCTTAAGTATCCAGACAAGCTTTTAGTTTTCTTTTGCTGTTGAGCAACTCAGATTTTCAGTTTTGATCTTGCGTCAAAATCTAATATTTGGATAGTTGATGACTGAAGTTTGTAGTTTTTGCTTGTTTTGTCCTAAAATCTGGTTGCCCATCGAATCTGTCTGCATGATGAATTGGAAGAAAGCCATGTTTGGAAATAGAATTGTTGCAGAGAAAGCTTCTCAACGTGTGCATGCATGAAAACCAAAAGAAAAATTGCACTTAAACCCCCCAAGTCTCCCTTGGTACCACTATGACCCGACCAATTGAATGATTTCCTCAATTTGGTCCTTGGCAGCTCAAACTTTACCACTTTTCATTGTTTGTTTGCTTCAATTAGCTACCATGCTTTGTTTGAATTGCACTTGATTCATGATCTTACGAGCTTTATGATCAAGAGAGTTTGTATTTACATATTTTCTTTAATTGTTTCAAATTAAATTGGTACCTTGACCTTTTTATTGTTTTGAAGCCATTTTTCTTTCATTTGGACACCATTCCAAGGGAGGTATAATTTCTTTTATCTTTTTTGTCTCTCCCCTGAGTGATCCAACGTGCTAAGTGAAAATTGCATGTCTACTTGCTTCCCTTGCCTTTCCTTAATTCCTTTCATTTATTTCATTTATTTTTGCCTTTATTAAATTATTCTTTTATGGGGTATGTGTACACCTCTTGGCTTGTAATAGATAGGGCTTGGAGAGCATTTTTATCCATTTTTCCCCTTCCCTCTTTTGTTTTAGTTAGCCAATGTAATAGGTTCATTAACTTGATTGCTTGCTTTTGTTGCTACGTGTTAATTTGCTTTATTAGGCTCTTGCATTTAGTCGAGCATGCTAAGTGTTATGTGCTACGTGCTTATAGGTGATTGGCATGTCTACTTGCTTTCTATAGTCATAGATGAATGTGATGGATGAATGCACGACACCACACTAGTCCAATGCTAGTTGTGGCTCATGGTCTCGTTTTCCACTAGTCCAACGCTAGTAGGAATTCATAGATATGGGCTAGTCCAATGCTAGACCCTTAGGGATTTCCCTCGCTAGTTCATACTTGCATGTTTCACTACATTTCATGCATTTTTCTTAGTTTTCTAGCATTTGGCATGCTCCTCCAATCCTTTCCCCTTCATTTTAGGCTTTTGCATCTTCATGCTAGTTATAGGGTTCATTTGCTTGAGGGTCCCCTTTCGATAAGGAAAACGAGCGAGTGTGGCTACAAAATAGCCTTAGCACGCTAGTTCTCCCTTCTAATCAAAGGGAAAATTAAAGTCACAAAGTTAGGAGTCATTCCCGTACCCGACTTGATGCATTTCTCTAGGTTCATACACTTTCAGCTCTATCATATCATCTCTTCACTTTTTTATCCACATTTTTCTCACTACTTATATTGTGACGCCCCACTTCTCCCTAAGGTGAACCAAAGGGTGTCCGCGGGACGCCTGCCCAGCTCTCGCCAGGACTCAAGCAATTTCCGTCCAAGCTTAATACAATACTAGACGTTACGATTAAATATCATAAATACAATCAGTGCGTAAGCATTCAAGCTTATCAATATTCAACATCTGCCCAATCATTACATCGGAATCTCGAAACACATCAATATTCAAAATATACATCAATCACAGGTCTAGCCCCAAAGTGCAACGGAAACCCTAAAACAAGAGTACGCCAAGAGGGGTTTCTCCAACATTTCTCCAAGTCCAATCCTATTAAGGAAAACAAATTTACAGGGTGAGCAAAACGCTCGTGAGGCCAAGAACACACATGCAAGCACATTGTTCAAATAGCAATCCCAAATGTATTGCATAAAATCGTGACGTTTCAATAATCAACCATTCGAGCAGGAAAAGTAATCAGAAACAATTCAAGGATATAGTAGCTCTCAGGAGCTAAGTTCCACTCGCTCTGCCGATGTCATTCGTATACCTTCCCGCGTTGACCCTCCTGTCAACCGGGTCGGTATTTCCATTTCCGTAGATCACCACTTACTTCCCTCCGTCCACCGTACACCTCAAGGGCCCACAAGTCATTTATAAGGCGATACTCCACGAGTATGTCAAGCAAGACCTCTCATTAGGTCGAGCTTATATATCTCATGGCTCGCCCAAGTTCCCGACCAAGCCATTGCTGGCTCGAGTCCAAGGTCGGCCTATGAGTTTGGGCGTCCCCCATTCATTTGAAAGTCGAGGAGATTCACTCCAACGACATATGTAATCATAACATAACATTGCATTTCATTCTTTCATTCAATACATTTCATTCATTCAATACATTTCAATCATTCATTTGAAATTAGGACGAGTGCGATAAAGTACGCACCTGCCCTTATTTTTAAAACTTCCAACAATTACCACAAACAAGCAAGTATCAAAGATTCACACACTTGACACTCACCGAGCAATTCAATAAGAATTGTTTTCTGGGAGTTCAAGTGTCCACTGTGAGATCCTCTTGAAGGTCTCCTTGTGCGCCTGGCAATTAATAGTGGATAATCACACAATTAACCCACTTATCACGAAGATTGTACACTAGTACAATCTAAGGATTATTTCGCAAAAGGAACCTCAATTACACGTAAATCGAGGTTCAACTTGTCTTTTATTATGTACAATATTATTTGAGTTTTTATCATGAAAATCGAGGGCAAAACGTTTGAATAATACTAAGAGAACTAAGAGTTTTGGAAAAACTCCTTTGCCTTGAAAATTGAGAAATTTCAGTTTTATCCTAAATCTTTGAAAATTCGAATCTCTCTCGATATAAGCCCAAAATTGGAAAACTTTATACCGTTGGAAACCTTTTGGAAAGTGATAAAAGTTCTTAGAAGATACCTTTCCACGAATCCAAGTGGAAAGTAATCAAAAATGAGCTTGAAGATACAGACTTGGCGTACAAGGCAGAATTAAGTTGGATTTCGGCCAACTTTGAAAATTCGGCACGATTCACACGTTGCGAACCGGCTTCTGAAATTTGTAACTCAATTAGTGTTGCAAGTGAGGTTTACAAAAAAACAAGCGGATCAAGAATCGGAATTTCGAGTACCGAGATACGGTAGCTCAAAGTTGGGGAAATTCAAGACTGGAGAAGAATTTCCAGATTTGAACCTCCAACACTAGAAATTTAATTGGGTATCGAAACGAAATTGGATTGGTACCAAAATGGGCAGTATTTTACTCCCATATGAAAGGTACCGCTCTATCAAATTTCAGGGAAAAATACCTTCGGAAAGATAGTTAATTAGTCAACCAAAGTTCAGGAAAAATTCTAAGGCAAACTGCCTTTTGACTTCCATTTCCAAATTCAAATCGTTTAACCATGAAAACTATCCAACCATGGTTCATTTGTGAAATAAAGGTCTAAGATACATCCATGATACCTTTGGTAAGTGATGAGCATCAAGAACTTCAATTAATAAAATCATTCCCAAGTTTTGCCCCAAATCAGTCCAAATACTACGTTTTTTCAAAACAGGGCAGTCCTCTTGTTTTAGTCACAACTCAATCAATTTAACTCGGAATGAGGCATGTTTTATGGCGTTAGAAAATACATTCATAGGAATAAAAGTTCACAGAAGGAAATGTTCTGAAATTCGGCAAGCAACCAGCTCAAAATTGAGCCTCAAGTTGCTGCCTCTACAAGCCATTCCAGCAAATCCGAGAGACAGGACAGCCATCTTAAAATGTTTGGTTCGGCTCACTCACAAAGAATCAGAACGTGCATTTTATCTCAAATTAAAGCCAGGAATGTATAGTTTCAAACGCCACTAACGGCACTTGATTTCGACACCCGAGGACAGAGTTATGGCCAAAATGCTACCGCTGGACAGGGTTACCCGAAAAATGATTTTCCAGCTTGCCTAGTTCACGAATAAATTCATTTGCCCATCCAAACGTTAATGTTTTCCAACGAAAATTTTTACACATATAGTATAACATATAAACATCAGGTTCATGCCAATAAATCACCAAAAATTAGCCTTGTAGTGGCCGAACAAAACAGGGGTAGTTTTGGAAATTTCTTGTCATGACCTCAACTTTGAGTTTCCAACAATAATACTCCATAAATCCATCATTATAACCACTAAACTACCATTAAATCCAACATTAATCATCTAATCAGCAACAACAACCCAAGTGTGGGAATACAAAGAGCCCACTTTCACATTTTACAACCATATCAAGCCATCCATACACATGCAATAGCTTAAAGATGCATTTCTACCATCATAACCCAAGCTTAAGGTGTAGGATGAAGTTATACCTCCTTAGAGTCTTAACCCAGAAATTTTCGGTCCTCAAGGCTCCAAGAAACCGTGAAAATGCAGCCCTTTTGTTAGCTAAATCCAACCTCCAAGTAGTTTGCTAGATGATCTCCAAGTTTGGTGAAGATTGGTTGAGGTTTTGGGTTGATTTAGTGAAGAAATTTGTGAAGCAAGAGAGTGAGTGAGAGGGAGATGTTGGCCGGCTGTCTTAGTGAGAGAAGATGGAGAGTGATCAGATTTCTTTTAGCTTCCAAGAGAAGATTAAATGAGTGGTGCACAATCACTCCAAAGTCAACTCTTATTAGGGCGTGTTTGGCGCGATTAGGGCCCGATTTTCTCGCGCGTTTGGTTCACTAGTGCACTGAACTTCCAATACATTTATATTCATGTAAGTATTATTCACTCTTAATTGTCCCGAAATAAGGGTCTAAGGTCCCTCAAATAAAGTCGCGCGTGTGAAAACGCGTACCGTCAATTTTAACGCTATAACGCGAAACTTCCGAGAAATTCTTATAACGACTGCACTACTAACTATCACTTAAGTATTTATTCATAAGATTACCTATTTTAGGACTATAGTACAAGTCTCCAATATTCCAAGCTTATTGTGGTCCTACGCGGATAAAATCTCCAAGCACTATTCACTGTTCTCACTAAACGCGCTCTCGGAAATTAATTCTTGAAACAAGTCACTTTAAAAATATAACGAAGCTATATTTCCACGTAATTAGGTTCAATAGGTCTAGAAAATAATACTCGGAATAAATGAACAAGTAAATAATTAAATAAGCTCAAATTAGGGTTTTAATAGGAGTTTTACGAGTCCTCACATGAGTCGAGTATTAACTCCTCAAATCTCCAATAAATTTGTATCCATGCGTCTTTTGGAAAACTATCCACGCGTGAGTAGTATATGCTCACTTAGAACTTATTCACCTTTAATTCTCGATTAATTTTTCTTAATCTGCTATTGTCCGTTCTTAATTTCCCCAGGATAATCATACTCTCGAATACAATATCACCTTGAAACACTCGTGTTCATTATTTCTCACTTAAACAATCCTCCGAAAATTGAAGTTGTTAACGGGACGTTTTAAAAGCATAATGAAGACATTATTCCATACGAATGGATTTAAAATGGTCGTAATAAATTATTTGGGAAAAACAGGTGGATAAATACTTAATTAAACCATTAATATTCGATAAAAATAAGAAATTTTTCGGGTCCTCACATATATCTTTCTTAATCCACATGCCATGTTTGCACATTTTTCTTCTTTTATCATTTATTCTCCACCTCACAAATTGCACCCAATTGCACTTATATGTATCTACTATTATATTTTCATCCACTAGCACACAAACACCTTTATTTTCCCAATTTGCACACATGCACTTGTCTTACATTCGCACACATGCACGTTTTCTTACATTTTCACACTTGCACTCATATTTGAGTCTTCATTTGCATCATTCGCGACCTCTATGAGGACTTTCCTTATTGGCCACCACAACTCATGTGGTTGGGACCAAAAAGCCTCGTAAGAGACATTTTAGATTTAGGATTGCATTTTTTTTATATCCATTAGTCATATCCAACATGCAACGCATACTTTGGGGTAGAAAAATTGGGAAAAGAAGGGCTAAGTCACGCAACTAGCTTTAGCTAGGGTAAGGGAGTGCCTTAGGCTTTGCCTTTGTCTTCTCCCTTATCAAACGTGACCCCCGATCCCTTTCTTTGGCTACGTAGACCTAAAAGTTCTTTAAAAAGGGTTTATTTACTTTTCTTTCCAAAAATCACTTTTTGGGTGACTTGGTACACCCTAACTCTATACCAAGTAGCGACTCCATTTTTCATGCAAAAAACCCTTTTTGAACTCTGTTTGGCCAAATCGTCGCATTTTCAAGTCCCACGGCCTTTTATTTTCATTTTCACACACAGTCACATACATATTCCACACACTACTTTCACGCCGCTCAAAAAGTGGGGCGCGACATTCACTTTTATTTTGGCAACCGTACATGTATTAATTTTTGAGTAACTTTCATATGCCATTTTGGCTTGTAAACGCTAAATTTGATGTTGTAGATGTATCTTTGATGTTTGGTTGGATTCTGACGGGTCGGTTATTATTCATGGCCGACTCCGGATTTCATTTTTTTTTATTTTGGGTTATTTTGACATTTTGACTTGTTTACGCGCGTTTGTAAGTTCAGGAACGCAATAGATCGCTCTAAACTGCACCATTAGTCCTGGCGAGAGTTGGGCACGCAGTCCGCTAACCCCTTTGATTCGCCTTAGGGGAAGGTGGGGCTGTCACAGGTGGTATCAGAGCCTAGGTTTGAATTGGCCTGGGCGATTTAGAAAGGCTCGACTTGAGGATTATGTTAAGTATGTTCCTTAAGGTTATTTACATATTTTTACTATTTTGGTGTAGGATGGACGGATCTAGTGGACAAAGTGATGGCCCTGCAGGCGAGCGACCTCGTGAGGCGCTTCCAGTGATCCCATACCAGATTCGGCCAGGAGGGGCCGTGGTTCGCTGGAGCCCGGCTAATCGCCTCAGACGGTGTGAGTGCCGACATAAGTATGCTTACCCTAACGCTCTAGTGTTGGCCGTGGCTGCGGAGCATAAGGAGTTGGCCGGAGAGAATGCTCGACTTGAGGCCGAGGTGACCCAGTTTGAGGCGGCCAATGAGAGACAGGCCGAGCGTATTAAGGGGCTAGAGTACGACGTACTTGAGGTCGAGGATAGGGTTGATGACCTCTGTACTCAACTTAGGGAGGCGCGTGAGGGCGAGTCTAAGAGAGCCCGAAAGGTGAAGATTCGAGCCGCATCGATCTTAAACCTCTGCGCCGAGATGGTCGAGGGGGTGAGCGACGAGGACTCATGTGCAGGGTCTGAGGCTGGGGTTGGATCCACTTCGTCGGGTGGGTCTAATAGCTCGTCGTCGGTCTAGGACAGGACTTCTAAGGTTTGTTTTGGATAGTTTGGTTTAGTATATAGGGTGGATAGGGAGAAGGGCCTTAGCTAATCGTTTTGTACGTCTAGATTAGCTACGTGTATATTTCTTTTGTTGAGGCCATTCCCTTGGGGATTGTCCATGTTTGTACTTGACTTGACTGATTGTTAATATGTGTGCTGTTTGCTTTGCTTGGAATGTATATATCTGTTTGGAAAGGTTTTGGGTTTTACTTACGTGCATTGTTTTATATTGGTTTAGTACCATTGCCTAGATCAAGTAAAAGTTTATGGAAGGAACATGTAGTGGACGGGGACATGGGCGCGGAAATAGACAACCCACACCGGATAGGGGTACTGGGGAAACCTTTACTGGACCTAACCCTGACCCCAATGTGCAAATCGCTGCCGCTATGCAGCAAATGACTAACTTGCTAGCACAAGTGGTACAGCAACAAGGCCAGAACCCAAACCCTAACCCTGGAAACCCTGGCAACCACATCGAGAGCGAAGACAGAGCTCTCGAACGTTTTCAAAAGTTTGTTCCACCCAAGTTTATTGGGGGGCCAGATCCGAATGTTGCCGAGAGATGGCTCGAGAAGATGGTCGATATTTTTGCGGCCTTGCACTACACCGATGAACGGCAGGTGACTTTTGCCGTATTCCAGTTAGAAGGGGCGGCCCGTTCCTGGTGGAACGTGATACGATAAAAATGGGAACGGGAACAAATGCCCAGGACTTGGGTGAATTTTATCAGGGAATTCAACGCGAAATTCTTCCCTCTCTTAGTTCAGGAAAGGAAGGAAGATGAGTTTATTCGACTCCGTCAAGGAGCTCAATCGGTGGCGGAATACGAGAGCCAGTTCACCCGCCTGTCCAAATTTGCGCCTGAGTTGATCGTGACAGAGCAACGGCGAATTAGGCGTTTTATCCAGGGCCTAAACGTGGAGATTCAGAAGGATCTCGCAGTGGCTCAAATCAATGCTTTTAGTGAGGCCGTTGAGAAGGCCCAACGGGTAGAGAGTGCCAGATTACAAGTACGGAACTTCCAGGCCAAGAAGCGGGGTTTTCCTGGAAGCAGATCTGGACAAGGGGATAAAAGTACTCCCTTCAAGTTCGGACGAGGAGCTGGAGGTGGATGACAGATAGGTTTCGGCAGAGGGGCTCAATCCAGGGGTGGCTCAGCCGGAAGAGGCCAAGACGGAAACTTCCAGAAGGGTTCCGGTTCGGCATCCCGTGGGCCTTGTGGATACTGCGGAAAGCCGAATCACTCTGAAGATAATTTGTGAGGACTCGCAAAATTTACTTATTTAATCTCCTATTTCTAGCTTATTTAATTATTTATTTGGCCTTTTGCTCCGAATATTATTTTCTAAGCTCTTGAGACCTAATTACATGAAAATATAGTTTCATTATATTTTTTAAAATGACTTGTTTCAAAAATTAATTTCCGGAAGCTCGTTTAGTGAAAATAGTGAACACGTCTTTGGAAATCTTGATCGATTGAGAGTACAATAGGTTTGAAATATTTGAGACATGTACAACGGACCTAAATTAGGCATTTTAATGTTTAAATACTCAAGTGATAGTTATTAGTACTATCGTTATAAGAATTTCTCGGAAGTTTCGCGTTATCGCGCTTAAATTGGAGATACGCGTTTTTATATGCGCGATTTAAATTTAGGAACTTTAGACCCTTATTTTGGGACGATTGAGAGTGAATAATAGTTATATGAATATAAGTGCTTTAGAGGTTTAGTGCACTAGTGAAACAAACGCGCGAGAAAATCGAGCCCTAATCGCGCCAAACGCACCCTAATGTGAGTTGACTAATGGGTGATTTGAGGCCACAAGTTAATGTCTTCTCTTCGAAGCTTAGAAATCTGATCACACTCTCTCTCTTGCTCCCTCATCTAGCCGGCTAACAAAGGAGAAAAACAACTCCAACTCCATCCTAATTTCTTCACCAAATCTTCTCCATTTCACTTCAAATTTCAACCACTCTTAGCTAATTACTTGGAGATTACATCAAGCTAAGAAAGAGGGCTGCTATCCACGGTTTTCTTGAGCATCTAAGGGGCCGAAATTTCTGTCTATTCATCAAGGGAGGTAATGGACGATCAACTCCTTGAATCTCAGTTTACGGAAGCTCCATTACACGTATAAACTCTTGCATGCTTGTGGGTGGTCTTGTTTATGGTGGATTTGTGTTGTGTGGGCTCTATGAACTCCCACTTTTGATGGAAGGACTGATTGATGTTGGATGATGAAATTAATGGTGGTTTAGTGCTTATATTAGTAGATTAATTTTGTATTGTTGGTAGAAAATCAAAGGAGGTGCTTGGAGCAAAAGTGACCGTTTTACCCCTGCCTTGTCCCACCATTTTGTGCACAATTTTGAAGTTCTAATGACTTGATTATGTTGTTTACATGTTATTGTGAGTGTGTTCAAAATTTCATTGAAAAATAACATGGTTTGGTTGGTCAAATGAGTTGATTTCCAAAGTTAGTAAAACTAGAAAATGAATCCCGTATTGCCCAGGCAGTCATTTTGTATCGGCTATAACTCTTTGCTCCGATGTCGAAATCAAGTACCATTTGTGGCATTGGAAACTAGACATTCCCAGCTTTCCATTGGTACCAATTTCACATTCTGGTTCCACTTGAGTGAGTCACACCATTCGATTGAAAATCACTGTCCTGTTTCGTTTCTCTCCAGGAGACAGGACAGGACTTGTATCTTGATGCTCAAAAACGAGCTGTTTGTGGATAGAATTTCGAAATGGTTTCTTCTGATAACATTCAGCTTTATGAGAGAGCTTTCCAACGCCATCAACCACGATCAATTTCAAGTTGAATTGAGTGAGTTGTGGCCATATTTCAAACTGATGCAGTGAGTAAAAATCCTCTTTTGACTAGTTGAATGGCCTAGCTTGATTTGGGACTTGTTGTTTTGGAAAATTTGATGTCCAACATCTACCAAACTTTATATTAGATGTTCCTTGGACTTTGTTTTACAAATAAACCAGATTTGGGTTGGTTGCATTGGACAAAATGTTTAAAAAGAAAGAAGAGCTAGAAGACAGTTTTGCCTTGGGAAATTTCTTGAACTTTGATGGTTTAGTTAACTACCTTCTCGTGTGAATTTTCAAATGAAATTTGATAGAGGAGTGGTCCTCATATGGAGGTTTAATTGTGCAAAATTTGGTGATATTCTAAGACCATTTTGATATGCAAATGATGCCCCGAAATTGCTCTTCGAATCTGGAAAACTTTTCCTTTTCTCTTAGCCGATTAGCCAATCTTGACTTGGGACTTGTCATTCGCAATTCTTGGTATAAATCACCTACCAAATACAGCTTGGATGTTTCTTAGGCATTATCTACGCAAATGAACCGTATTTGAGAGGTTTTTAGTGGCCAAATGTTTGAGAAAAGGAAAACAAAGGTACGAGGCAGATTGCCTTGGAAATTCTTGAAAACTTCAACAGTTTTGTTAATTGACTCTTCGTGCTAGATTGATGTGAGACGGATCTAGACGAACACCAAGTTGAGTGGATTTGCGGAACTTTGACCCTTCTATAATCACGAGCCGTGAACTAAGGAGAATCCTTAACCCAAGACTAGCCAGTATAGCGAACCGAAGTATATTTAGAAGAACGCCACAATCAAGGAGACTACTTGATTGATAAGTTCGATGAACTACTCGAGATTAATTCTCAAGTATTCAAAGGAAATTCTCTTGAAGCAAGAGAGGGTGAATAAACTCACGAATATGTTATAAAATCTGAATTGTTTTTAATGAATGAAAACCTAGGCTATATATAGCCTTACATGACTCAAACCCTAGAAGGTCCAATGGACGACCTTGCCCTTCATTAAGGGTAAAATATCTAACAACTAATTGGCTAAATTAAGACTCTAAAATTCGGCCAAAGTGAAGTGGAAATTGACAGAAATTATTAATGCTAACAAAAACTAATAATGGTAACGAAAACCCTAATTAGCAATCTAGCACTTAGCAATCTAGAACTCTGTGGACTAGTCTTCACTTGGGTCTTCCGTTTGAAGGAAAGTGTATAGAGTAGTTTCTCCATTATGTAACCCTTCAATGGACCTCAAGTCATCACCAACTCGTTCTTGAATCGTGCAAACAAGAGCTTGAAGTGATTCTTGAATTCTCCTAGCACGCGCTCTTGTAATTTGGACCATTGGATATTTGCATGACTTGAGCACTAGAAGTTTGAGCAGCCTTGAGCCCCTCCTCATTATAGATTTTGCTTGAAAAATTGCAGAGGAATAACCCCTATATGGTAGTGTAATACTGCTAAATTTGGTGCCATTCCAAGTCCGTTTCAGTGTTCAACCAACGTCACAAAGTTCATGTTTAAATCTGAAAATTCTTGATCGAGGAGGCAATTTTAGCCAACTTTGAGCTGCTATATCTTGGCGCTCAAAACTTTGATTCTTCTTCCGTTTGTTTTGTTTTAAACTTTGATTGTATCTCTAATTGAGTTCTAAATTTCGGAGGCTAGTTCGTATTGTGTGAATTTTGCTGGATTTTCAAAGTTGGTCAAAAACCAACCCCGAAACTGTCATAATGGTCCCATGCAGCAAATTTGAGTCAATTTTTGAATATCTTCCGTTTGGAATCATGGAAAAGTATCTTCTAGGAACTTTTAGTGCTTTTGAAGAAGTTTCCAACGGTATCAAGCTTTCTAATTATGGACCTACATAGTGGAAGATACGATTTTTCTAAATTGACACCCAAAGCTGAAATTTGTCAATTTCTTAGAAAATGAGATTTTGGAAACTTGCCTTCTTTTCTCGATACCGATTGAACATCTTGAACTCGATTTCATGGAAAATGTTAGTCTCTCTCTCTTTAGACTTTAAAACTTTACTCTTGAACCTCGATTTACGAGTAATTGAGGTTCATTTTCATAAGATTTCCTTAGATTGCAGTAGCGTACAATCTTCCTCGATAATTAGAGATTCGTAGTGATATTGAGTGGTACTTGATTATTGTTTACTCAGGCACTAGAGGGAATCTCCAAGAGGAACTCGGAGCGGACACCTAAACGCTTGTTTGAAAACTACTCGCTTGTTTTGACTAGGTGAGTGTTCCATATAGGAATATGTAATTGAATAAGTCTAGGACACGCTTATTTCATGATTATTAAGTGTTAAGTGCTATGTGTTAAGTATTTACCATACTCATGCCTATTTAAGGAATGTATACTTGCATTGTATATCTATATGAATTGGTTAAATGATTAACCATATCGAATGACCATATGAACTCGATACATGCTTAACTTGCTAGATTATTTACTTAGCCTACTTGATTTTGAGAAATGGAGTCGAGTGTGTACTTTATCGCACTCGTTCTCTTTTGAGATGAATAACTCATTCTTGGAAATGCTCGAATAACATGACTTGGTATGCTAAGGTTGCATACGTCGTTGGAGTGAATCTCCCCGACTCTCACATGGTAAAAATGGGATAACGGCCAATGATGGCCTATTCATATGACAAATGCCTGTCAATTAACCGTCACTACTTAACCGTTAACCGTTAACCGTGAACCGTTAACCGTGAACCGTTTACCAACCACATGACTACTTGATTACTTGACTATTTGCTCACATGATTTTCAATCTACATGACTATTGGATATCCGTGAATTACATGCTCCCATGAAATCAACTTGTATTACTTACGTGCTTACGTGCTAAGTATCTACTTGATTACTTGATTATCATGAATCACATGTTATATGAAGCTGTCCATCATTATTAGGCGAGTGTGTACTTTACCTCACTCGACCTACTCTAATGATGAATTTTACCTTTTGTCGAATTACTTGGTTACCTGTGCATGTTGTAAGTTCTAAGCTGAACTTGGGCCCTGCCCTTGGTTACTGACCTACTCGAGCCAGGACTGGGCTCGGTCGGGTAGGTTGGAACCCTGGGCCACCGTTTCGATATACTCGAGTATTACCACTGGAGGGATAAGGCGATGGCCAGACCGTACCGTGGGGATCGGAAGTCATAAGGTGCAGATGACCGACAGAGTTCCACTGGAACACCGTATCCTACAGTATATGTTTACCTGGTATCATGATAATTGTTTCATGCTAAAATGCCAATATGAAATCCTGAGCTATGCCTGTAATAAGCTCCAATCACCTCATGATAACATGCCATTGTGTAATCTTGAACCATGCATATGATATGCCCAATCTACTTGATTTATTTGAACTGTTAGAGTGTCTCGGAACCTCACTGGGCTGTGTAGCTCATCCCACGTTGTGGTTTTCTTTTACAGGGTTCGAGACCTATGGTGCTCGTGAGTAGTGCTAGATTGTTTTCTTTTGAAGACTTTAATTTTATATTATAACGGATGGCTATTGTACCCTTTTCCGTTGGGTTGTATTTAAGCTTGAAAGCTGCATAATTGTAAGTGTAAGATATTTGAAGTACTTTAATTATGTATTGAAGTTACTTAAGGTATTTCGGGCTTTTGAATGATCGATTGTAGCGAGAGTTGGGCAGGCGTTCCGCAGATACCCTTTGGTTCGCCTTAGGGAGAAGTGGGGGCGTCACAGGTGGTATCAGAGCCATATGCCGACAGTTGGGACTTTACGTCCTTCGTCTGGAAAAGCCCCGAGCCTCTCGTTCGTGAAGAGTCACGAAGCGAAACTCTCCGTAGGGGATGCCCGCGTGCGGGTGGCAAGCTGATAGGTACCCCGTGATGTGACCCTGAGAACTGTCACAGTTGGTATCAGAGCTTAGGCTTCAGATCTTTGTAGTGTATCTTAGGCTTAAATGTTTAGGATGCCGGACTGTGGGACTGTTCTGAAAGTTAAATGATTGCTTGTAGCGATGAAATTTAGAGCCACTTCACGTGGTCTCTACAGAGGAGTAAGATAGGGCCAAGTGGTGTTATGGTCCTTAGTATGTGATTGAGTAAAGACTTAAGTGCCCTTCTAGAAATGTAAGCTGTGAATCATGAATATTGTAGGTTGTAAAACCTTTATCTTGATAATTGGAGGGAATTTAATATGTATGTTGGGTAGGAATCTTGAATGTGGTGATTTACTCTTGGGACCGGCCGGCTCGAGTTGTGAATTATCCTATTTTGGATTCTTGTACCCGAGTATTTGAGAGTTGATGGCAACCATAGGGACTTTATATCTCCATTTGTGGGGAATAAGAATGAATCGATATTTCACGTGAATGGTTACAGGAAACCAATAATTGTTTGGTTAAGATGGTACAATAATTAAGAGTGGAAGATGGAAAAGATCGCAACCCAAAAGATTCTTGTGTTGGGATTGAAATCGAGCATGTTAGGGAACGAGAATCGTCTAGTTCCAATTAATCTAGTGAATCTCTACTTGTGATCTTTTATAGTGAGACGATGGGAGTAGAACTTAAGAGTTTGCGCCTTGGAGATGAATGTACTTGTGATAATCACTTGTTTATTTTTGTTATTGACTTTGATTTGGCATGAACTTTACTTGGCCATAATTTGTGTTATGATTTAATGAACTCTAGTTTGTGTTTACTTGCATAGTGATAATATTATTTGTGAAAGTGTCTTCATCCTCTTTAAATGTTGCTACTGGTATATGAGTATAGTTCAATTTTAACTAAGTGTGAGGTTTATGCATGTGCGTATAGATTAGTTATGAACATGGAAACTAGAGGACAACGAAAGGGACGTCAACCTAGACAACCTCGAAATGAAAGAGTAGCTAATGGGTCCGATATTGACCAAAATGCCGAGCTAAGTGCTGGGAGAGAAAATGACCAAATGGGACAAGTTTTAACTCGCATGACGGATATACTAGAGCTCTTAGTAGCCCAACAGGGTCAAGGGATTGGTCAAGGAAACCAACGTGGAAACCAAGAGATAGGGGAGGATCGAGCTTTAGAGCGGTTTCAGAAATTCTCTCCGCCCAAGTTTGCTGGAGGACCTGATCCAGAGGTGGCTGAATATTGGTTAGAGAATATAAGAAATATATTCGATGCCTTGGATTACACAGAGGAGAGACAAGTCACCTTTGCTGTATTTCAACTTGAAGGAGCAGCCCGAGCCTGGTGGAATGTTATAAGAAACAAGTGGGAAAGGGATCAAACCCTAAGGACTTGGATAAACTTTGTACGTGAATTTAATGAGAAATTTCTTCCTCCACTTGTCCAAGAAAAGAGAGAAGATGATTTTATAAAGCTTCGTCAAGGAACTTTAAGTGTAGCTGAGTATGAAACACGCTTTATGAAGTTATCTACATATGCCCCAGAATTGGTGGCTACTGAACGGAAGAGAATAAGACGGTTTATCGAAAGATTAGATTTGGAAATCCAAGATGCCCTTGCTGCAGCACAGGTTGAAACATTTAGTGATGCTCTCGAAAAAGCGCAAAGGGTAGAAAGCACAAAATCTCAACTGAGAGCTTTCCAAGCAAGGAAAAGAGATGCATCTGATAGTACACTAGGAGGAAATGGAACACCACCCAAAGTTAGAAAAGAAGTGGATGAAGTAGGACTGTTACTTCCTGCACCACTCATGATAAAGGAACCAAAAGGAACTATGTCACGAGGGACTTCAGTAGGACAGACACGATTGAAGAAAACCTCGCAAGCAAGTCAGGTCACAACACCTCGTCCGACTTGTGGATATTGTGGAAGGACGAATCACACTGGCTAAAGGGACGAAAGTGTATGGGGTGTGGGAGTACCAACCATAAAGTTCATGACTGTCCAAGGAGGTATCCACGAGAAACTACTGCTCAACAAGGAAATGGAACTGTCTCTCGACAAGTCAATGGAAGGAGAAACCGACCAGTGGCATCTGAAAGAACGCATGACATGAACACACCACACGGTTCAGAGTTGTCTGAGATTACAGAAGGTATGAATTTCGAGGACGAAATTCTTTTAAGGAGGGGAGGTTGTGAGGACTCGCAAAATTTACTTATTTAATCTCCTATTTCTAGCTTATTCAATTATTTATTTGGCCTTTTGCTCCGAATATTATTTTCTAAGCTCTTGAGACCTAATTACATGAAAATATAGTTTCATTATATTTTTTAAAATGACTTGTTTCAAAAATTAATTTCCGGAAGCTCGTTTAGTGAAAATAGTGAACACGTCTTTGGAAATCTTGATCGATTGAGAGTACAATAGGTTTGAAATATTGGAGACATGTACAACGGACCTAAATTAGGCATTTTAATGTTTAAATACTCAAGTGATAGTTATTAGTACTATCGTTATAGGAATTTCTCGGAAGTTTCGCGTTATCGCGCTTAAATTGGAGATACGCGTTTTTATACGCGCGATTTAAATTTAGGAACTTTAGACCCTTATTTTGGGACGATTGAGAGTGAATAATAGTTATATGAATATAAGTGCTTTAGAGGTTTAGTGCACTAGTGAAACAAACGCGCGAGAAAATCGAGCCCTAATCGCGCCAAACGCACCCTAATGTGAGTTGACTAATGGGTGATTTGAGGCCACAAGTTAATGTCTTCTCTTCGAAGCTTAGAAATCTGATCACACTCTCTCTCTTGCTCCCTCATCTGGCCAGCTAACAAAGGAGAAAAACAACTCCAATTCCATCCTAATTTCTTCACCAAATCTTCTCCATTTCACTTCAAATTTCAACCACTCTTAGCTAATTACTTGGAGATTACATCAAGCTAAGAAAGAGGGCTGCTATCCACGGTTTTCTTGAGCATCTAAGGGGCCGAAATTTCTGTCTATTCATCAAGGGAGGTAATGGACGATCAACTCCTTGAATCTCAGTTTACGGAAGCTCCATTACACGTATAAACTCTTGCATGCTTGTGGGTGGTCTTGTTTATGGTGGATTTGTGTTGTGTGGGCTCTATGAACTCCCACTTTTGATGGAAGGACTGATTGATGTTGGATGATGAAATTAATGGTGGTTTAGTGCTTATATTAGTAGATTAATTTTGTATTGTTGGTAGAAAATCAAAGGAGGTGCTTGGAGCAAAAGTGACCGTTTTACCCCTGCCTTGTCCCACCATTTTGTGCACAATTTTGAAGTTCTAATGACTTGATTATGTTATTGTGAGTGTGTACAAAATTTCATTGAAAAATAACATGATTTGGTTGGTCAAATGAGTTGATTTCCAAAGTTAGCAAAACTGGAAAATGAATCCCGTATTGCCCAGGCAGTCATTTTGTATCGGCTATAACTCTTTGCTCCGATGTCGAAATCAAGTGCCGTTTGTGGCATTGGAAACTAGACATTCCCAGATTTCCATTGGTACCAATTTCACATTCTGTTTCCACTTGAGTGAGTCACACCATTCGATTGAAAATCACTGTCCTGTTTCGTTTCTCTCCAGGAGACAGGACAGGACTTGTATCTTGATGCTCAAAAACGAGCTGTTTGTGGATAGAATTTCGAAATGGTTTCTTCTGATAACATTCAGCTTTATGAGAGAGCTTTCCAACGCCATCAACCACGCTCAATTTCAAATTGAATTGAGTGAGTTGTGGCCATATTTCGAAACTGATGCAGTGAGTAAAAATCCTCTTTTGACTAGTTGAATGGCCTAGCTTGATTTGGGACTTGTTGTTTTGGAAACTTTGATGTCCAACATCTACCAAACTTTATATTAGATGTTCCTTGGACTTTGTTTTACAAATAAACCAGATTTGGGTTGGTTGCATTGGACAAAATGTTTAAAAAGAAAGAAGAGCTAGAAGACAGTTTTGCCTTGGGAAATTTCTTGAACTTTGATGGTTTAGTTAACTACCTTCTCGTGTGAATTTTCAAATGAAATTTGATAGAGGAGTGGTCCTCATATGGAGGTTTAATTGTGCAAAATTTAGTGATATTCTAAGACCATTTTGATATGCAAATGATGCCCCGAAATTGCTCTTCGAATCTGGAAAACTTTTCCTTTTCTCTTAGCCGATTAGCCAATCTTGACTTGGGACTTGTCATTCGCAATTCTTGGTATAAATCACCTACCAAATACAGCTTGGATGTTTCTTAGGCATTATCTACGTAAATGAACCATATTTGAGAGGTTTTTGGTGGCCAAATGTTTGAGAAAAGGAAAACAAAGGTACGAGGCAGATTGCCTTGGAAATTCTTGAAAACTTCAACAGTTTTGTTAATTGACTCTTCGTGCTAGATTTTGCTTGAAAATTTGCAGAGGAATAACCCCTATATGGTAGTGTAATACTGCTAAATTTGGTGCCATTCCAATTCCGTTTCAGTGTTCAACCAACGTCACAAAGTTCATGTTTAAATCTGGAAATTCTTGATCGAGGAGGCAATTTTAGCCAACTTTGAGCTGCTATATCTTGGCGCTCAAAACTTTGATTCTTCTTCCGTTTGTTTTGTTTTAAACTTTGATTGTAGCTCTAATTGAGTTCTAAATTTCGGAGGCTAGTTCGTATTGTGTGAATTTTGCTGGATTTTCAAAGTTGGTCAAAAACCAACCCCGAAACTGTCATAATGGTCCCAAGCAGCAACTTTGAGTCAATTTTTGAATATCTTCCATTTGGAATCATGGAAAAGTATCTTCTAGGAACTTTTAGTGCTTTTGAAGAAGTTTCCAACGGTATCAATCTTTCTAATTATGGACCTACATAGTGGAAGATACGATTTTTCTAAATTGACACCCAAAGCTGAAATTTGTCAATTTCTTAGAAAATGAGATTTTGGAAACTTGCCTTCTTTTCTCGATAACGATTGAACATCTTGAACTCGATTTCATGGAAAATTTTAGTCTCTCTCTCTTTAGACTTTAAAACTTTACTTTTGAACCTCGATTTACGAGTAATTGAGGTTCATTTTCATAAGATTTCCTTAGATTGCAGTAGCGTACAATCTTCCTCGATAATTAGAGATTCGTAGTGATATTGAGTAGTACTTGATTATTGTTTACTCAGGCACTCGAGGGAATCTCCAAGAGGAACTCGGAGCGGACACCTAAACGCTTGTTTGAAAACTACTCGCTTGTTTTGACTAGGTGAGTGTTCCATATAGGAATACGTAATTGAATAAGTCTAGGACACGCTTATTTCATGATCATTAAGTGTTAAGTGCTATGTGTTAAGTATTTACCATACTCATGCCTATTTAAGGAATGTATACTTGCATTGTATATCTATATGAATTGGTTAAATGATTAACCATATCAAATGACCATATGAACTCGATACATGCTTAACTTGCTAGATTATTTACTTAGCCTACTTGATTTTGAGAAATGGAGTCGAGTGTGTACTTTATCGCACTCGTTCTCTTTTGAGATGAATAACTCATGCTTGGAAATGCTCGAATAACATGACTTAGTATGCTATGGTTGCATACGTCGTTGGAGTGAATCTCCTCGACTCTCACATGATAAAAATGGGATAACGGCCAATGATGGCCTATTCATATGACAAATGCCTGTCAATTAACCGTCACTACTTAACCGTTAACCGTTAACCGTCAACCGTTAACCGTTTACCAACCACATGACTACTTGATTACTTGACTATTTGCTCACATGATTTTCAATCTACATGACTATTCAATATCCGTGAATTACATGCTCCCATGAAATCAACTTGTATTGCTTACGTGCTTACGTGCTAAGTATCTACTTGATTACTTGATTATCATGAATCACATGTTATATGAAGCTGTCCATCATTATTAGGCGAGTGTGTACTTTACCTCACTCGACCTACTCTAATGATGAATTTTACCTTTTGTCGAATTACTTGGTTACCTGTGCATGTTGTAAGCTCTAAGCTGAACTTGGGCCCTGCCCTTGGTTACTGACCTAGTCGAGCCAGGACTGGGCTCGGTCGGGTAGGTTGGAATTCTGGGCCACCGTTTCGGTATACTCGAGTATTACCACTGGAGGGATAAGGTGATGGCCAGACCGTACCGTGGGGATCGGAAGTCATAAGGTGCAGATGACCGACAGAGTTCCACTGGAACACCGTATCCTACAGTATATGTTTACCTGGTATCATGATAATTGTTTCATGCTAAAATGCCAATATGAAATCCTGAGCTATGCCTGTAATAAGCTCCAATCACCTCATGATAACATGCCATTGTGTAACCTTGAACCATGCATATGATATGCCCAATCTACTTGATTTATTTGAACTGTTAGAGTGTCTCGGAACCTCACTGGGCTGTGTAGCTCATCCCACGTTGTGGTTTTCTTTTACAGGGTTCGAGACCTATGGTGCTCGTGAGTAGTGCTAGATTGTTTTCTTTTGAAGACTTTAATTTTATATTATAACGGATGGCTATTGTACCCTTTTCCGTTGGGTTGTATTTAAGCTTGAAAGCTGCATAATTGTAAGTGTAAGATATTTGAAGTACTTTAATTATGTATTGAAGTTACTTAAGGTATTTCAGGCTTTTGAATGATGGATTGTAGTGAGTCCTGGCGAGAGCTGGCAGGCGTTCCGCGGATACCCTTTGGTTCGCCTTAGGGAGAAGTGGGGGCGTCACATAATTGCTGGAAGAAGGGAGGCAAATGTCTGCATTGCGGAAGTGCAGACCACCAGCTTGCTACCTGCCCACTCTTAAGGCAAGACGGAAAGGGAGCTCAAACTGCGCCAAAGACCAATGCTGGACCAGTTAGGGGAGATGGGTCCAAACCTAAGGTGCCAGCTCGAGTGTATTCCTTAGAGCCCCAACAAGTCCCAGATTCCTCGGAGGTCGTAGAAGGTACGATCCCTATTTTTCACCATTTTGCCAAAGTTTTAATTGATCCTGGTGCCACCCATTCCTTTGTTAACCCTACTTTCATGTGTGGCATCGATATAAAACCTGCTAGTTTACCATACGATCTAGAAGTTAGTACACCTACAGGGAATCAACGTTTGGTGACTAGTATGGTTTATAGGGATTGTGAAGTGTGGGTAGGAGAGAAGAGATTGTTAGGGGACTTGATAAGTCTGGCCATCAAAGGATATGATGTAATTTTGGGTATGGACTGGTTAGCGAAGTATAATGCCCAACTGGACTGTAAAACGAAAGTGGTAGAATTTCGCATCCCTAGTGAGGCAACCTTAAGGTTGGATATAAGGGGTCGGTTAGCCTCATCTGCTTTGATTTCGGGCATTCGGGCTAGGAAACTGCTAAATAGAGGGGCGCAAGGATTTTTAGCCTTTCTGATTAATACCCCCATGGATAAGTTAAAGGTGGAAGACGTGGCCATAGTAAAGGAATTTCTGGATGTATTCCCTGATGAGTTAGTAGCTCTGCCTCCGGAAAGAGAGATTGAATTCAAAATAGACCTGCTACCGGAATCCTCACCTATCTAAAAAACACCATACCGAATGGCTCCTGCTGAGCTCGAGGAGCTAAAGTTGCAATTACAGGATCTTTTGGAGCGGGGATTCATACAAGAGAGTGGGTCTTCTTGGGGAGCCCCTGTGCTGTTTGTGAAGAAAAATGACGGTGGGTTGAGGATGTGTATCGATTATCGGGGCCTGAATAATATTACGGTGAAAAATAAGTATCCACTGCCCCACATAGATGAGTTGTTTGATCAGTTGCAGGGAGCGGTGGTCTTTTCAAAATTGGATCTCTGCCAAGGGTATTACCAGTTATTAATCAGGAAGGAGGATATTCCGAAAACCGCCTTCAACTCGAGATATGGGCATTACGAGTTCGCAGTTATGCCCTTTGGACTAACTAATGCTCCTGCCGCCTTCATGGATTTAATGCATAGGGTTTTTAAGCCCTACCTGGATCGATTTGTAGTAGTCTTCATCGACGATATTCTGGTCTATTCCAAGACACGTGAAGAGCATGAGCAGCACTTGAGGATTGTCTTACAAACCCTAAGAGACCATCAACTATATGCCAAGTTCACCAAGTGCGAATTTTGGCTGGAGAAAATTTCTTTTCTGGGACACGTAATTTCTCAAGAGGGTATTTCAGTTGACCCCGCGAAAGTAGAGGCTGTGACTAATTAGAAGAGGCCAGAAAATCCCACCGAGGTCCGTAGCTTTCTAGGGCTGGCTGGGTATTACAGGCGTTTCATCAAGGACTTTTCCAAACTGGCCGGTCCCTTAACCGACTTGACAAAGAAACATGGTCGGTTCCTTTGGAATGCCCGAAGCGAGACAAGTTTTCAAGAGTTAAAGAAAAGATTGACCATGGCTCCAGTTCTAGTTTTACCTAACGGAGGTGACGGGTTTGTTGTGTATACCGATGCATCGCGGGAAGGTCTAGGATGTGTGCTAATGCAGAACTGCAATTTGATCTCTTTTGCCTCTAGGAAGTTGAAACCACACGAGCAGAACTACCAGACCCACGATCTAGAGCTAGCTACCGTTGTTTTCGCTCTTAAAAAGTGGAGACATTACCTATATGGGGTAACCTTCGAGGTTTACTCCGATCACAAAAGCCTGAGGTACCTCTTCTCATAGAAGAAATTGAACATGAGGCAACGGCGGTGGATGGAATTTTTGGAGGATTACGACTGTACCATCAACTACCATCCAAGTAAAGCAAACGTGGTGGCCGATGCCCTAAGTCGCAAAGCTCAGGTCGTAAGCTTAATGATTAAAGAGTGGAATTTGCTGGAGTCGGTTTGCGCGTGGAAACCCTGCCTTGGGAGCCATAAGGTGATTTTTGGCAATATTAAAGTGACTTCCACTCTCTTGGAGAGAATTAAAGAAGCTCAAAAGGAAGATTCACTAGTGCAGAAATGGGGAGAGAAAGTGGGAAAAGGAGAAACCACTGATTTCAATTTTGGTTCTGAGAGTATTTTAAAATACCGAAACCGAATAGTGGTGCCGAAGGACGAAGCATTGAAAACGGAGATTCTAGAGGAAGCTCATCGGTCCAAGTATACTATCCATCCGGGTAGTAGCAAGATGTATCAAGACCTGAAAGGAACTTATTGGTGGGATAATATGAAGAAGGAAATCGCTCTGTACGTGCAAAAATGTCTTGTTTGCCAACAGGTTAAAGCGGAGCATCAAAAACCATCGGGCTTGTTACAACCCCTTGAGATACCCGAGTGGAAATGGGAAAACATCACCATGGACTTCGTTTCAGGTTTGCCACGAACGCAATGAGGACACGATGCCATTTGGGTAATCGTCGACCGGTTAACCAAATCGGCCCATTTCCTGCCGGTAAACATGAAGTATTCCATGGACAAGTTGGCCCAACTGTACATGGACAAGATCGCAAGGCTACACGGCGTTCCAGTCAATATCGTCTCCGATCGAGATCCACGTTTCGTATCTCGATTTTGGCAGAAATTCCAAGAAACTCTAGGAACGAAACTCAACTTGAGCACGACCTATCACCCTCAGACAGATGGACAATCGGAGCGAACAATCCAAACTCTCGAGGACATGCTACGGACTTGCATTCTGGATTTTGGAGGCAACTGGGGTCAACACATGACCTTAGTAGAGTTTGCATACAACAATAGCTACCATTCATCAATTCAAATGACTCCATATGAAGCACTGTATGGACAAAAGTGCCGATCACCAATCTATTGGGATGAAGTGGGCGAAAGGAAGGCACTGGATCCAGCAACTATTCCTTGGATAGAGGAAGCTCGAGAAAAGGTTAATTTGATACGGCAACGACTCCAAACAGCTCAAAGCCGACAAAAGAGCTACGCAGACAACCGAAGAAAAGACTTAGAGTTCGAAGTTGGAGACCGTGTTTTCCTCAAGGTTACACCGTTACGGAGTGTCACGGCGGGTAAAGGAAAGAAACTGCAACCGAGGTTCGTTGGACCCTACAAGATCCTCCAGAGGGTAGGAACGGTAGCGTATCGATTAGAGCTGCCGTCCAGTCTCTCTCGAATTCATGACGTCTTCCACGTCTCGATGCTCAAGAAATACTATCCCGACCCCTCCCATATCTTACAACCAGAGGAGATCGACGTGGACGAATCGCTTGCTTATGAAGAAAAACCTGTCCAAGTGTTTGACCGGAAAGTCAAAGAGCTAAGAAACAAGTAGATTCTGTTGGTAAAGATACTGTGGAGAAATCATGGGGTAGAGGAAGCTACCTGGGAAGTGGAAGAAGAAATGTGAAAGAAGTACCCTGAACTTTTCGTGAGTTAAGGTAAGAAATTTCGAGGGCGAAATTGTTTTAAGGGGGAGAGAGTGTGGGAACCCGTAATTTTCCATTTTCTAGGTTTTAGAATCTTTCATGGCTTGTTTTCTGCATTTTCGTGAGTAGGAAAAATTTCTAGATATTTTTAATGAGTAGATATAGTTTTTGGATGATTTTTCTAGTATCGAATAGGTTTTGAGAAATTAAGAGTGTATACCGGACGTGGGACCCACTAGTGCGAAAAGTTCGGAAAAATTCGACCAACTAGGTTAAGTTTTGGATACTGAACTTAATTTACTGGGTGTTAAGAGATAATTAGAGGGTGCTATTTGGATTGGTGTGAGAGAAGCAAAGAGATAGCTATGCATTTAATGGGGTGACAATTGTCACCACATGATTTAACCTTGACTTTTGACTACTATTCCTTACTTTACCATTTTAGTCAAAAAATGCTCAAAAATCATCAAAATTCCCAAGCTCATAGCCGGCCCTCTCTCTCAAGAAAGAAAGAAAGAAAGCTCTCCAAGTTGCTTCAATCTTCGCTCCAATCTTCTAAATCAACCATTGAATTTTGTTTTTGCTCCATAGAAACACTTAAGGGAGTGATAGTGAGGTGTTGTGTGGAGTTATTTGGAAAGCTAAGAGGACTAATTGCTCTCTCTCTCTCTTGTTTCTAAGGTGAGTTGTGAAGAACCATTTTCCTTCCTCTAATGATGCCTAATTTATGATTAGTGGTGGTATGAGATGCAACTTTATGGATTATATTTTGAGTTTTGGTTGAATTGGTTAAATTTTCTAATTATTGGTGATTTTTCTGTTTTAATATGAACATGATTGTGTGGCTATATATGATGATTGGAAATGATGTTTAAGGACTCTATGAGGTGGAAAAAGTGGTTAATTGCAAACAATTTCTGTTTTGGAAGAAATTTTGGAAAGTTAGGGTTTATGATGATTACATTCTGCCCGGTTTTGTAACTCATGGTTAGAGGCTGAATTTGTGATAGTCCCACCTCCCCCTAAGGCGAACCAAAGGGTTCGGTGGACTGCCTGCCCAACTCTCGCCGGGACTCAGTCGTTCACTCAAGCAAATCAGAAATAAAACCACCAAAAAGAGCAAAACAAGGATCTAAAACTTAGCACAAAATTATATACATTGTTATCTCAGAAGGAAGTACAATCGTCGAGATACAAAGGTTCTCAATTCTCCATACAACCAGCCCACCAAACGTTGGGGCGAGAACCATTACAAAAGAATCAAAAGTACTAGACCGGCTAGTCTATACTGAGCTCTCATCCTTGCACGCCTTCCCCTGCTAAGGAAAATAAAACTAAAGGAATGAGCTGGAAAGCTCAGTGAGGCTCCGAACACATAAGCAAACAATAAACTCAATGCATTAACCATATACAACTAATAATTCAAGTAAAATTTACAATATAAAGCGGTAATACATTCAATAGAAGGATACGAGCTCACGAGGAGCCATTCATTCATTCTCCTTTCATTCCCTTATTTCTCCAATCATTTGAAAATACATTTTTGTAAGTAAAAACCCTCGTTCATTCATTTCGTTCACCCCCTTCCCGGACATTGGCCAGGCTCCACCAGACTTCAAGGTAATACTCCAGTATACCAAACGTTCACCCAGATCACCATATCGCCCGACCGAGTCCGCTTCTGGCTCGAGTCGATCGGTAACAAGGGGCAGTGGCCAGTTCAGCCAAAAGGCTTACATTCATGCACAAGTAACATTTCAATCGTTCAATCATTGAAAATTTCACAATCATTTAGGCTGAGTGCGATAAAGTACACACTCGCCTAGAAAACTCATTTTGGCCAATCATTGAAAGCACTTAACACATTATCAATCAATAATAACAAGCCAATAAGTCAAGGAAATATCACAAACAAGGAACACTCACCTATTTACGCAAAACAACGTGCAAATATCCTTCCGGATATTACCTCAGTCACCGAGAAAACCTAAGAGTAAATGAGAGAGAGAGAAAATCATGTGAAATGGAGGACAATACTACCTTACGTTCACACTTAAAAGACAGATTTGACGGGTTTTTACGAAAAGAACACATATGAGGCTACGCTTATCGGATTGGTGTGAAACTTATACCACTTCGAAGCTAAGATGAAATTCTACAACTTTCAAGAAGTTCACTTAGTCAAATTTCCTGTGTAACCTGGTCAAATTCCCAATTTACAGAGCCACTTCCAACTATACGGCTAATTAACCGCACTGCACTAGAATGGTCATATCTCAAGCTACCAAGGTCCGTTTAAGGTTTTCTTTTTCTTTAAGGCGTTTAAAAGCTAAGACAGAGTACCAAAACTTTCATGTTTTGGAAAATGGCTAAATCAGCACGGATCCTAGTGAATAAACATGATAAACTGGATGAACTGACTAAAACGGAACACTGGAAACATCCTAAAATAGTAAGGATATTTTGGTCTTTTCACAGGATACGTTGCTCCGATTGAGATGAAATTTTGTAGGCACCTATAAAATATCATTCTCTACAACTTTCATGTTTTATACTAAACCTAATTTGGCCTCTAACATGGTACAATAAAACCGGATAGAATAGAGCTGAAATTTTCCAGAAACCTGGAATTTTGGGATTCAATGCAACCTTTCTTGATTTCTTGCTCCAATCATCACCACAACCACTTATATAAGCTTAAATACAACATACATCATCCATAAAGCAAGGATAGGCAGCAAATACCTCAAACCCTAATTCACATAAATCACCTTTAAATCATCATAGCAACTTGTATCCCCACTAATCCAACCAAAACAAGTATTATATAATAATTTAAACCAAAATAAAAGAACCAAAGCCATGGTTTTGCCTTGTACCTCAACAAATGAAGCTTGTAAGAGTGATACTTCACCTCCTCTTGGAATTCTTGGTTCCCCTAGCTTCTCAAGCTCACAACTCACTCTTTAATCGGTTTAGAATTTTAGTTGCTCACTAAATCAAACAAAACCCAAGATGGAATTAGAGCTTTCTTTCTCTTGTTTTCTCTCTCACTCTCACGGCTGGAGGGCTGGAAATGGGGGCTCAATTGAAGCTTCAAGAAGGTTAAAATGATAGGAAGTAAGTTGGGTCAAAGTGGACAAATGTCACCCTTGGATTGGAAGTCAATTTTTTTCTTTTCTCTCTTGTTTTCTTGGTCAACTATTGTGGCTGATGTATGAGATATTTTGAGGGTTAATTAGCTGAAATAAAATGTGAAGATTAAAGTAATAAAGTATGGGTCAAGTGGTGTGTCTACCTAGTAACAAACGGTACCCGCCGGTTTGAGCCGATTTTTCTTAAATCGCGTATACTAGGGTTTTAACTTATAATTCACTACCTTATTATTACCACTTCTAATAACACACTTAATATCATCTAAAACTCACTCTTAAGCACCAAATTTGATCCTTACTCCATACCGGATAATTAAACTATGGATACACGAAAAATCCTATTTCACTTTGAATTGAGATCGGAAAGGAAAACCCTAATTTCCTATGATCATTGGCACTTTTCTAGGGTGATTGAGTAGTAGGATAGTGTAGAATAATAATTGCCAAATATAACGCATTTACCGCACTAGCGGGTCCCACGTCAATAATACACTTCAAATTAACGTACACTAACTCATATCAGAAAGATGATTTTAAAATTGTACTTACTTGTAAAAATGCATAGAAAATTTAATATTTTCAAGGAAAGTATAAAATATAGTCAAAAAATAAATAAATAAAATAATGCTGAGAAAATGTGAAAATTTTTGGGTCCTCACAGAATTGGCTTTGGGTTCAAACATGAAAGTTGTAGGGAATGACATTTTAGGGGTGCCTACAAAATTTCAGGTCAATCGGAGTAGCGTAGCCTGAGAAAAGTCGAAATTACCCTTGCTGTCCTGGTTTTACCCGAATGTAAGAATTGCGCCTGTAATTGGGTGTTTTGGTTGGTATTGCTTCGGAATTTGTTGTTGAGGTCTTCTGATGAAATGTATCCCTATTTCTAAGCTTTCGGATGGCTTTGGAATTTCTGGATTTGGACTTAGGTAGGCTGATTTATGAGGTTTGCACTAGAATGTGGTTTGTGAAACTGTTTTTACGGGTTTTGGTGTAGTATCTTGCATTTTTGACCTGGTTGTACTCGAAACTGGGTTGAGTGACCTTCGGTAAAGTTGTAGCCCTGTCTTTTAGCTTCGAAATAGTGTATCTTACACCTTCATCCGGTAATCGTAGTGCCTTGGGTGCCATTACCGTAAAATGAGGTCAAAAATTATTTTTTTCAGGGCTAAAGCTAATTCCATTTTCGAATTTTCTGGTTTTCTCTAATGCTTGTATATGCTTATGGAACCCTATTGGGGTCATATTTGGTATTGGTTTATGACTCGTTATCAAGTCTCATTGTACTTGTTTGCATATTTTAGGGCGTGACGGTGGTGCACGACGTTCTTTTGACGGAAGTGCATGAAACCTCATTTGCAAGCTTGGTGAGTGTACTACTCACTTGTGTGTTACTATATGGCTTTGATACTTGAACTTGATATGTTGAATGTGAATTGATTGAAGTGAGAGCGTACTTTATCACTCTCACTTATTGTTTATCATGTTATTGGAATGTTATACGAAATGTTACATGAAATGAAAGTACATGGTTTGGTGTCGTTTGGACGAGTATCCAACGACTACAATTGTTATCTTTGAGCTCAACCCCATTGGTAGTTGATTGAATCGAGCCGGCGAGGGCTTGGTCGTGCCAATTGATGTGCCTTGGGGAAGTGTTATATGGAATCTTGTAGTATGAGAGACTCTCGATTCCGGTTTACTCGTGTAATACCAAAGTGCAAGTGTTTGGAGTTCGGGCTCGGTAGGGGTATGTTGGGTGGAAGGAATGGAAGTAAAGTGGAGTCTACGGTTCACTTTTGAATTGACGGAGAGTCAATGAAGTTCGATCAATAAATGCAAACGAGGGAAAAGGGCTCTTGAGAGCCACCCGTATCTTTTGATCACCACATGTGATTTGTGCCTTTGCTTACTTTTAATGTATTGAATGAAAAGCTTGATGCTTATATGCACTTGGTTACTTGAGTGATAGTATATCACTGGGCGTAAGCTCACCCCGTTCCTTTTGTTTTCCTTACAGGAATCTGACTGCTTTGGAATGACTTTGATAATTGGTTGCCGAATGAACTAGATGAATATCTCTTTTGTATAATTTATGAATTGAAACCCTAAATGTGCCTTTGGGGCCGTTTTCACTTTTATTTTGGCAACCGTACATGTATTAATTTTTGAGTAACTTTCATATGCCATTTTGGCTTGTAAACGCTGAATTTGATGTTGTAGATGTATCTTTGATGTTTGTTTGGATTCTAACGGGTCGGTTACTATTCATGACCGACTCCGGATTTCATTTTTTTTAATTTTGGGTTATTTTGACATTTTGACTTGTTTACGCGCGTTTGTAAGCTCCGGAACACAATAGATCGCTCTAAACTGCACCGTTAGTCCTGGCGAGAGTTGGGCAGGCAGTCCGCTAACCCCTTTGGTTCGCCTTAGGGGAATGTGGGGCTGTCACACCTATATTTGTGTATAACTGTAAATCCGAGTCCCTAGCTTTTGATGTTTACAAAACAAATGGATGTTACTAATTTTCTCTTCAATGATCTTTTTAGCAATCGAGCAAATCAGGTTCAAAGATTAAGCGCATTTAGAAAAGACAAATATTGCTGAAGCTGTCGGATGCTCGTAAAGACTAGATCGGACGTCCGACAAACATTGAGCAACTTCGGACGAATGAAGAACTCCATCACCGGACATCCAAAAGAATTAAAACATTTCCTCTAAACTCACTGACCTCGATCGGATGCAAAATGTTAGAACACCAGACATTCGATTAACTACAAAACTGTGACAGCCCCACCTTCCCCTAAGGCGAACCAAAGGGGTTAGCGGACTGCCTGCCCAACTCTCGTCAGGACTAACGGTGCAGTTTAGATCGATCTATTGCGTTCCGGAACTTATAACGCGCGTAAACAAGTCAAAATGGCAAAATAACCCAAAATAAAAAAAAAATAAAATCCGGAGTCGGCCATGCATAGTAACCGACCCGTCAGAACCCAATCAAACATCAAAATACATATACAACATAACATTTAGTATTTACAAGCCAAAATGGCATACAAAAGTGATACAAAAGTTACTACATGTATGGTTTGCCAAAATCAAAAGTGAAACGGCCCTAAAGGTACATTTAGGGTTTCGATTCATAAGCTATACAAAAGAGACATTCATTTACCTCATTTGGCAACCAACTAGAATCATTCCAAAAGTAGTCATATGCCTGTAAGAAAAACAAAAGGAACGGTGTGAGCTAATTGCCCAGTGAGATACTATCACTTAAGCAACCAAGTTCATGTAAACATAAAAGCTTTTCATTTCAATTCACCAAAAGTAAACAAAGGCACACATTAATGGTGGTGATAAAAGGATACGGATGGCTCTCAAGAGCCCTTTTCCCTCGTTTGCATTTCTTGATCGGACGTCATTGACTCTCCGTCAATGTTCAAAAATAACCAACCGTAGACTCCACTTTACTTCAATTCCTTCCACCTAACATTCCCCTACCGGGCCCGAACTCCAAACACTTGCACTTTGGTATTACTCGAGTAAATCGGAATCGAGAGTCTCTCATACTACAAGATTCCATATAACTCTTCCCCAAGGCACATCAATTGGCACGACCAAGCCCTCGCCGGCTCGATTCAATCAACTACCAATGGGGTTGAGCTCAAAGATAACAATTGTAGTCGTTGGATACTCGTCCAAACGACACCAAACCATGTACTTTCATTTCATGTAACATTTCGTATAACATTTCAAGAACATGATAAACAATAAGTGAGAGTGATAAAGTATGCTCTCACTTCAATCAATTAACATTCAACGTACCAATTTCAAGTATCAAAGCCATATAGTAACACACAAGTGAGTAGTACACTCACCAATCTTGCAAATGGTGTTTCATGCACTTCCGTCAAAAGAACGTCGTGAACCACCGTCACGCCCTAAAATATGCAAACAAGCACAATGAGACTCGATAACAAGTCATAAACCAATGTCAAATATGACCCCAATAAGGTTCCATAAACATATACAAGCATTAGAGGAAACCAGAAAATCCGGAAATGGATTTAGCTTTGCCCTGAAAAAAAAACAGTTTTTGACCTCATTTTACGGTAATGGCACCCAAGGCACTATGATTACCGGATGAAGGTGTAAGACCCACCGCTTCAAAGCTAAGAGATAGGGATACAATGTTCCAGAAGGCAACTTTGTCCAGTTTTGAGTGTAACAAGGTCAAAAATGGAAGATACTATACCAGAACTGGAAAAACAGATTCACAAAACGGATTCTTCTGTAAACTGCATAACTCAGCCTACTTAAGTCCAAATCCAGAAATTCCAAAGCCATCCAAAAGCTTAGAAACAGGGATACATTTCATCAGAAGATTGCAACAACCAATTCTGAAGCAATTCCAGCCAAAACAACCAATTACAGGCGCAATTCTTACATTCGGGTAAAACCAGGACAGCAAGGGTAATTTCGACTTTTCTCATTCTATGCTACTGCGATTGACCTGAAATTTTGTAGACACCATTAAAATATCATTCCCTACAACTTTCATATTTTAAGCCAAGGACAATTCGGCCTCTAACTAGGAGCTATAAAATCGGGCAGAATGTTCCCAATAAAACCCTAACTTTCTAAAATTTCTTCCAAACCAGAAATTGGTTGCAATTAACCACTTTTTCCACCTTCTAGAGTCATTATATACCATTTCCAATCATCATAGATAGCCACACAATCATGTTCATATTAAAACAGAAAAATCCCCAAAAATTATAAAAGTTCATCAATTCAACCACAACTCAAAATATAATCCATAAAATGGCATCTCATACTGCCACTAAGCATGATTTAAGCATCAATAAAGGGAGGAGAGTAGTTCTTCACAACTCACCTTAGAAACAAGAGAGAGAGAGAGCAATAAGTCCTCTTAGCTTTCCAAATAACTCCACACAACACCTCACTATTACTCCCTTAAGTGGTTTTATGGAGCACAAACAAGATTGGAAGGTTGAGTGAGTTGATTGAAGCAAGATTGAAGCCAAAAACATGAAGAGTTTTCTTTCTTTGGTTGCTCAAGGAGCTCGGCCAAGATGAAGAGAAAATGGTGAAGTTTTGGTTATTTTTTTGATTTATTTGGTCAATGGTAAGAAAATGAATAGTGGTCTTACAAGTCCCTCCAACCAAATGGTGACACTTGTCACTTATTTAATGCAAGTCTATCACTTTGTTTCCTCTCACACCAATCCAAATTGCAACCTCTACTTATCTCTTAACACCCGGTAAATTACATCCAGTATCCAAAACTTAACATAATTGGCCGAATTTTTCCGAACTTTTCGCACTAGTGGGTCCCACGTCCGGTATGCGCTCTTAATTTCTCAAAAACTATTCGATACTAGAAAAATCATCTAAAAACTATATCTGCTCATTAAAAAATATCTAGAAATTTTTCTAATCACGAAAATGCAGAAAACAAGCCATGAAAGATAATAAAACCTAGAAAATGGGAAAATTTACGGGTTCTCATACTCTCTCCCCCTTAAAAGAATTTCGCCCTCGAAATTTCTTACCTTAACTCACGAAAAGTTCAGGGTACTTCTTTCGTATTTCTTCTTCCACTTCCCGGGTAGCTTCCTCTACCTCATGGTTTCTCCACAGTATCTTCACTAACGGAATCTGTTTGTTTCTGAGCTCTTTGACTTTCCGGTCAAGCACTTGGACAGGTTTTTCTTCATAAGCAAGCGATTCGTCCACGTCGATCTCCTCTGGTTGTAAGATATGGGAGGGGTCGGGATAGTACTTCTTGAGCATCGAGATGTGGAAGACGTCATGAATTCTCGAGAGACTTGACGGCAGCTCTAGTCTATATGCTACCACACCTATCCTCTGCAGGATCTTGTAAGGTACGACGAACCTCGGTTGCAATTTCTTTCCTCTACCCACCGTGACACTCCGTAACGGTGTAACCTTGAGGAAAACACGGTCTCCAACTTCAAATTCCAAGTCTTTTCTTCGGTTGTCTGCGTAGCTCTTTTGTCGGCTTTGAGCAGTTTGGAGTCGTTGCCGTATCAACTTGACCTTTTCTCGAGCCTCTTCCATCCATGGAATAGTGGTTGGATATAATGCCTTCCTCTCGCCAACTTCATCCCAGTAGATCGGTGATCGGCATTTCCGTCCATATAGTGTCTCGTATGGAGCCATTTGAATCGACGAATGGTAGCTATTGTTGTACGCAAACTCTACTAAGGTCATGTGTTGACCCCAGTTGCCTCCAAAATCCAGAATGCAAGTTCGTAACATGTCCTCGAGAGTTTGAATTGTTCGCTCCGATTGTCCATCCGTCTGAGGGTGATAGGTTGTGCTCAAGTTGAGTTTCGTCCCTAGAGTCTCCTGGAACTTTTGCCAAAACCGAGATACGAAACGTGGATCTCGATCGGAGACGATGCTCACAAGAACACCGTGCAGCCTTACGATCTCGTCCATGTGCAGCTGGGCCAACTTGTCCATGGAATACTTCATGTTTACTGGCAGGAAATGGGCCGACTTGGTTAATCGATCGATGATTACCCAAACGGCATCGTGTCCTCGCTGCGTCCGCGGCAAACCTAAGACGAAGTCCATGGTGATGTTTTCCCATTTCCACTCGGGTATCTCAAGAGGCTGTAACAAGCCCGATGGTTTTTGATGCTCTGCTTTAACTTGTTGGCACACGAGGCATTTCTGCACGTACAGAGCGATTTCCTTCTTCATATTGTCCCACCAATAGGTTCCTTTCAGGTCTTGATACATCTTGCTACTACCCGGATGAATTGTATACTTGGACCGATGGGCTTCCTCTAGAATTTCTGTTTTCAACGACTCCTCTTTCGGCACCACTATTCGCTTCCGGTATTTTAAAATACCCTCAGGACTGAAATTGAAATCAGCTGTTTCTCCTTTTTCCACTTTCTCTCCCCACTTCCGTACCATCACATCTTCTTTTTGCGCTTCTTTAATCCTCTCCAACAGGGTGGAAGTCACTTTAATATTGCCAAAAATCACCTTATGACTCCCAAGGCAGGGTTTCCACTCGCAAACCGACTAAAGCAAATTCCACTCTTTAATCATTAAGTTTGCGACCTGAGCTTTGCGACTTAGGGCATTGGCCACTACGTTCGCCTTTCCTGGATGGTAGTTGATGGTACAGTCATAATCCTCCAGAAATTCCATCCACCGTCGCTGCCTCATGTTTTAATTCCTTCTGTGAGAAGAGATACCTCAGGCTTTTGTGATCGGAGTAAACCTCGAAGGTTGCCCCATATAGGTAGTGTCTCCACTTCTTCAGAGCAAAAACAACTGCAGCTAGATCCAGATCATGGGTTGGATAATTCTGCTTGTGAGGTTTTAACTTCCTTGAGGCAAAAGAGATCACATTTCGGTTCTGCATTAATACACAACCCAGTCCTTCTCATGACGCGTCCGTATACACAGCAAACCCGTCACCTCCGTTAGGTAAGACCAGAACTGGAGCCATGGTCAATCTCTTCTTTAATTCGTGAAAACTCATCTCGCTTCGGGCATTCCAAAGGAACCGACCATGTTTCTTTGTCAAGTCGGTTAGAGGACCGGCCAGTTTGGAAAAATCTTTGATGAAACGCCGATAATATCCAGCCAGTCCTAGAAAGCTGCGGACCTCTGTAGGATTTTCTAGCCTCTTCCAATTGGTCACAGCCTCTACTTTTGCCGAGTCAACTGAAATACCTTCTTGAGAAATTACGTGCCCCAGAAAAGTAATTTTCTCCAGCCAAAATTCGCACTTGCTGAACTTGGCATACAGTTGATGGTCTCTTAGGGTTTGTAAGACAATCTTCAAGTGTTGCTCATGTTCTTCACGTGTTTTGGAATAGACTAGAATGTCGTCGATGAAGACTACAACAAATCGATCCAGGTAGGGCTTAAAAACTCTATGCATTAGGTCCATGAAGGCGGCAGGAGCATTGGTCAGTCCAAAGGGCATCACTGCGAACTCGTAATGCCATATCTCGAGTTGAAAGCGGTTTTCGGAATATCCTCCTTCCTGATTAATAACTGGTAGTACCCTTGTCGGAGGTCCAGTTTCGAGAAGACCACCGCTCCTTGCAACTGGTCAAATAGCTCATCTATGTGGGACAGTGGATACTTATTTTTCACCGTAATATTATTCAGGCCCCGATAATCGATACACATCCTCAACCCACCGTCTTTTTTCTTCACAAACAGCACAGGAGCTCCCCAAGGAGACCCACTCTCTTGAATGAATCCCCGCTCCAAAAGATCCTGTAATTGCAACTTTAGCTCCTTGAGCTCAACAGGAGCCATTCGGTATGGTGTCTTTGAGATAGGTGAGGATCCCAGTAGCAGGTCTATTTTGAACTCAATTTCTCTTTCCGGAGGCAGAGCTACTAGCTCATTAGGAAACACGTCCGGAAATTCCTTCACTATGGCAACGTCCTCCACTTTCAACTTATCCGTGGGGGTATTAATTAGAAAGGCTAAAAATCCTTGCGCCCCTCTACTTAGCAATTTCCTAACCCGAATGCCCGAAATCAAAGCAGATGAGGCTAACCTACCCCTTATATCCAACCTTAAGGTCACCTCACCAGGAATGCGGAATTCTACAACTTTCGTTTTACAGTCCAGTTGGGCATTATATTTGGCTAACCAATCCATACCCAAAATTACATCATATCCCTTAATAACCAAGCTTATCAAGTCTCCTAACAATCTCTTCTCTACTACTCACACTTCGTAATCCCTATAAACCATACTAGTAACCAAACGTTGATTCCCCGTAGGTGTACTAACTTTTAGGTCGTAGGGTAAACTAGCAGGTTTTATATCGATGCCACACATGAAATCATGGTTAACAAAAGAATGAGTGGCACCAGGATCAATTAAAACTTTGGCAAAATGGTGGAAAATAGGGATTGTACCTTCTACAACCTCTGAGGAATCCGGGACCTGTCGAGGTTCTATTGAATATACTCGAGCTGGCACTTTAGGTTTCACCTCATTCCCCTTATTCGGTCCCGTAGTAGTCTTGGATGTGGTTTGAACTCCCCTTCCGTCTAGCGTTAAGAGTGGGCAAGTAGCAAGCTGGTGGTCTGCGCTTCCGCAACGCAGACATTTGCCTCCCTTCTTCCAGCAATTGTCTTCAGAACCCGCAAGGCCCGCGGTGTGAGAACCCGTAAATTCCTCCTAATATTTTCCTAGGGTTTTTCCCCTTAATGGCATGTTTTCTGCATTTTCTGGCTTAGGAAAAGTTTCTTGGTGAATTTTATGAGTAAATATAGTTTTTAAATGATTTTTCTAGTATTGGATAGTTTTTGAAAAATTAAGGATATATATCGGACGTGGGACCTGCTAGTGCGAAAAGTTCGGAAAAATTCGGCCAATTAGGTTAAGTTTTGCATACTGGAATTAAGTTACCGGGTGTTAAGAGATAAGTAGAGGGTGCTAAGTGGATTGATATAAGAGAGACAAGGTTGGTGAGCATTTAATAAAAGGTGACAAGTGTCACCATTTGATTGGGCTTACCTTAAGACTTTTCTTACCATTGACTTAAATAACCCAAAAATGACCCAAAAATCCTCAAAAAAATCCTCCTTGAAGCCGGCCCTCTCTTGCTCTCTTTCTCTCTCTCTTACTCCAAGCACAAGGAAGAAAACACTTCAATCTTGTTCCAAATCATAAAAACTAACCATCCAACCTTGGAATTACTCCATAAAACCTCTTCAATTAGAGTTAGTGAGTGGATTTGTGGAATTGTTTGGAAAGTTAAGGTGGTCAATAGCTCTCTCTCTCTCTTGTTCTTAAGGTAAGTTGTGAAGAACCACCCTCCTCCTTTAATTGATGCTTAAATCATGCTTAGTGGTAGCATAAGATGCAAGTTTATGGATTAATTCTTGATTTGTGGTTGAAATGATGAAGTTTTATTATTTTGGGGATTTTTCTGTTTTAATACAAGCATGATTGTGTGGCTATCTATGATGATTGGAAATGGTCTATAATGACTTAAGGAGGTGGGAAAAGTGATTAATTGCAACCAATGTCTGGTTTGGAAGAAATTTCAGAAAACTAGGGTTCTTGAGGGAGCATTCCGTCCGAAATTTTAGGTCCCAGATAGAGGCCGAATTGGCCTTAGCTTAAAACATGAAAGTTGTAGGGAATGACATTTTAGAGATGTCTACAAAATTTCAGGTCAATCAGACTAGTGTAGAATGAGATAAGTCGAAATTACTATTGCTGTTCTGGTTTTACCCGAAATTGAGAAGTGCGTCTGTAATGGGTTGTTTTGGCTGGAATTGCTTCCGAATTGATTGTTGAGGTCTTCTAATGAAATTTAGCCCTGTTTCTTAGATTTCAGCTGGTTTTGGAATTTCTGGATTTGGACTTGTAGAGCCTGAGTTATGATGTTTCCGTTAGAATGCGTTTTGGTGAATCTGTTTTACGTTTTTGATGTAGTATATTGCATTTTTGACCTGTTTGCACTCAAAACTGGGTTGAGTGACCTTCTGTGATGTTGTAGCCCTGTCTTTTAGCTTCGATATGGTGGGTCTTGCACCCTCATCCGATAATCGTAGTGAAATTGGTACCATTACCGTAAAATGAGGACAAAAACTGTTTTTTTTCAGGGCCAAAGCTAGTTACATTTCCGAAATTTCTGGTTTCCTTTAATGTTTGTATATGCTTATGGAACCCTATTGGGGTCATGTTTGGCCTTGGTTTATAACTCGTTATCGAGTCTCATGGTATTTGTTTGCATGTTTTAGGACGTGACCGTGGTGCACAACGTTCTTTTGACGGAAGTGCATGAAACCACATTTGCGAGTTTGGTGAGTGTACTACTCACTTGTGTGCTATTATATGGTTTTGATATTTGAACTTGAGATGTTGAATGTTAATTGATTGGAGTGAGAGTGCACTTTATCATTCTAACTTATTGTTTCGCATGTTATTGAAAAGTTATTGGAATGTTATATGAGATGTTATATGAAATGAAATGCATGACTTGGTATCGTTTGGACGAGTCTCCAATGACTACAAATGTTATCAATGAGCTCAACCCCATTGGTAATTGATTGAATCGAGCCGGCGAGGGCTTGGTCGTGCCAATTAATGTGCCTTGGGGCAATGTTATATGGAATCTTGTAGTATGAGAGACTCTCGATTCCGGTTTACTCGAGTAATACCACAATGCAAGTGTTTGGATTTCGGGCCCAGTTGGGGAATGTTAGGTGGAAGGTATGGAAGTAAAGTGGAGTCTACGGTTGGTTATTGTTGAACATTGACGGAGAGTCAATGACGTCCGATCAAGAAATGCAAACGAGGAAAATGGCTCTTGAGAGCCATCTGTATCCTTTTATCACCATATTTGACGTGTGCCTTTGCTTATTTTTATTATATTGATTGAAAGCTTGATGCTTATATGCACTTGGTTGCGTAAGTGATAGTATCTCCCTGGGCAATTAACTCACACCGTTTCTTTTGTTTTCCTTACAGGAATATGACTTTTTTTGGAATGAATCTTGATAGATGGTTGCCGAATGAACTAAATGTATATTTTTTGTATTGTGTATGAAGTGAAACCCTAAATGTATCTTTAGGGCCGTTTTCACTTTCAATTTGGCAAGCCTTGTATATATTCACTTTTGACAACTTTTGTATGTCACTTTGGATTGTATTTGCTAAAGTTCAAGATGTGAATGTTTGTTCGATATTTGGTTGCATTCTGACGGGTCGGTTACTATTCATGACCGACTCCGAATTTCATTTTTTTTATTTTGGGTTATTTTGCCCTTTTGCCTTATTTACGCGCGTTTATAAGTTCCGGAAAGAAATAGATCGCTCTAAACTGCACCGTTAGTCCTGGCGAGAGTTGGGCAGGCAGTCCGCTAACCTCTTTGGTTCGCCTTAGGGGAAGGTGGGGCTGTCACAGGTGGTATCAGAGCCTAGGTTTGAATTAGCCTGGGTGTTATAGAATTGCTTGATTTGAGGGTTCTTTGTTATGGCCTTTAAGCTTATTTATGCTTATTTACACTTTTGGTGTAGGATGGACGGATCTAGTGGACCGAGTGATGGCCCTGCAGGCGAGCGACCCCGTGTAGCGCTCCCAGTGATCCTGTACCAGATTCGGCCTAGAGGGGCCGTCTTGCGTTGGAGTCCGGCGAGTCACCTTCGTCGGTGTGAGTGTCGCCACGCCTACGCCTACCCTAACACCTTAGTGTTAGCCGTGGCAAAGGAGCGGAAGGCGTTGGCGAAAGATAACGCTAGGCTTGAGACTGAGGTGAAGCAGTTGAGGGCAGATAATGAGAAACAAGCTAAGCGCATTCAGGATTTGAAGTACGATGTACTAGAGGTTGAGGATAGAGTTGATGATCTCTGTACCCAGCTTAGGGAGGCGCGTGAGCGCGAGTCTAAGAGGGCTCGAAAGGTGAAGAATCGAGCCGCTGCGATCCTGAACCTCTGCGCCGAGGTGGTGGAGGGAGTGAGCGACGAGGACTCCTGTGCAGGGTCTGAGGCTGGGGTTGGATCCACTCCGTCGGGTGGGTCTCATAGCTCGTCATCGGTCTAGGTTACGACTCCTAGAGTTGTTGTGGATAGTTTTGGTCTTGTATATAGGGCGGATAGGGAGTAGGGCCTTAGCTAATCATTTTGTACGGCTAGATTAGCTACGTGTATATTTCTTTTGATGAGGCCATTCCCTTGGGGATTGTCCATGCTTGTACTTGACTTGACTGATTGTATATATGTGTGTTGTTTGTCATGTTTGTAATGTATATATGTGTGTTTGGAAAGTTTTGAGTATACTTACATGCATTGTTCTATATTGGTTTAGTACCATTGCCTAGATCATATAAAGTATGGAAGGAACACGTAGTGGACGGGGACGTGGGCGCGGAAATAGACAACCCACACCGGATAGGGGTATTGGGGAAACTTCTACGGGACCTAACCCTGACCCCAATGTGCAAATCGCTGCCGCTATGCAGTAAATGACTAACTTGCTAGCACAAGTGGTGCAGCAACAAGGCCAGAATACAAACCCTAATCCTGGAAACCCTGGAAATCCTGGTAACCACATCGAGAGCGAAGACAGAGCTCTCGAACGTTTTCAAAAGTTTGCTCCACCCAAATTCATTGGGGGACCTGATCCGGATGTTGCCGAGCGATGGCTCGAGAAGATGGTTGATATTTTTGCGGCTTTGCACTACACCGATGAACGGCAGGTGACTTTTGCCGTATTTCAGTTCGAAGGGGCGGCCCGTTCCTGGTGGAACGTCATACGACAAAAATGGGAACGGGAACAAACACCCAGGACTTGGGTGAATTTCATCCGGGAATTTAACGCGAAATTCTTCCCTCCTCTAGTTCAGGAAAGGAGGATATTCCGAAGATCGCCTTCAACTCGAGATATGGGCATTACGAGTTCGCAGTTATGCCCTTCGGACTAACCAATGCTCCTGCCGCCTTCATGGACCTAATGCATAGGGTTTTTAAACCCTACCTGGATCGATTTGTAGTAGTCTTCATCGATGACATCCTGGTCTATTCCAAGACCCGTGAAGAGCATGAACAACACTTGAAGACTGTCTTACAAACCCTGAGAGACCATCAACTGTATGCCAAGTTCAGCAAGTGCGAATTTTGGCTGGAGAAAATTGCTTTTCTGGGACATGTAATTTCTCAAGAGGGTATTTCAGTCGACCCGGCGAAAGTGGAGGCTGTGACTAATTGGAAGAGGCCAGAAACTCCCACAGAGGTCCGCAGCTTTCTAGGACTGGCTGGATATTACCGGCGTTTTATCAAGGACTTCTCCAAACTAGCCGATCCTTTAACCGATTTGACGAAGAAACATGGTCGGTTCTTATGGAACGCCCGAAGTGAGACAAGTTTTTAAGAATTAAAGAAAAGATTGACCATGGCTCCAGTTCTAGTCTTACCAAACGGGGTGGACGGATATGCTGTGTACACTGATGCATTACGAGAAGGCCTGGGTTGTGTATTAATGCAAAACCGAAATGTGATCTCTTTTGCCTCGAGGAAGTTAAAACCCCACGAGCAAAATTACCCGACCCACGATCTGGAGCTAGCTGCAGTTGTTTTTGCTCTGAAGAAGTGGAGGCACTACTTATATGGAGTAACTTTCGAGGTTTACTCCGATCATAAAAGCCTGAGGTATCTTTTCTCACAGAAGGAATTAAACATGAGGCAGCGATGATGGATGGAATTTTTGGAGGATTACGACTGTACCATCAACTACCATCCGGGAAAAGCAAACGTGGTGGCCGATGCCCTAAGTCGCAAAGCTCAGGTCGCGAGTCTAATGATCAAAGAGTGGGAATTGTTAGACTCCGTGTGTGAATGGAAACCTGCCCTAGGAGCCATAAGGTGATTTTTGGCAATATTAAAGTGACTTCTACCTTTTTGGAAAGGATTAAAGAAGCTCAAAAGGAAGATGCATTGGTACAGAAATGGGGAGAGAAAGTGGGAAAAGGAGAAACCACTGATTTCAATTTTGGTCCTGAGGGTATTTTAAAATACCGAAACTGGATAGTGGTGCCGAAAGATGAATCATTGAAAATGGAGATTCTAGAAGAAACCCATCGATCCAAGTATATAATTCATGCGGGGAGTAGCAAGATGTATCAGGACCTGAAAGTAAACTATTGGTGGGACAAAATGAAGAAGGAAATCGTTCTGTACGTGCAGAAATGCCTCATGTGCCAACAAGTTAAAGCAGAGCATCAAAACCATCGGGCTTGTTACAGCCCCTTGAGATACCCGAGTGGAAGTGGGAAAACATCACTATGGACTTCGTTTCAGGTTTGCCGCGAACGCAGCGAGGACACGATGCCGTTTGGGTGATCGTCGATCGGTTAACCAAGTTGGCCCATTTCTTGCCGGTGAACATGAAGTATTCCATGGACAAGTTGGCTCAACTGTACATGAACGAGATCGTAAGGCTACACGGCGTTCCAGTCAGTATCGTCTCTGATCGAGATCCACATTTTGTATCTTGATTTTGGCAAAAGTTTCAGGAGACTTTAGGGACAAAACTCAACTTGAGTATGACTTATCACCCTCAGATGGATGGACAATCAGAACGAACCATCCAAACTCTCGAGGACATGCTACGAACTTGCATTCTGGATTTTGGAGGCAACTGGGGTCAACACATGACCTTGGTAGAGTTTGCGTACAACAACAGCTACCATTCGTCGATTCAAATGGCTCCATATGAAGCATTGTATGGACGAAAATGCCGGTCACCGATTTACTGGGACGAAATTGGTGAAAAGAAGGCACTAGACCCGGCAACTATTCCATGGATGGAAGAGGCTCGAGAGAAGGTCAAGTTGATACGGCAACGACTCCAAACAGCTCAAAGCCGACAAAAGAGCTACGCGGATAATCGAAGAAAAGACTTGGAGTTCGAAGTTGGAGACAATGTATTCCTCAAGATCACACCCTTACGGAGTGTCACCGCAGGCAAAGAAGCTTCAACCGCGGTACGTCGGACCCTACAAGATCCTCCAGAGGGTAGGAGCGGTCGCGTATCGGTTAGAGCTGCCATCCAGTCTCTCTCGAATTCATGACGTATTCCACGTCTCGATGCTAAAAAAATATTATCCCGACCCATCCCATATCTTACAATCGGAGGAGATCGAAGTAGACGAATCGCTTGCTTACGAAGAAAAACCTGTCCAAGTGCTAGACCGGAAAGTCAAAGAGTTCCGAAACAAGCAGATTCCGTTAGTGAAGGTACTATGGAGAAACCATGGGATAGAGGAAGCTACCAGGGAAGTGGAAGAAGAAATGCAAAAGAAATACCCAAAACGTTTCGTGAGTTAAGGTGAGAAATTTCGAGGGCGAAATTCTTTAAGGGGGAGAGAGTGTGAGAACCCGTAAATTCCTCCTAATATTTTCCTAGGGTTTTTCCCCTTAATGGCATGTTTTCTGCATTTTCTGACTTAGGAAAAGTTTCTTGGTGAATTTTATGAGTAAATATAGTTTTTAGATAATTTTTCTAGTATTGGATAGTTTTTGAAAAATTAAGGATATATATCGGACGTGGGACCTGCTAGTGCGAAAAGTTCGGAAAAATTCGGCCAATTAGGTTAAGTTTTGCATACTGAAATTTAGTTACCGGGTGTTAAGAGATAAGTAGAGGGTGCTAAGTGGATTGATATAACAGAGACAAGGTTGGTGAGCATTTAATAAAAGGTGACAAGTGTCACCATTTGATTGGGCTTACCTTAAGACTTTTCTTACCATTGACTTAAATGACCCAAAAATCCTCAAAAAAATCCTCCTTGAAGCCGGCCCTCTCTTGCTCTCTTTCTCTCTCTCTTACTCCAAGCACAAGGAAGAAAACACTTCAATCTTGTTCCAAATCATAAAAACTAACCATCCAACCTTGGAATTACTCCATAAAACCTCTTCAATTAGAGTTAGTGAGTGGATTTGTGGAGTTGTTTGGAAAGTTAAGTTGGTCAATAGCTCTCTCTCTCTCTTGTTCTTAAGGTAAGTTGTGAAGAACCACCCTTCTCCTTTAATTGATGCTTAAATCATGCTTAGTGGTAGCATAAGATGCAAGTTTATGGATTAATTCTTGATTTGTGGTTGAAATGATGAAGTTTTATTATTTTGGGGATTTTTCTGTTTTAATATAAGCATGATTGTGTGGCTATCTATGATGATTGGAAATGGTCTATAATGACTTAAGGAGGTGGGAAAAGTGATTAATTGCAACATGTAAGGCCTGGTGCAACCCAATGAGTACAAACAATATCACAATGATGCACAAAGATATATCAAATTTAAGCACAATAAAGAAAACTTAATTAAAGAGAAAAGATAAGAAATGCAAACCAAATATGAATCCAATAGCCTCTTCAATAGATGGCGATGCTAACCAAGATGTACAAGTGAAGGCTCACTCCTTCCTCACCCCAAACACTCTTTGGTTGAGCCAAGGAGTTTTACAACTATTCTAGTTAACCCTCAACAACCTACACTTGAAAGATCACTCACCCAATTAAGAACTATTTTATACAAATGAGGCAACCTTCACCAAGGTTTTACCACTTCAAGTGATAGGTTCACCTTCACCAAGGTTTTACTCCTCCTAGAGAGTAACCTTCACTTGAGCAACCTCACAACCCAACTTCCCCAACCCCTTATACAACCAACAAAGAATCTTTCTACTAAAAAATCTCACTTGTAAGCTTGTATTTTGTGTTGGCAAAAGTCCCTGATCTTCTTGTGCTTTGGAGTTTTTATAGAAGGTGAGAAATGGCTCTAAAAGGCTCTCCAACGGTCAAATATTAAATGCTGTCAAAACTAGCCGTTGGCCTGTCGGACGTCCAAACCACCTGTCAGACGTCCGAACCCTGCGTCCAAACCACCTGTCGGACGTCCGAACCCTGCGTCCGAACGTCATCAGAGAGTCATCAAATCTTTGTGAAATTTCTCGGACGTCCGATGCGATCGATGTGCGTCCGAGGCGTGCGTCCGATCCTTCCGGACGTCCGATGCTTCCTTACGAGCGTCCGACAGAGTTTCCTTCTTAATGTTCTTCATCCTTTCGGACGTCCGATAGCTTCCTTTCGGACGTCCGACTTGTGCCACAAGAATCTGTTCTAACAAATTGCTCACATAAAAACATTAGCCCAAATCTACATTTTGGTTTGTTAATCATCAAAACCAAGGATTGATCGACCAAGGTCAACAATCTCCCCCTTTTTGATGATGACAAACAAAATGAAGATTTTTTTTATCAAATAAGTTCAAATAAAGCTCCTCCTTAGAAAGTGCCAACATATAAAGAAATTTCAATAAATCCTACTCCCCCTTTTGGCATCAATCAAAAAAAAACAAACTCCCCCTTTATTTTTCAAATAAAGACCATATTGAATATCAAAATTTTTAAATGTACTTATAACCATATAGCACTTCTTGGATCAAATCTTCATGATGTACCTAAATATGAGAAATTTCATTTGGTACCCTTTCTTTATAGGGTCCTTGGGAGTTAATACGACATGATCTAGCAATCCACATGGATTTCATGCCTTTTCTCATATTTTTCTTTACATAGCAATCATTTTGCATATGTCCAAATTTGCAACAAAAGTGACACATGATAGAAGTATTTTACACATAGGTGGATTTAATGCAACTAATTTTCTTACTTCTTATCATAGCAAACTTATTTGTGCCTTGAAAAGATTTGCTTTCTTTTGTTTGAGAAAACATTTGTTTTTCATTTTGGAGAAACTCGTTCAAGTCATTAATTCTTTTCTTTAACAAATTTTGTTCCTCCAACATTTTTTCATAAAACTTTGTTTTCTTTTCCAACTTCCTTTTCAAATTATTTTTGCAATCAAAAACACTTTTTTTTATTTTTTAAATCATCATTTTCCATTCTCAAACATTTGTTTTCTTGAAAAAGTTTGGAGTTTTCTTCCAACAAATCATTTATTTTTGTTTTCAAATCTTTATTTTTAGCATAAGATTTTCTCAAACTTTTATGCATTTTAATCATAAGAATTTTCACATCATCATCTTCATCACAAGAAAAGTGATAAGAACTTACCTCATCTTCTCCAACAGCCATTAGTGCCATTTGGGCCAACTCTTCTTTTTCTCCTTTTGAATTGCATTCATCCCATGTAATTTTGCAATCTCCTCTTGAACATCTCTTGTTGAAGATCTTCTTGAAACTTTTGATGTGAGGAGTTATATCATTGTCCACTTCTATGATTTCCTTACCCATGAAGGATGGGTTATCCCCCACTTGAGATGCTTTAAAAGCTATGCCTCTCTTATACATTCTTGCATTTTCTTCCTCTTGCACTTTGAATTTCAGCTTTAATTCATAAGAGGTTAGGAAATTCACAAGAGATTCAATGGACATAGAATTTAAATCCTTTGCCTCTTCTATAGCATTTATTTTGTTTTCCCATTCTTTTGGCAAGGCATTCAAAATCTTTCTATTTTTCTCACCCAAAGAATATTCTTTTCCAAGCAATTTAAGATCTTCAATAATGTCACAAAATCTACTACACATCTTATCAACATTTTCAAGAGGATGCATTTTGAAAAATTCATATTGAGAAACAAGCAAAGATTTCTTTTGTTCTTTAATATCTTGGTTACCTTCATGAAATACACACAATTTATCCCAAATATCTTTAGCTGATTTACAACCTTTAATCCTACTAGATTCATTTACATCTAATGCATTGTACAATATACACATGGCCTTGGCATTCAAAGAAAGGTATCTCTTGTCTTTTTCATTCAATTCTTGTCTAGTCTTTAATCTACTCAAATTGGTGGTAGAGTCAACTATTCTAGTTTCATAAGAACCATCTTCTACCACATACCATAATTCAATATAAACAGATTGTAAGAAAATCATCATTCTTTGTTTCCACATGCTAAAATGAGAACCATTAAACATAAGTGGTCTATCAATAGATTGCCCTTCTAAAAAAGAAACTTTTATGGTTGCCATGATCTTTACTCTAAGCGGTTAAGCTTGATCAAAAGAGACCAAGCCCTGATACCAATTGTAAGGCCTGATGCAACCCAATGAGTACAAACAATATCACAATGATGCACAAAAATATATCAAATTTAAGCACAATAAAGAAAACTTAATTAAAGAGAAAAGATAAGAAATGCAAACCAAATATGAATCCAATAGCCTCTTCAATAGATGGCAATGCTAACCAAGATGTACAAGTGAAAGCTCACTCCTTCCTCACCCCAAACACTCTTTGGTTGAGCCAAGGAGTTTTACAACTATTCTAGTTAACCCTCAACAACCTACACTTGAAAGATCACTCACCCAATTAAGAACTATTTTATACAAATGAGGCAACCTTCACCAAGGTTTTACCACTTCAAGTGATAGGTTCACCTTCACCAAGGTTTTACTCCTCCTAGAGAGTAACCTTCACTTGAGCAACCTCACAACCCAACTTCCCCAACCCCTTATACAACCAACAAAGAATCTTTCTACTCAAAAATCTCACTTGTAAGCTTGTATTTTGTGTTGGCAAAAGTCCCTGATCTTCTTGTGCTTTGGGGTTTTTATAGAAGGTGAGAAATGGCTCCAAAAGGCTCTCGAACGGTCAAATATTAAATGCTGTCAAAACTAGCCGTTGGCCTGTCGGACGTCCGAACCACCTGTCAGACGTCCGAACCCTGCGTCCAAACCACCTGTCGGACGTCCGAACCCTGCGTCCGAACGTCGTCAGAGAGTCATCAAATCTTTGTGAAATTTCTCGGACGTCCGATGCGATCGATGTGCGTCTGAGGCGTGCGTCCGATCCTTCCGGACGTTCGATGCTTCCTCACGAGCGTGTATAACTGTAAATCCGAGTCCCTAGCTTTTGATGTTTACAAAACAAATGGATGTTACTAATTTTCTCTTCAATGATCTTTTTAGCAATCGAGCAAATCAGGTTCAAAGATTAAGCGCATTTAGAAAAGACAAATATTGCTGAAGCTGTCGGATGCTCGTAAAGACTAGATCGGACGTCCGACAAACATTGAGCAACTTCGGACGAATGAAGAACTCCATCACCGGACATCCAAAAGAATTAAAACATTTCCTCTAAGCTCACTGACCTCGATCGGATGCAAAATGTTAGAACACCAGACATCCGATTAACTGCAAAACTGTGACAGCCCCATCTTCCCCTAAGGCGAACCAAAGGGGTTAGTGGAATGCCTGCCCAACTCTCGCCAGGACTAACGGTGCAGTTTAGAGCGATCTATTGCGTTCCGGTACTTATAACGCGCGTAAACAAGTCAAAATGGCAAAATAACACAAAATAAAAAAATGAAATCCGGAGTCTGCCATGCATAGTAACCGACCCGTCAGAACCCAATCAAACATCAAAATACATATACAACATAACATTTAGTATTTACAAGCCAAAATGGCATACAAAAGTGATACAAAAGTTACTACATGTATGGTTTGCCAAAATCAAAAGTGAAACGGCCCTAAAGGTACATTTAGGGTTTCGATTCATAAGCTATACAAAGAGACATTCATTTACCTCATTTGGCACCGAACTAGCAAGAATCAGTCCAAAAGTAGTCATATGCCTGTAAGGAAAACAAAAGGAACGGTGTGAGCTAATTGCCCAGTGAGATACTATCACTTAAGCAACCAATTTCATGTAAACATAAAGCTTTTCATTTCAATTCACCAAAAGTAAACAAAGGCACACATTAATGGTGGTGATAAAAGGATACGGATGGCTCTCAAGAGCCCTTTTCCCTCGTTTGCATTTCTTGATCGGACGTCATTGACTCTCCGTCAATGTTCAAAAATAACCAACCGTAGACTCCACTTTACTTCCATTCCTTCCACCTAACATTCCCCTACCGGGCCCGAACTCCAAACACTTGCATTTTGGTATTACTCGAGTAAACCGGAATCGAGAGTCTCTCATACTACAAGATTCCATATAACACTTCCCCAAGGCACATCAATTGGCACGACCAAGCCCTCGCCGGCTCGATTCAATCAACTACCAATGGGTTTGAGCTCAAAGATAACAATTGTAGTCGTTGGATACTCGTCCAAACGACACCAAGCCATGTACTTTCATTTCATGTAACATTTCATAAAACATTTCAAGAACATGATAAACAATAAAGTGAGAGTGATAAAGTATGCTCTCACTTCAATCAATTAACATTCAACGTATCAATTTCAAGTATCAAAGCCATATAGTAACACACAAGTGAGTAGTACACTCACCAAGCTTGCAAATGGTGTTTCATGCACTTCCGTCAAAAGAACGTCGTGAACCACCGTCACACCCTAAAACATGCAAACAAGTACAATGAGACTCGATAACAAGTCATAAACCAATGCCAAATGTGACCCCAATAAGGTTCCATAAACATATACAAGCATTAGAGGAAAACAGAAAATCCGGAAATGGATTTAGCTTTGCCCTGAAAAAAAACAATTTTTGACCTCATTTTGTGGTAATGGTACCCAAGGCACTATGATTACCGGATAAAGGTGAAAGACTCACCTTTTCGAAGCTAAGAGATAGGGCTACAATGTTCCAGAAGGCAACTTTGTCCAGTTTTGAGTGTAACAAGGTCAAAAATGCAAGATACTATACCAGAACCGGAAAAACAGATTCACAAAATGGATTCTGCTGCAAACTGCATAACTCAGCCTACTTAAGTCCAAATCCAGAAATTCCATAGCCATCCAAAAGCTTAGAAACAGGGCTACATTTTATCAGAAGACCTCAACAACCAATTCCGAAGCAATTCCAGCCAAAACAACCAATTACAGGCGCAATTCTTACATTCGGGTAAAACCAGGACAGCAAGGGTAATTTTGACTTTTCTCATTCTACGCTACTCCGACTGACCTGAAATTTTGTAGGCACCTCTAACATATCATTCCCTACAACTTTTATGTTTTAATCCAAGGCCAATTCGGCCTCTAACTAGGAGCTATAAAACCGGGCAGAATGTTCCCAATAAAACCCTAATTTTCTAAAATTTCTTCCAAACCAGAAATTGGTTGCAATTAACCGCTTTTTCCACCTTCTAGAGTCATTATATACCATTTCCAATCATCATAGATAGCCACACAATCATGTTCATATTAAAACAGAAAAATCCCCAAAAATTATAAAAGTTCATAAATTCAACCACAACTCAAAATATATTCCATAAAATGGCATCTCATACTACCACTAAGCATGATTTAAGCATCAATAAAGGAAGGAGAGTAGTTCTTCACAACTCACCTTAGAAACAAGAGAGAGAGAGCAATAAGTCCTCTTAGCTTTCCAAATAACTCCACACAACACCTCACTATCACTCTCTTAAGTGGTTTTATGGAGCACAAACAAGATTGGAAGGTTGAGTGAGTTGATTGAAGAAAGATTGAAGCCAAAAACTTGAAGAGTTTTCTTTCTTTTGTTGCTCAAGGAGCTCGGCCAAGATGAAGAGAAAATGGTGAAGTTTTGGTTATTTTTTTGATTTATTTGGTCAATGGTAAGAAAATGAATAGTGGTCTTACAAGTCCCTCCGACCAAATGGTGACACTTGTCACTTATTTAATGCAAGTCTATCACTTTGTTTCCTCTCACACCAATCCAAATTGCAACCTCTACTTATCTCTTAACACCCGGTAAATTACATCCAGTATCCAAAACTTAACCTAGTTGGCCGAATTTTTCCGAACTTTTCGCACTAGTGGGTCCCACGTCCGGTATACGCTCTTAATTTCTCAAAAACTATTCGATACTAGAAAATTCATCTAAAAACTATATCTGCTCATTAAAAAATATCTAGAAATTTTCCTAATCACGAAAATGCAGAAAAGAAGCCATGAAAGATAATAAAACCTAGAAAATGGGAAAATTTACGGGTTCTCACAAAAACACTTCGGATGCAGAGCACTGGAGGTATCGAACGTCCGAAAGAATTGAAAAAGATTTCTCAAACTTTACCATCTGCTTTCGGACGCAAACTTTGAAGGTACCGGACGTTCGAAAGAATTAAAGAAAATCTCTTTTGCTCACTACCTACTGTCGGACGCAAGAAACAAGACTACCGGACGTTCGACACTCCCAATGGCTAGTTGACTCATCAGCTGCCTTCTATCTGTTGGAAGCATTAATGGAGAAACTTTTTGGTCTCATATAAATAGAGCAAAGTCAACCACTTCAAAATACTTTTGCACATTAAGACTACAAAAGATCTAGAGCAATTTTAGTGAAGAAAATTCTCTTCAAAAAAGATTTGTACTCTTAGTGTAGACATCAAATTTTTAAGGTATTTTTGTTTACTGGTATTTTTATTTTTTTGATTAATTTCATTTACTTTTAGTCTTTTTTTTAAGTCATTTTATCGTTTAATTAAACTTTAATCATTTAATCATAATTTTTTGTTTCGATTCTAGGTTTTTATTTGATTTTTTTGTTTTGATTCGTGTCTCTTGTCTTACTTTAATTGAATTAAGAGTTTTTTTTTTGCACTAAATTTTTGAAAAAAAAACGAAAAAAGAAAAAAAGAAAAAGAAAAAGTCAATCAAAGGGACAAGAATGAGACACACAAGCCTATTTGGGGTTTGAAATCTTGGCCTTTCAAATTAGGTTTGGTCTCTGGAGGTGCCTTAAAAATGCCAAAGGCTCGCAAGCCAAAAGGGGGGCGGAATAAGAAAAAAAGAGAAACGAGAAAACAGGGCAACGGAAAAGACGAGGAAGGGAAAAAGAACAGAGAGCAAGAAAATGGGGAAGGTTTCGGCTGAGAACAGAAAGATCGAAAAACAAAAAGGAGGATAGAAAAATAGCGGCTAGGGTGTGATAGAGGAAGAGAGAGAAGAAAAATGGCTGATGAAAACTCTGGGAAAAGAAGGAGAGCTCTGGCTTCGGAAAAAAAAAACAGAGGGAAAACTAAGGGAAACATGGGAGTTTTCTGGAGTTCAAAACAAAGAAACTAAGGGAAACGGGAAAGGAAACGAAAAAGGAAAACGCGAGAGAGAGTAGAAGGAAGAGGAGTTGACGGCTTGGGGGAGAAGAAAAATCAGAGGGAGAGTTTCGGCTAAAGGAGCCAAGCAACCAAGAACAGCTGGAGAAGAAGCTTCGGGCAGTAGAAAAGATTGGGCGAGGAGCAAAAGAAAAGGGGGGAACATCGTCTAACTATTCTGCGGATGTAGCTCGATACACAGAAGTTCTTACAGAATGTTGATTTGCAGCGGTTTGAGTTCCATCATTTCCCCTAATTCCTACATACGTCTTGCAGTACATAGAGTTGCTCGACACTACGGCCTGCTTACTATGGTGAAGGACAATCCTGCGGATGGTCAGGGAACAAGAAATATCAGAAAGAGGGTTCGTTAGGAAAAGAAATAAAAGCTAAGCAACGAGCAAAAGAAAAATAGAGCCAAAGTGAGAGGAAAAGAAGGAAGAGCCGCGAAGAAACGGAGCAAGGACTGCTCATCTGAAGAGCTGCTGGAATCGCCGCCGCTCATAGCCGTTGCCACCTCACCGATTCCACCGTCATTTGCCTACAGAATCTCCCAAGCAAGAGCCCTGTAAGTTTTTCTCTTTAAAATTTCAGTTCTTCTCAAGCTTCTGAAATGGGCTGCCGTGACTATATTTGTTACGAATCTTCTGTTATTTGTTCATGATCTTTAAATATGCGTGTTTTGTGGGTCAATTGGACTGAACTTCCCTGGTTTTCTGACAATCAGGGGGCTGGTTATAGCGCCATTTGAGCCGAGAATCTGTGGTTTTCGTTATGCCCGTTAGTTGTTTGATGAAATGTTCAAACGAAGGTCTTGAGTCAGAAAAAGGAAGCTTCGATTCTAATTTGCATGTTCTTGTCCTAGAAATTTGTTTACCAGAGTCGGGTAGTTGATGTTTTTGGTAGTTATGAAAGAGGTTTAGGTTTTGATGGCATGCTGCAGCTCCCTGCTTTTCCCTTGTGGTTGTGCAATAGATTTGAAATGATGAATTAGAAGAAAGCCATGGTTGGGAATAAAATTATTGCAGAGAATATTTGTTGTTCAAAAGAAAAGTTCCTCATGGCTTTGTATGTTCTTTTCAAAGGACTCTTCACTTGGCATGTGAATAATTTAACCCATATCTGTTCCCCTGTAGTAGAATATGTTTTCAGCTTTGTCTTTGTCGTTTCATTCATGCCATTTTGAATGAAAGCTGTCAGTCTTCTCCATCCGATGACCTGGAGGGCTGTTTTGCTGTGAATGCTGAAGTTTTTATTTGTAAGGTTATGGTGGGACCTTAGATTCTTATCTTGTGAACTTGTTTGAAGTTCCGGCAGAGCTTTAAGCTATTTTGGTTGCATTTTTGATGGGTTGCAAATCTGCAGCAGAACAAAAACTTTTGCATCCTCTTTGCTGTTTTTCTTTTCCTGCAACTGTTCACCAAGTTTCGGCCATCCAACTTGCTGATTGGTCTTATATTGGAAAGATGGATCAGATAGGTGGTGTTTGATTAGCATGTTTGGCATTTTGTTCCCTTTAGGATCTGATCTTTAGCATGTTTTCTTGAATGTTTTAGTTCGGCATTTCAAACAAGAGTTAAACATTTTCACTGCATTTTTGTTTTGTTATTTTGAAAACCACTGCTACCCTTTGTTTTGCTAGCTGTCACCAAACCAGATTTTCTGATTTGATCTCGCAATAAAGGGTAATATTTGGCTTGGTGATGATTAGGAGTGTGTCTTGCGATTGTTTGATTAAAAAAGCTGATGTTTTGTGAGTGATATATTCGAATTGATAGTGAACTAGAGAAGGCAGCAGGTTTGTGTTGCATAAATTCTCACCGTAGCCTTGCATGAACAGATTGTAGAAACGTGCTTTTCATGAATAACTTTCAAAATTTGCTTCTTTGGCCCCAGTCTCCCTTAATTTCACTGTGGCCCAAAATCTGGAAAAATTGAACTAATTTTGTCCTTTTAAGTTTAACCCTCTGTTTGCACATTTTATGTGATTTTTTTTTGATTAATTCTTGATTTTAGATCATAATTGTGGCTTAATATTTTTTGTTAATTTGTTTATGTTATTGGGTTTAGTATTATGGTTTAGGTTTTTTTGGGTAATTATATTTGATTGGGCTTGTAAAAAGTGGATTTAGTTTATTTTCTTTTGGATTGTGGTTGGGTTATAGAGTCAAGGCCCATCAGTTTTATTGGCTAATTTTGGGTTAAAAAATAATAGAATGGCCCGTTCCTTTGGCCTTGGATTTTCGTTTGGGTTTGGGAGGCTTTAGCCCAAGGAAATAAGAAAGCTGGCCTGATGGCCCAATTCTTTAAGTGATTGGCCACGAAATTTCAAACCAGTCCCTGGACTTTTGAATAATTGTACTAAAGCCCTGAAAACTTCCCATTTCTTTCAATTGGGTCCTTACTTTAATTGCAAATAGGCCCCTAAATTTTATCTTTCTTTAATTGCGATCCCAGATTTTTGTGATGATCATAATTTGACCTCAAAGCTCTGTTAATTTTTGCAATCAAGTCCTTTATTCTTTTGGCTTCTTAAATGTGGGTTGTCTACATGATTCAATTGATTCAATTTCACGTTTACTTTTATCTTTTGTGATTATTTCTTTATTAAAGTGATGCCTTGACTCTTTTATTATTTTTGGAGGGTAAATAAGTTGTTTTACTCCATTGGGGCCCCAATTCAAGGGAGGTACACCCTAATCCCTTATTTCTTACTATATTTGGCTCTACGTGCCCTATGTGCCTTTACATGTTTGATTGTATGCCTCTTGAATGTTTTTATTCATTTCATTTATTTATTCACTTGCTTTATTGGCTTTGTATATTCCTTTTAGTCCAATTTTGATCATTTGAAAGGCACTTGGATGCCAAATTTGTAATAGTTAGTTATTTATTATTATTATTTATTCCCCCTTTAGATTGTAGTAGGGTTCCTCGAATGTAATAGTTAGGGTTTTATTTGCTTTATTTGCCCTGTGTGATTTGCATGCTTACGTGCTACGTGTTACTTGCTTTCTTAGGGCCTTGCATCTAGATACCATGCTTATGTGTTAGGTGCTATATGTGATTTATGTGTTTATTTGCTTTATTTGCCTTTATATGATTTATTTGATTTGTAATAAATGCATGTTATCACACTAGTCCAAGGTTAGTTGTGATTCCTTTCCCGACACCACACTAGTCCAACGCTAGTTGTGGCTCATTGCCCCGTTTTCCACTAGTCCAACGCTAGTAGGAATTCATAGATATGGGCTAGTCCAACGCTAGACCCTTAGGGATTTCCCTCGCTAGTTCATAATCGCATGTCTCACTACATTTTCATGCATTTTTCTTAGTTTTTAGCATTTGGCATGCTCCTCCGATCCTTTCCCCTTCATTTTAGTTTTTTGCATTCTCATGCTAGTTATAGGGTACATTTGCTTGAGAGTCCCCTTTCGGTAAGGGAAACGAGCGAGTGTGGCTACAAAATAGCCTTAGCACGCTAGTCCTTCCTTCTAATCAAAGGAAAAATTAAAATCGCGAAGTTAGGAGTCATCCCCGTACCCGACTTGATGCATTCCTCTAGGTTCATACACTCTCATTCTCATCATGTCACTCCGTCACCTTCTTTATCTAAATTTCCTCACTACTTATATCTTTCTCAATACAAATGCCATGTTCACACATTTTTCTTCTTGTCACTTGTTTTTCTACCTCACAAATTACACCCAATTGCACTTATATATATTTTATACCATATCTTCATCCACCTGCACACAAACACCTTTATTTTCTCAATTGGCACACATGCACTCTTCTTACATTTCACACTTGCACTCATATTTGGGTCTTCATTTGCATTACTTGCGACCTCTATGAGAGTTTTCCTTATTGGCCATCACAACTCATGTGATTGGGACCAAAAAGCCTCATAAGAGACATTTTAGATTTAGGATTGCATTTTTTTCATATCCATTAGTCATATCCAACATGCAACACATACTTTGGGTAGAAAAAATTAGGAAAAAAGGGGCTAAGTCACGCAATTAGCTTTGGCTAGGGTAAGGGAGTGCCTTAGGCTTTGCCTTTGCCTTCTCCCTTATCAAATGTGACCCCCGATCCCTCTTTTTGGTTACGTAGACCTAAAAAATTCTTTAAAAAGGGTTTGTTTACTTTTCTTTCCAAAAAATCACTTTTTGGGTGACTTGGAACACTCTAACTCTATACCAAGTGGCGACTCCATTTTTCATTCGAAAAACCCTTTTTAAACTATATATTTGGCCAAACCGTCGCATTTCACAATCCCACGGCCTTTTATCTTCATTTTCACACACGTTCACATACATATCTCACACACTACACTCACACGCCATTCAAAAAGTGGGACGTGATAGCTTGGCGACTCCACTGGGGACTTCCTAAGTGGGTCCAAGCATTTGATTTAGCTATTCATTTCCGTTTTCTACCCTTTTTATGTATAGCATTTGGATATTAGGGTTGCATTTTCCATTTTAGAACTTTTTTGCCTCGAGCGCGTATCAAACTATTCCCTCACTCACGTATGTATGATTGGTTGTTTGGATGTATGTTGTATTTGTTTTATCTCGCGTTTTGCATTGCATTTGGGTGGGGGACATACCCTAGAGCCTCGCGTTGGTTCTTGATCCCTCCCCTCCAAACGAGCACTAGCATACGTGCATACGCTTTAATTTTTCACCCCTCATTTATTTTCCTTTTAGTGGCTTGTCACGCCACTCCACCCTATTAGGATTTTAGGCGACTCAGTTGGACTTGTGATCGCGACACGATGTGTGCGTAGCATGATCCGAGGGGTCACTCAATCTTCCATTTTAAGCTTTGGGTTCATAGCCTTTAGCTTTTAGTCGAAGGTTGAGGATTTTTTATAGATTCACTCATGACATGTAGTCGTGACATGATGTGTGCGTAGCAATGTCTGGGGAATCGCTCGAGCCACCGACAAAGAACCTTGGGATTGATGACCCTTGGTTTCCAAGTCTGAAGGCTCGGGGACCTAAAACCTATCGAGTCTAGATGCATTAGTGTGCCAATACTTCATGCATCCATGATAGCTTGCCTAGGGTAGAGTCTGCCTTGCCTTATTAGGGACACTATTCACGAGGGGAGGGGTGCAACCCTTTTTTTTCCCTCCTATTGCTTTATTTCTTTGTACTGATTGCTTTATCTCGTTGCTACAATGTGTTATGTGTATTTATCTGGCTGAACTAACTTTTCTTGATTTTGTGTCTCCATTGCATTCCTAAACCCTAGCAAATAAGAGGTCTGGCATGACTTTCTTTTAGAACCTACCCTTGTAGATAGGTTATTGCACGTTTAAAGATTTTGGTATATTGCATTCATAGATTAATAATTGCATAGCATTCTAAGCCTACCTTGGCGTATAAAAGGTCCCTTTAGGTCATAACATCATGTTTTATCGCTCCAATAAACTGGCATCATGCATAAACTCTAGAAGGGAATGCCATTTATTGGATCCCGTGTTAGGAATAAGCCACCTTGTGTCTCGGATACTTAATCCAAGAAGATTTGCACGTTTACATTTTGTACCATCCAAAGGGGTAGTGCACAAGGTAAGGTAGGATCCGATCATTTTCATAGAGCGATCTTTGGAATATGAGCGTCTAATAATCACTTTTTGGCCATTTTAACAAAATTGGTAAAAATTGTGGCGACCCCACTTCCCCCTGAGGCGAACCAAAGGGTTGGCGGGCCGTCTGCCCAGCTCTCGCCAGGACTCACGCACGCACACTAACCCAAAACCTATCGAAGAATAGCCTAACTATTCCAATGTCGCTTCCTTTCAGAATAAGTCAACATCTACCACATTAACTTCAGAGACAACAAGGAACTTAAAATCGCCAATCTATGGCCCTTAGACATCACACGCTCTAGAACCAAGGAATAAGGTCGTTCGTATCTAGATACATCAATCCATAATTCACAAACACAAATATATTATCCACCCTCCGAAATAGGGTTTACACATGTTCCAGCTTCAAGCGGCAATCCAAAAACAAAAGTACAGAATTCAAGTTAAAACACAATACAAGCCTACACAATAGCCATAATATTCGTTACATCCCATACGAGCAGAAAAGAAACATGAATAAGTCTCAGCGCTTTCAGTCTCCAGAACCTGTTAAGGAAAACAAATACGTGGGGTGAGCTAAAGCTCAGTGGTGCCCCAAAACATGCAATCACATAAATCAAACAGCGGTTAATAATTTAAATCAAATCGAAACAGTCAGGAAAGCGTGTAACAACACAAGGTAGGATACAAGGGCTCTCAGGAGCCATTTTCCACGCTTGATCAGATACCATCGTAGTTGACCCTCCGTCAACTTTCCCTACTTACTTTCCATGTAGATACGCTTATTTTAATCCTAACCCGTCACCGTTCATACCTCTTCTTTGGGCCCAAACTTCATCTACCGACGCAGTATACTCGAGATATACCCGTAATAAATTTGTCGAGGGATTCACCCAACGACGTTTTGGTAGTTGGATTCAGATGTCGAGGGATTCACCCAACGACGCAACTACAGATTCAGATGTTATGGTAGTTGGATTCAGATGTCGAGGGATTCACCCAACGACGCAACTACAGATTCAGATGTTATGGTAGTTGGATTCAGATGTCGAGGGATTCACCCAGCGACGCAACTACATTTAGATTCACAGATTCAGATGTTATGGTAGTTGGATTCAGATGTCGAGGGATTCACCCAGCGACGCAACTACATTTAGATTCATTAGAAAATGTTTCACACATGTCACCACTCGAACGGCTAGTGCGATAAAGTACACACTGCTCACTTCGATGGATCAAAATCATTTATTGCATTTTGGCAATTATCACATAGCGAATTGATAAAGCGCTTAACCACATAACATAGAACAAGCAGGGACACTCACCAAGAGTGAAGTTCAGATATTGGATTGAGGATCGAGTTCTGCGTCCTCGTAAAATCCTAGAATATCAGAATTTAAGCCATAAGTTTTCTATTGGAACTTTTGGCTTGCACATGTAGAGTTTTCTAGCATGCTGCTAGTTTACTTTTTCTCAAAATATTTTACTTGGAATCGAGCTTGTGAGAACCGTACAATATTTCTTATAATATTTCTGGAATACTTTTTCTTGAAGAAAATACTATGATTATTTTCTTAAAATAAGTCGGCAAGCTATGTACTATCGAGGCTAAGAGTATACCTTGAGAAAAAGTTCCTTTGAGTGGCGGTGCTTGCAAAATTTATTGTTAAGGCTTCAGGATAAGGTTTCTTATACAATTGTTGCTAAAGCTGTTTGTTAAAAGGAAATAAGGTCTTTCTTTTCTTCTTGCCAAGCAGGTTTCTACGTTTAAAACCAAAGTGATCGAGTTTCACCTTTCAAATTTTCCTTAGTTCCGACTAGCCTTAAACGATTTATAAAGAAGGAAGGAATTTGGAACAAAACTAAGGTTTTGAGTCTGGGAGAATCATTTTCCCAAATTGATAAGGCTAGTCTAACTTAAGGAATAAAAGTCATGTTGCCCAAATTTCTAAGGCAAAAATAGTAGACACTATGTTTAGCAATATGATGCTAAATCTGTACCGTTCGAGACTTAAAGCAAAATATTTTTCATTTACTTAGTCAAGCGTTTACTTGGAGTCACAAGGTCGGTACAACTTCTCACATTTTCGATTCCAAACCAAAATCACATTTCCTCAATATTGCACAATTAGAATTTAAACAGTAATAACACTAGGGCTCGTCAATTCTTAGCCCTGTGTTCCAACAAATTTATATCTAAGCATTAGCAGGAAAATTTACCAAGGCTTCGTCAATACTTAGCACTTGGTAATCATTACTTATATCAACTCACAGTTTCACAAAATAGTAGCACAGATTTCCAAACAATTTCAGCAATTCAGTTATCCATGCAGGATGGGAATTCATAGAGCCCACCGTCAACAATTTCCAATAAATCAACCGTCAATTCAAAAGTGGGAATTCATAGAGCCCACCGTCAACAATTTCGACACATTATGCTCCAATGAAAAATAATGTCGACCATTAGCTTTGCGGACATTGGAATACGAATAGAAACTGTTTCACTAGCCAGGCTTAAGCATACGTTTAGCAAGTACCTTCTTACCCTCTAATCCTTTGAAAATTTCAGGAACACCCTAGGGTCAAACCACAATTCAGTCAAGAGTTTGAACCACTAGTAATATAAGGTCTCAATCCGAATTCAAGTTGAGATTTAAAATGAGACAGGTCATTTATGCCAAACAGTTTACTTTGAAAATTCACCGACAGTAGTACACATGGAGTAAAAATACGAAATTTCTACAGGGCGAAGATCTATGATTCTAGTTTCAAATGCCGCTGACGGCGCCTTAAACGGATTTTCCTACACCAAGATATAACCGTTTTATCGAGACTGGTCAGGGACTTCCGAAAATCTGGAGTTTCATTTTTCACTTATGAAAAACTCCTTTTTCTTTTCTTTTCACACCAAAATTTTTATTCAAACCATCGTACATTTCTTATAGGGCTCCAAAACAACATATTCCAAGCATCATTTTTCAAGAAAAATTTCCAAGAACCAAGCAAATTTTCAACTCAATTCTCGGCTGTCTCAACGAAAATTCCAGCAATTGTATACTAGCGTTTTTGGTTTCAGCTTTACATGTACTAATTGGTTCATTGCTGAACAAATTGTATATCTTAAAATTTGTATCTCTTATGAAATTCTGAGCCACCATAATCCAAGGAAATAAAATAAATTTCCAGAAACAAATTGAATTTTTCCAACGATATTGAAATTCTGGTTCATACCCCTTCGGCTATCACCCAAAATTTCCAGCAACCAATCTACTTTAGTTCGAATTTTTCCCTTGGTTTAATCATGGTGTTAGTTACTCAAATTCAGTATTTAAACACATAGCAAGATAATGAACATTTCCAGTTTAAGAGTTGAATTTAAACCATGGTTACAAACCCCAAAATTTCCAGGTTTAAACCTCACGGCTTCTCTCAAGATTTCCAGAAATAACAATGGTTCTAAAACAGAATTTTCTTTGGTTAAAGCAGAATTTTTTTGGTACTCTATTAGGACATGTAAACACGTAGCTAGCTAGTAGAGGTTTCTTAAACTTTACCATTATCATCCGAAAGCACAATCAACATGCATGGTCTTAATCATCCAGTTTTTATTCAGCTAAGTACACTTAGGTGCTCAGATTGTCACTGGAAAAACAAAAGTGAAGCCGCATTTCCAATCAGCTTCTCAGCCGAAACATTTACTTCCAAAACAGATTTCCTAAGACTTTGATTTCATTAATCGGCTGTCTAAACCATGCATGCATGTCCCTAATGGTTTCAATCTACCTCTGATAATTCCTAAAATGATCCAGAAATTTACCTCACAACTAGTCAAGCTTTCACACGAAAATCTGGAAAATGTTTTCCTCCTCTTGGCTCACAAGCACGCGACAGGGTAGTGGTCCTGGTTCAGTGGTTTGCGGCTGGAATTGGCGAGGTGCAGAGTGGTTAAGGTTGCAGTTGTGATGTTGGTCTGAAGTTATCGAAGGTGGTGATGGTTCTCTGGTTTCTCCCTCAGCTTACGGACAAGACAAAAGGGAAATGCAACTCGCGGCTTCCTCCTTCAGCTCTTCTTTGTCGATAATAACTAAGCAGAATGAGTTGCAGTTGTGGTTTGGAATGTGAAGTGGAAGTGGATGAAAGAGTGCCGTGGTTTTGGAGCTGATTGAGTGTAAGAGTTGGTTTACTTGTGGAGTTGGTGATGGATTTGGATTGGTGGTATGGGCGGTGCTAGGCTGCTGTCCGAAGTCTTGTTTGGGCAGAGGACTTGGAATTGTATCTTGATATGTGAAAGAAAGAGGGATGTGTATGGTGCCGGTTTTAGAAGATGTTTGAGGCCAGAATTGGTGGAGTGTGGAGATGGTTTTACGTATGGAATTGGAGAGTTTCTGATTGGTTAAGTGGGCGGCAATGGAAGGCTGAACAGGGGAATGTTTGGCCGAGCATTGTGAGGTTGTGGTATAGTGGAGGTTTTGTGAAATTGTGGAGGGCATTTTGGTCCATTCACTTTGCCCCCTAACCTCTTCTCAATCCTCGATTCTATCTTAAATCCAATACTTATCACCAATTGAAATTTGAAGGCCTAATTCTACACTAATATACCGAAACCGTTTTATCGAATATAATCGGTTAAGAATTAATATTAAGGTTCCTAACATTTGTACTTTATTAACTTATTAAAATCAAGTTTGACCTTGTTATAAAAAAATCTAACATTTAACGTTAGTACTAATTGGAATTTATTTTAAGGAAATTAAGGTTATCGATTGGTTGTCCTTTAAATTGTTTGAGTCAAGGAAATTAAGATCCTAATTTTAATATGTTAGTACGAAGAATTAATTCTTAACTCTAAGATATTAATTTAGTATAGTAAAACTAAGAAATTCATAGTCTAGGGAAATTATATCATTCTTCATTTATAACGTGTGTTTAACTACTTATTTGAAAACAAGAAAACATAATATAACTCAAGAATTATTAACTTAGTGTAGCAAAGCTAAGTGCTTTAATAGTTAGCACCGTTATGTTATTTTGCACACAAAAATTATTTTTATATACTTGTTTACAACAAATGAACTAACGTGGTAGATTAGAACAAGAATTACGAAGGGATTATGCACTAGTATCTAAGAGCGAGTGAAAGTAATACTAGAAAAGATTTAAAGAATACAAAGGCTAAATAAAAGTGAAGTCGAAGTAAGCATTGGTATTTCTGCAAAATTCAAGGTTCTCACATCCTCCCCTCCTTACAAGAATTTTGCCCTCAAAATTCATTCTTTCTAAGGAAATAAATTGGGGTGCTTCCTTCGCATTTCCTCTTCTAATTCCCAGGTTGCTTCCTCAAGTCCATGATTTCTCCATAACATTTTTTACCAGAGGAATTTTCTTGTTCCTTAGCTCCTTCACTTCTCTTTCCAAAATCTTGACTGGTCCTTCTTCATAGCTTAACGTCTCATCCACCTCAATTCCTTCTAGTTGCAGCACATGGCTTGGGTCAGGGTAATATTTCCTAAGCATGGATACATGAAATACATCGTGAATCCTAGCCATGCTTGCAGGCAATTTCAGCTGGTATGCTACATTCCCAACTTTCCTCAAAATTTCAAAAGGTCCGATATACCTTGGCTTCAGTTTCTTACCTTTCTTAGATACTACTCCGCTCTTCAAGGGTTTAACTCTTAAGAAAACCTTGTCCCCTATTTCAAACTCCAAATCTTTCCTCCTTGTGTCGGCGTAGCTCTTTTGTCTACTTTGGGCAATTTGAAGCCTTTCTCTAATTAGTTTCACCTTCTCCTGGGCTTCTTCTATCCAAGGTATGGCTGTAGGGTCTATAATCTTCTTTTCTCCAACTTCATCCCAATGAATCGGAGATCGACACCTTCTCCCGTACAAAGCTTCATAAGGTGCTATTTGAATCGAAGCCTGATAGCTATTATTATATGCAAATTCTACCAAGGTCACATATTTACTCCATTTACCTCCAAAATCCAATATACACGATCTCAGCAGGTCCTCCAAAGTTTGGATTGTCCTTTCCGATTGCCCGTCGGTTTGGGGGATGGTACGCAGTACTAAATTTCAACTTGGTCCCCAAAGACTCTTGGAATTTCTGCCAAAAACGCGAGACAAACCTTGGATCTCGGTCGGACACGATACTCACTGGAATACCATGTAGCCTTAGGATCTCTTCTGTGTACAACTTGACCAATTTCTCCAATGAAAAACTCATGCTCACAGGTAGGAAATGTGCAGACTTAGTGAGTCGATCGACTATTACCCAAATTGCATCAAATCCTTTTTGACTTTTAGGCAGTCCCGTTACAAAATCCATGGTGATGTGTTCCCATTGCCATTCAGGAATTTCTAACGGTTGCAACAAACCAGAGGGCTTCTGATGCTCTGCTTTTACTTGTTGACAAGTTAAACATTTCTGTACATACTCTGCCACATCCTTTTTCAAACCTTCCCACCAATATAAACTCTTCACATCATGATACATCTTGGTCACTCCCGGATGTATGGTATACTTTGATCGATGTGATTCTTCCAAAATTTCTTTTCTGATCTCTTCATCTGCCGGAATCACAATACGATCTCGGAACCTCAATACACCTTCAGATCCCAATTTAAAATCTAGGATTTCCCCTTTTTACACTTTTTCCAAATTCTTCTGAATCACAGGGTCCGATTTCTGAGCCTCCTTAATATGTTCTAGTAATGGTGATTTCAGAGATAGATTCCCAAATAATATCTTCGATTTCTCCAAGCGAGGATTCCAATTACTTATTTCTTCTAGCATGTCCCATTCTTTAACCATCAACCCCGCTATTTGGGCCTTTCTACTTAAAGCATCAGCTACCACATTTGCTTTTCCTGGATGGTAGTTGATCGAACAATCATAATCTTCCAAAAATTCTACCCATCGCCTTTGTCTCAAGTTCAACTCCTTCTGGGAGAACAAGTACTTGAGGCTCTTATGATCTGTAAAAACCTCAAAAGTCACGCCATACAAGTAGTGTCTCCATTTCTTTAAGGCGAAAATCACTGCTGCTAACTCTAGGTCATGAGTTGGGTAGTTCTGTTCATGAGGCTTCAATCTCCTGGAAGCATAAGCAATTACTTTACCCTTTTGCATTAAAACACATCCGAGACCTTCTCCAGAGGCATCGGAGTACACGGCATAACCTTCGTCTCCATCAGGTAACACCAAAACAGGAGCGGATGTTAAACGTTTCTTTAACTCCTGAAAACTTGACTCGCATTTTGGAGTCCAGATAAACTTATTTCCTTTCTTGGTTAACTCGGTCATAGGTCCTGCAATCTTCGAAAAATCCTGGATAAATCGCCTATAATAACCTGCTAAACCCAAGAAACTTCTGATTTCAGTTGGAGTTTCTGGCCGCTTCCATTTCATAACAGCTTCAACTTTTGCCGGATCCACGGCAATTCCATCTTTGGAAACCTTATGCCCTAAAAAGGAAATCTCTTCTAACCAAAACTCGCACTTGCTGAATTTTGCATACAACTTATGCTCTCTTAGTATCTGCAATACTATCTCCAAGTGTTTAACGTGTTCCTCCTGAGTCTTGGAGTATATCAAAATATCATCTATGAAAACTACTACAAATTGGTCCAGGTATTTCTTAAAAATCCTCTGCATTAAATCCATAAATGCAGCTGGTGCATTAGTTAAACCAAAAGGCATGACTGCGAATTCGAAATGTCCATATCTTGTACTAAAAGCAGTCTTAGGTATGTCTTCCTTCTTAATCCTCAACTGGTAATACCCTTGCCTTAAATCCAACTTAGAGAAGACCACTGATCCTTGCAGTTGGTCGAACAAACTATCAATCAACGGTAGAGGGTATTTATTCTTAATAGTAACCTCATTTAACCCTCGGTAATCGATACATAGCCTCAAACTCCCGTCCTTTTTCTTAACAAATAGAACGGGTGCTCCCCATGGTGAGTCACTTTCCTTTACGAAACCTTTCTCCAACAGGTCTTGTAATTGGCTTTTCAACTCTTTAAGCTCGGCAGGAGCCATTCGGTACGGAGTCTTGGAAATTGGAGCCGTCCCAGGCACCAAGTTGATTTTAAACTCCACCTCTCTCTCCGGCGGTAGAGTCGTTAATTCTTCGGGGAAAACATCCGGAAATTCCCGTACCACTAACACATCTTCTAATCTTACTTGATCACTGGGAGTATTGATCAAGAAGGCTATGAAACCTTGAGCTCCTTTAGATAACATTTTCCTTGCCCGTATTCCCGAGACCATAGCAGAAGATGCTAACCTACCTTTAACATCTAATCTCAGAGTTGCTTCTCCAGGTATACAAAACTCCACTACTTTCGCTCGGCAATCAAGCTTAGCATGATGGTGACCTAGGAAATCCATTCCTATGATAACATCATAACCTTTTATATCCAAACTGATCAGATCCACTAGCATTTTTCGCTCTCCAATCCAGAATTCGCAATTCCTATAGGTCAAACTAGTGATTACCTTCTTATTACCCATTGGTGTCCTAATTTCAAGATCGTAGGGTAATCTAACAGGTTGCACTTCTATTCCGGACATAAAAGATGGATTTACAAATGAATGCGTTGCACCAGGGTCAATTAACACTTTAGCTAATCTATGAAAAATTGGAAGTGTACCTTCCACAACTTCCGAGGAATCAGGTACGGGTTGATCATCTATAGCATACACTCTGGCAGGAACTGTTGGTCGGCTCCCTCCAGAAGTGTTTGGTCTAGCGTTCTGAAGAGTCCCTTCCTGCACCTTTGGACATCCTGAGATTTGGTGCTCACTACTTCCACATCTCAAGCACCTTCCTTGCTTCTTCCAGCAACTATCCATAGAATGACCAGGTTTCTTGCAATAAGCACATGTCACTTGAGGAACTATTGCTCGACCCCCTTGTGGCCGATTCCTAGGTTGTCCTCTTCCAATTGGTCCTCCTCTAGCTCCAATATTTCGTCCTCCTGCATTCCTGGCCCCGTTTCCTCTTGCTTGGGCGCCTCGTGGTGCTCCAGAACTATTCACTCCACTAGTTCCTCGGCCCACTTTGGCCGGTGGAGCATTTCCAAAAGTCGGCTCCCGACTACTGCTAGGAGCAAATCTTTTCTTGGACTGAAAAGACTTCACTTGAGCTCTGGCTACTTCAACTCGCTGCGCTCTTTCAACAGCCTCAGCGAAGGTATCTATCCTTACAGCAGCTAAACTTTCCTGTAGTTCCACATTCAAACCCTGCACAAACCTCCGAACACGCCTTTGCTCGGTAGCTATCAACTCAGGTGCAAAGCGTGACAGCTTTGTGAACTGGACTTCATACTCGGCGACACTCATCGCCCCTTGTTTGCATCTAATAAAATCATCCTCTCTCTTCTCCTGAATGAGAGGTGGAAGGAATTTGGCATTGAACTCCCTTGTGAAGTTCGCCCAAGTCCTTGGCGTATGGTTAGTCTCCCATGTAACCCTTACTAGATTCCACCAGGAGCGAGCAGCTCCCTCAAACTGGAAGGTAGCAAAAGTCACTTTTCGCTCCTCGGTATAGTTCAAGGCGGCGAAAATCTCAGTGATTCTCTCCCACTAGCCTTCGGCCACTTCCGGCTCGGGTCCTCCATAAAATTTGGGAGGTCCAAATTTCAGAAACCTTTCCAGTGCCCGATCATCGGAGTCAACTGGGCCTCCTGGTTGATGCACTGGTTCAGTGGTTTGGCGATCAGTCAATCGCTCGAGAACTTCAGTAATACGGTCAATTGCGGTGGCCACCCGGTCTCCGGCCACACCTTCTTGCCCTTGGTCTTGATTGACCTCGGGTTCCCTATCACCACCCGCTTCCGGGTGTTGTCTAGTGGGTCTTCCCCGGCTCCTTCCTATCACTTGGCGATCCATATTCTAAGTATGCCTATTACGGAAGGATAGGTCAATTAGGCAAAAGTATTATTTATTTATGATTATTACCATTCTTTTTGGTAAATAAAATCAATATGGAAATAGAGAAAAGATAACTAAAACGCTTAACATATAATTCCACAGAGAAGTCATACAAATAACAAGTTGGAACATTTCCAGAAGTAAGGCACATAGACTAGCAAAATACATACAGATAATCCCTTATACAAAAATTAGGGATATTGTGCCTCAGAGGTGAGTCATCCACCTAGACAAAACTTGATGACTTAACTAATGTCCCTTGCCTAACTTTCTATGTCTAGTGTAACCAGGTAAGTCCTAATCTAACCCTGAGCAAGGCTATCAGGAGCAATGTCCTCCTCCGGATCCTCCTCTATCCCTGCCTGCTCACCACCCTGAATAAAGCTAGTGGCCTCATCCATCATCATCGCAGCATCAGCCCTGATGCCTGCGCTCCTATCACGCATCCTCTCTGCTAATCGAGTCGCCCTAGCCTTTTGCCGCTCTATCTCCAGGCGGCAGCCTCCAGTAGATGATGCTCAGCAGTGAGCCTAACCTCTAAATCAGCTATGCGGTCAAACTGAGTATCCACCATTATACCCAGCTCCTCCACGTCCTGGATCAGGATGGAGTTAGCGTCCCTCAAGTGGTGGCGCTCATCGTCTAAGGATAACACTAGCTCATTGGGATACGCGTACATGGCTCGGCACTGGCACCTAGGGTGCCTGTCAGCAGGTGAGTAACGTATATGAGCTCCTCCACCTCGTGGCCTGTAGGAGATGGATCTAAGCGGCTCCGCATGTCCATTAGCCGCACTACCCCCGTTAGCATGTCCGTTTCCATTTTCCATACCTACAAAATGATCAAAACTTAAAGGTTAGAACTTAAATAGCTAATTGGATCGGATATCACTTAACGTATAACTAAGGTCTCCATTCTTATTTCTAGAGAGGATTAGGGTTTCTAACACATCTATTAAGTCTCTTGAATAGCTTTTCTAACCTAGGCTCTGATACCACCTGTGGCGACCCCACTTCCCCCTGAGGCGAACCAAAGGGTTGGCGGGCCGTCTGCCCAGCTCTCGCCAGGACTCACGCACGCACACTAACCCAAAACCTATCGAAGAATAGCCTAACTATTCCAATGTCGCTTCCTTTCAGAATAAGTCAACATCTACCACATTAACTTCAGAGACAACAAGGAACTTAAAATTGCCAATCTATGGCCCTTAGACATCACACGCTCTAGAACCAAGGAATAAGGTCGTTCGTATCTAGATACATCAATCCATAATTCACAAACACAAATATATTATCCACCCTCCGAAATAGGGTTTACACATGTTCCAGCTTCAAGCGGCAATCCAAAAACAAAAGTACAGAATTCAAGTTAAAACACAATACAAGCCTACACAATAGCCATAATATTCGTTACATCCCATACGAGCAGAAAAGAAACATGAATAAGTCTCAGCGCTTTCAGTCTCCAGAACCTGTTAAGGAAAACAAATACGTGGGGTGAGCTAAAGCTCAGTGGTGCCCCAAAACATGCAATCACATAAATCAAACAGCGGTTAATAATTTAAATCAAATCGAAACAGTCAGGAAAGCATGTAACAACACAAGGTAGGATACAAGGGCTCTCAGGAGCCATTTTCCACGCTTGATCAGATACCATCGTAGTTGACCCTCCGTCAACTTTCCCTACTTACTTTCCATGTAGATACGCTTATTTTAATCCTAACCCGTCACCGTTCATACCTCTTCTTTGGGCCCAAACTTCATCTACCGACGCAGTATACTCGAGATATACCCGTAATAAATTTGTCGAGGGATTCACCCAACGACGTTTTGGTAGTTGGATTCAGATGTCGAGGGATTCACCCAACGACGCAACTACAGATTCAGATGTTATGGTAGTTGGATTCAGATGTCGAGGGATTCACCCAACGACGCAACTACAGATTCAGATGTTATGGTAGTTGGATTCAGATGTCGAGGGATTCACCCAGCGACGCAACTACATTTAGATTCACAGATTCAGATGTTATGGTAGTTGGATTCAGATGTCGAGGGATTCACCCAGCGACGCAACTACATTTAGATTCATTAGAAAATGTTTCACACATGTCACCACTCGAACGGCTAGTGCGATAAAGTACACACTGCTCACTTCGATGGATCAAAATCATTTATTGCATTTTGGCAATTATCACATAGCGAATTGATAAAGCGCTTAACCACATAACATAGAACAAGCAGGGACACTCACCAAGAGTGAAGTTCAGATATTGGATTGAGGATCGAGTTCTGCGTCCTCGTAAAATCCTAGAATATCAGAATTTAAGCCATAAGTTTTCTATTGGAACTTTTGGCTTGCACATGTAGAGTTTTCTAGCATGCTGCTAGTTTACTTTTTCTCAAAATATTTTACTTGGAATCGAGCTTGTGAGAACCGTACAATATTTCTTATAATATTTCTGGAATACTTTTTCTTGAAGAAAATACTATGATTATTTTCTTAAAATAAGTCGGCAAGCTATGTACTATCGAGGCTAAGAGTATACCTTGAGAAAAAGTTCCTTTGAGTGGCGGTGCTTGCAAAATTTATTGTTAAGGCTTCAGGATAAGGTTTCTTATACAATTGTTGCTAAAGCTGTTTGTTAAAAGGAAATAAGGTCTTTCTTTTCTTCTTGCCAAGCAGGTTTCTACGTTTAAAACCAAAGTGATCGAGTTTCACCTTTCAAATTTTCCTTAGTTCCGACTAGCCTTAAACGATTTATAAAGAAGGAAGGAATTTGGAACAAAACTAAGGTTTTGAGTCTGGGAGAATCATTTTCCCAAATTGATAAGGCTAGTCTAACTTAAGGAATAAAAGTCATGTTGCCCAAATTTCTAAGGCAAAAATAGTAGACACTATGTTTAGCAATATGATGCTAAATCTGTACCGTTCGAGACTTAAAGCAAAATATTTTTCATTTACTTAGTCAAGCGTTTACTTGGAGTCACAAGGTCGGTACAACTTCTCACATTTTCGATTCCAAACCAAAATCACATTTCCTCAATATTGCACAATTAGAATTTAAACAGTAATAACACTAGGGCTCGTCAATTCTTAGCCCTGTGTTCCAACAAATTTATATCTAAGCATTAGCAGGAAAATTTACCAAGGCTTCGTCAATACTTAGCACTTGGTAATCATTACTTATATCAACTCACAGTTTCACAAAATAGTAGCACAGATTTCCAAACAATTTCAGCAATTCAGTTATCCATGCAGGATGGGAATTCATAGAGCCCACCGTCAACAATTTCCAATAAATCAACCGTCAATTCAAAAGTGGGAATTCATAGAGCCCACCGTCAACAATTTCGACACATTATGCTCCAATGAAAAATAATGTCGACCATTAGCTTTGCGGACATTGGAATACGAATAGAAACTGTTTCACTAGCCAGGCTTAAGCATACGTTTAGCAAGTACCTTCTTACCCTCTAATCCTTTGAAAATTTCAGGAACACCCTAGGGTCAAACCACAATTCAGTCAAGAGTTTGAACCACTAGTAATATAAGGTCTCAATCCGAATTCAAGTTGAGATTTAAAATGAGACAGGTCATTTATGCCAAACAGTTTACTTTGAAAATTCACCGACAGTAGTACACATGGAGTAAAAATACGAAATTTCTACAGGGCGAAGATCTATGATTCTAGTTTCAAATGCCGCTGACGGCGCCTTAAACGGATTTTCCTACACCAAGATATAACCGTTTTATCGAGACTGGTCAGGGACTTCCGAAAATCTGGAGTTTCATTTTTCACTTATGAAAAACTCCTTTTTCTTTTCTTTTCACACCAAAATTTTTATTCAAACCATCGTACATTTCTTATAGGGCTCCAAAACAACATATTCCAAGCATCATTTTTCAAGAAAAATTTCCAAGAACCAAGCAAATTTTCAACTCAATTCTCGGCTGTCTCAACGAAAATTCCAGCAATTGTATACTAGCGTTTTTGGTTTCAGCTTTACATGTACTAATTGGTTCATTGCTGAACAAATTGTATATCTTAAAATTTGTATCTCTTATGAAATTCTGAGCCACCATAATCCAAGGAAATAAAATAAATTTCCAGAAACAAATTGAATTTTTCCAACGATATTGAAATTCTGGTTCATACCCCTTCGGCTATCACCCAAAATTTCCAGCAACCAATCTACTTTAGTTCGAATTTTTCCCTTGGTTTAATCATGGTGTTAGTTACTCAAATTCAGTATTTAAACACATAGCAAGATAATGAACATTTCCAGTTTAAGAGTTGAATTTAAACCATGGTTACAAACCCCAAAATTTCCAGGTTTAAACCTCACGGCTTCTCTCAAGATTTCCAGAAATAACAATGGTTCTAAAACAGAATTTTCTTTGGTTAAAGCAGAATTTTTTTGGTACTCTATTAGGACATGTAAACACGTAGCTAGCTAGTAGAGGTTTCTTAAACTTTACCATTATCATCCGAAAGCACAATCAACATGCATGGTCTTAATCATCCAGTTTTTATTCAGCTAAGTACACTTAGGTGCTCAGATTGTCACTGGAAAAACAAAAGTGAAGCCGCATTTCCAATCAGCTTCTCAGCCGAAACATTTACTTCCAAAACAGATTTCCTAAGACTTTGATTTCATTAATCGGCTGTCTAAACCATGCATGCATGTCCCTAATGGTTTCAATCTACCTCTGATAATTCCTAAAATGATCCAGAAATTTACCTCACAACTAGTCAAGCTTTCACACGAAAATCTGGAAAATGTTTTCCTCCTCTTGGCTCACAAGCACGCGACAGGGTAGTGGTCCTGGTTCAGTGGTTTGCGGCTGGAATTGGCGAGGTGCAGAGTGGTTAAGGTTGCAGTTGTGATGTTGGTCTGAAGTTATCGAAGGTGGTGATGGTTCTCTGGTTTCTCCCTCAGCTTACGGACAAGACAAAAGGGAAATGCAACTCGCGGCTTCCTCCTTCAGCTCTTCTTTGTCGATAATAACTAAGCAGAATGAGTTGCAGTTGTGGTTTGGAATGTGAAGTGGAAGTGGATGAAAGAGTGCCGTGGTTTTGGAGCTGATTGAGTGTAAGAGTTGGTTTACTTGTGGAGTTGGTGATGGATTTGGATTGGTGGTATGGGCGGTGCTAGGCTGCTGTCCGAAGTCTTGTTTGGGCAGAGGACTTGGAATTGTATCTTGATATGTGAAAGAAAGAGGGATGTGTATGGTGCCGGTTTTAGAAGATGTTTGAGGCCAGAATTGGTGGAGTGTGGAGATGGTTTTACGTATGGAATTGGAGAGTTTCTGATTGGTTAAGTGGGCGGCAATGGAAGGCTGAACAAGGGAATGTTTGGCCGAGCATTGTGAGGTTGTGGTATAGTGGAGGTTTTGTGAAATTGTGGAGGGCATTTTGGTCCATTCACTTTGCCCCCTAACCTCTTCTCAATCCTCGATTCTATCTTAAATCCAATACTTATCACCAATTGAAATTTGAAGGCCTAATTCTACACTAATATACCGAAACCGTTTTATCGAATATAATCGGTTAAGAATTAATATTAAGGTTCCTAACATTTGTACTTTATTAACTTATTAAAATCAAGTTTGACCTTGTTATAAAAAAATCTAACATTTAACGTTAGTACTAATTGGAATTTATTTTAAGGAAATTAAGGTTATCGATTGGTTGTCCTTTAAATTGTTTGAGTCAAGGAAATTAAGATCCTAATTTTAATATGTTAGTACGAAGAATTAATTCTTAACTCTAAGATATTAATTTAGTATAGTAAAACTAAGAAATTCATAGTCTAGGGAAATTATATCATTCTTCATTTATAACGTGTGTTTAACTACTTATTTGAAAACAAGAAAACATAATATAACTCAAGAATTATTAACTTAGTGTAGCAAAGCTAAGTGCTTTAATAGTTAGCACCGTTATGTTATTTTGCACACAAAAATTATTTTTATATACTTGTTTACAACAAATGAACTAACGTGGTAGATTAGAACAAGAATTACGAAGGGATTATGCACTAGTATCTAAGAGCGAGTGAAAGTAATACTAGAAAAGATTTAAAGAATACGAAGGCTAAATAAAAGTGAAGTCGAAGTAAGCATTGGTATTTCTGCAAAATTCAAGGTTCTCACAAAAATCCCTTGCGTAAAGGACATTAATTTGAAGACATTTACCAATATTTTCTCACTGTTGAGACAATAAACAAATTGAGGCCAAAATTTGATTTTAGAAAGCTCATAGACTAATGCATCTCAATAATTTTGAAATCACCAATGGCCGGACAATTCAATCAATCCATTTTGCCAATTCATTCATTTTAAGACAATATAGTCGATTTTGAATAAATCGTCAGTTCTGTTCAAATTCATTTGACCAGTTTACCCTTTTTCGGGTGATCTAGACAATTTTGAATAAATCATCCGATCCATTTGACCAATTTGCCTAGTTTTAGGGCAATATGGTCGGTTTTTGAATAAATTATCCTTTCACTCGATCGGTTTGATCAATTGATTTCATTCAATTCATTTGATTAGTTTAATTCATGTTTAGGGTTATTCATTCAATTTTCAATAAATAATCCAATTTCATTCAATGAATTTGACCATTTTACCCCTTTTGACACATCATGCTTCGATCAAAATAAGCAATTCATTCGGACTTTGTCCTCATTTTTTAGGACGAATGTTTCTTCTCACTCCAAATTGGCCAAATTTTTCAAATCATTTTTCACTCAATCAGTTGATCGGATTCATCAGGTATTGTATAGTGCCTGCTCTGGAGGATTGCATTCTCATTCTAGGCCTACCCTTGGCATAAAAAGGGTTCCCCCATAGGACATGCATACCGATTTTTTATTCTTACTTACTGATTCTGGGTATTTTTCCTTTTGTTTTTTCCTTCCCCCCTGCATTCATAAAAATATTTCAATAAGGTGAAAATACCTTTCTATGTCTGATAACAATTTTTATCTGATAAAGTTTGAAAATTACAAGTATTACTTGGTTCTTGGGCAAGCCCTACAATGTGAATTTGAAAATTCATCTGAAAGCGCTCGTGCAAAACATCTAAGGGATTTCATTGCTCAAAGGAAAAAGGGGCTATTAAGAGAGAAAAGTGTGTATACACGTGTAAAGGAGTTCTTTCGAATTTTTCTCATACGTATTACTTTTAAAATTTTTCAAACATTGGCAATAATGAAGCTTTTGTTCAGACAATTATTTGTTTTGTATAATACTCGTGAACATTCCATTCTTTATTGAGCTCATTGGAGATTTCATGATGAATTTTAAGAAATAAGACTAAATTGGGATTTTTTCAACCTCCAGCCTGAAAATTCGCAAGGGTATGTTTTCTAAAATCCTTGTGTACACTAGATTGGTGATCCGAAATGCACAATAAGAGTGTTCAGAATTAAAAGAGGTCACTCAGAAGGCCCATGAGATACCTTTCTCCTTCACTTAACCCCAAAATAAAAATCAGTCACATTGATTGATAAGTTGCAAATTGGGGCAACTTTTTGCTTGCAAATGTTCATTGTGTTTAATCTAGTTCAATCCACATCTAAGTGAAAGCAAAAAAAATGTGCATTATTCTTGTTTGTTTTGAAAATTTGGAATGATACTTCGAGCATTTGTTTCTCTACCTATACACATTTTATCATTTGCTCTCCCATTTGAGCCTTTGAAAGAATAATTTCGTTTCAAATAAGAGCCCTAATAATCACTACCCTATATTGGAAAATTTTCAAATATCAAAAAGGGAAATGGATTTTCAATGACCATTTCGTTACTTTGGTTGTCATGAGGTGTAAGAATAATACTTTGGCCGTCGTTTCTACAACGTGAACACTGATCATCCCTTGCATCCTCATTTGAGCTAAAATTAGTAGTTCTTTTCAAAGCACTTATGATCGTACCCCGCATTGGGGAGGGAGATTGCAGAATTTTCCAAAAAGGGGAAAAGCAAAAATGCTAGAATAAGGAGGGAACCGCAAATTGGGGAAACTTGATTCCACTTGGGTTCCAATTTTCGAAAAAAAAAAGAAGAAGAAGAAAAGGAAGAGATTTGTCCGCACGGACCGCCTATGTTTCACAGATATGGATGAACAAGAGTCTTCCTCAGTCAGTTAATTCAGATACATGTCAGAAATTTTCCATTAATGAAAGTTTCCTTTCAGAGTTATTGTAAAGAACAGAATAAAAGTCAGGCCCTCTTCTTTTCCGATCAAGCATTCTATCCCTAGTTATCCCTTTTGAGCCTTCAAAATAAAATACTTCATTTGGCTACCCCTGAGAATCGCAAACCCCACACTGGGGCAGATTTGAGTTGAAAAGGGAAAAGTTTCAAGAAATGAAAAATTGAAAAGCCACAAAATCAAAAGACAAAAGAAGAAAAGAGAACCTCAGTTCACAAATAAATTGGGGCAAATTTTAAAAATTTCAAAGAATGGCAGAAGGCCGAAAAATCAAAAGAAGAAAGAAAATGAAAGAGAAAAAGCCTCAATTGAGCATAAACTCTGGGGCAAGTCTTGATTTAACCCTAAAATAGGGTTGGCAGAACAATACGATCTCAATTACTTAAACCACTCTTGAAATCTGCCTTCAAGCCTTAACTTTTCTGTTGATCTTGATCCCTATCTTTTGATGTTTACAAAACAAATGGATGATACTAATATTTCTTCAAGATATATTTTCAGTTATGAAGTTATTTGATTCCATGAACAAGTGCAATTGAAAGAAGACAAAGTATGCTGAAGCTGTCGGACGCTCAAAAAGACTGTATCGGACGTCCGACAACCATTGAGTATCTTCGGACGCAGAAAACCAGCCTATCGGACGTCCTAAGGAATTGAAGAAAAATTTCCAGTTTTATATCATACCTTCGAACGCAGAAAACTAGCCTATCGGACGTCCGAAAGAATTGAAGAAAAAGTCTTAAACTCTCTGCCTGCTATCGGACGCATAAAACAGGGCTATCGGACGTCCGACACTACCAACGGCTAGTTGACTGTTCAGCTACTTTCCATCCGTTGGAAGCATTAATGAGACACTTTCTTGGTCCTATATAAATAGTGGTTGGTCAGACACTTCAAACAACTTTTGCACACTGAAGATACAAAAGATCTAGAGTGATTTTAGTGAGAAAATACTCTTCAAAGAAGATTTGTAGTCTTAGTGGTGTGAGGTTCATTGTAAGCTTTTCATTTGTGAGTAAATCTTTCATGAGTGTAACTCTGTGAGGGTTGTCCTGAGGGATAGTAAAACGTCATGGCTTGACCGAGTGGAGTTCGGGGCAAGGAGGAGGTGAACCTTCCTTTGTACACAAGAGTGATTGTAATTCATCAACTTGAAGTAGCTTGTTTCAATTAATCTACAAGCTCAAGAGGAGTTGGGTAGTTAATTAGTTTGCAATTCTTTCCCTGTTTTTATTTACTTATTGTTTCGTTTATGATCTTTGCATTGGTTGTTTTGGGCCTTACAATTGGTATCAGAGCTTGGTCTCCTAGAGATTAAGTTCAATCGGCTTTGGAGTAAAGATGACAACCAACAATGCTATGTTTTTTGAAGGAGATTCTGTCATTCGACCACTTATGTTTAATGGGTCAAATTATGTGAGTTGGAAAGAAAGAATGATTATCTTTTTGCAATCTATTGATATTGAATTGTGGTTTATTATTAGTGAAGGTCCATATGATGTCTCTCTTATAGATGAAAATACTCAGAGATCTAGACCAAAAATAAGAAGTGAATTGACTGCTATAGATAGAACTCATCTCACCTTAAATGCAAAAGCCATGAATGTGTTATATTGTGCTTTAGACTCAAATGAATCTATTAGAGTCAAAGGCTGCAAGTCAGCCAAGGAAATTTGGGATAAACTGAGAGAAATTCATGAAGGTAGTGAGAATGTTAGAGAACAAAAGAAATCCATTTTAGTTACAAAGTATGAATCTTTCAAGATGCAACCTCATAAAAATATTGATGAAATGTATTGTAGATTCAATGATCTCATTAAAGATTTAGAGGTGTTGGAAAAAGAATATTCTCTAGGTGAGAAAAATAGAAAAATTCTGAATGCCTTGTCCAATGATTGGGAAAATAAAGTGACTGCTATTGAGGAGGCTAGAGATTTGAATACTATGCCTATTGAATCTCTTATTAATTCTCTTACCTCTTATGAGCTGAAACTTAAGACTAAGGTGCAAGAGGAAGAGGATGCAAAAGTGCGAAAGAATATTGCTCTAAAAGTCTCACAAGATGAAGATGAATCTGCCTCCCTAGATGAAGAAGATGTGGAAGGTGATGACAATGATATCGCTCTCATCACAAGAAGTTTCAAACGAATACTCAACAAGAGGAGATTCAGAAAAGGTGGACCTAGCAATTCATTCCCAAATCAGTTCAACAACTCGAGAAACAAAGGGAAGCTAGAGTTCAACAAAAAGCAAACTGATCAGTGCTTTGAATGCGGCCAACCTGGACACTATGCAAGTGACTGTCCAGTGATGAAGAAGAAAGAAGAAAGAAAACCAAGAATAAACCAATTTCAATTCACATGGAATAAATGCAATTCCGATGGTGAAATTGAAGAGGAAGATCAATCTGCTCAATTGACTTTCATGGCCATTGGAGATGATGAGGTAACATCTTCTAACTCTCAATCTAATTGTGATGATGAAACTGAAGATGATCTTGAATATTTCATTATAAAATTGCATGATAGTTTGAAAGAATCTTATGCTAGAAACAAGGAGTTAAAACAGAAAATTAGTTTTTTGCTTCGAAATAATGCAAATCTTTTTCAACAAAACAAAAAGTTGATTGCTGAAAATGATTACTTCAAAAAGAGTGAGACTGCTTTACATTTTGAGCTCGATAGAAAAGCAAAGCTTTGTGATTTGTTCAAAAAGGAACAAGGTGATTTGAAAAGAAGAATGGATGGTCTAAATGTGTTGCTTAAACACAAGAAACAAGTCTATTTTCAAAAGAATAGGTTGAATTCTAATTCAAATGAGTTTGCTATCCATAGGAGAAGACAAGTAAGATTTATTAAACCTGTTCATGTAAATAACTCTTTGGTTATGTGTAATTTTTGTTGTCAAAAAGGTCACATGAATAGTGATTGTTATGTGAGAAAGAATATGAGAAGAGGCATGAAATGCATGTGGATAGTTAGACATGATACTAATTTTAACAAGTAGGAGGTTTTGTCTAATCATTGTAATGATTCTTGTTCATAATTTTTTGATATTTCTGATACTTTGATCTGAGTTTTCGCTGATATTTTTGAATACTACTGAATCTGTATGATGTCAAAAAGGGAGACAAAAGAACTATTCTGATTTAACGATGATTTGCTTTGTTAATCTTTCTGTGATATATTGGTAATTGCTGTGATTGCTGTCATTTCTCTGTTTTTATTGGACTCTCTGTTATTGTTGCTGGATTTTGGTAGCTGATTTTTACTCTCATCTTATGATGACAAAAAGAGGGAGAAATGGATGCTATGTGTTAGGGGGAGTTATTCTGAAATTATAAGTTTGGTTGCCATGAGTGAGGGGGAGTTTATGCTCATATGCTCAATCTTTTTCCTTCCTTCCATCCATTGTTTTGTCATCATCAAAAAGGGGGAGAATGTTGATCTTGATCCCTATCTTTTGATGTTTACAAAACAAATGGATGATACTAATATTTCTTCAAGATATATTTTCAGTTATGAAATTATTTGATCCCATGAACAAGTGCAATTGAAAGAAGACAAAGTATGCTGAAGCTGTCGGACGCTCAAAAAGACTGTATCGGACGTCCGACAACCATTGAGTATCTTCGGACGCAGAAAACCATCCTATCGGACGTCCTAAGGAATTGAAGAAAAATTTCCAATTTTACATCATACCTTCGGACGCAGAAAACCAGCCTATCGGATGTCCGAAAGAATTGAAGAAAAAGTCTTAAACTCTCTGCCTGCTATCGGACGCATAAAACAGGGCTATCGGACGTCCGACACTACCAACGGCTAGTTGACTGTTCAGCTACTTTCCATCCGTTGGAAGCATTAATGAGACACTTTCTTGGTCCTATATAAATAGTGGTTGGTCAGACACTTCAAACAATTTTTGCACACTGAAGATACAAAAGATCTAGAGTGATTTTAGTGAGAAAATACTCTTCAAAGAAGATTTGTAGTCTTAGTGGTGTGAGGTTCATTGTAAGCTTTTCATTTGTAAGTGAATCTTTCATGAGTGTAGCTCTGTGAGGGTTGTCCTGAGGGATAGTAAAACGTCCTGGCTTGACCGAGTGGAGTTCGAGGCAAGGAGGAGGTGAACCTTCCTTTGTACACAAGAGTGATTGTAATGCATCAACTTGAAGTAGCTTGTTTCAATTAATCTACAAGCTCAAGAGGAGTTGGGTAGTTAATTGGTTTGCAATTCTTTCCCTGTTTTTATTTACTTATTGTTTCGTTTATGATCTTTGCATTGGTTGTTTTGGGCCTTACATTTTCTAAAACCCCACCAGACCCCATTACAAAAGTCAAAAGTCCTGACTTCTGTTCTTTGCAAGGGCCCTGTCAAGAAAATTTCTGATGCCGGAAAATTTTAGCTGTATTTCTGAATTGCTTGGGTATGGGGATGACGCTACTCACCATGTGAAAACCCACCAAGTTGAGGAAAGGAAAAAGAGGCAAAAAGCAAAGCAAGAAAAGTAAATGCAAGAAAATGCAGAAAAATTTGACGCTGAAGTCCCTGGTGAATAATGAGAATAATACAAACAAATTCTGAGATCTTTGAGTTCAAAATAGGGGCAATTTTGGAAAATGCGATCTTCGGTGCAATGTCCTTGAAAGTCTTATTCTTTAACTATCGTTTTCAAGCCACATTACAAGCTAATGAAGTCCATCGCTGACTTATCCTTCATGACAATCCAGAGTGAGGATTATGCTCATAAGAAATCCATCGATCACTCGTGATCATAAAGGTATAACTAGTTGTCACATGTTTAGCTATCGTTTCTACCCATATTGTTGCAAGCTTATAAAGCTTATATGTTGACTACGTTTTCTTAAGAAATAAGGGTGACAAACTCTTTGCTTTCACTAAGATGTGGTATTGAAGGGATTACATACAATTTGGGCACAAGAATAAGACAAACATTGACCTCCCATTTCCAAATCAGAAATAAAGCCCATTTGATTGGTCCTGAAAGACAAGCCAACAAGAAGTGGTGACCCGCTACTCTAATCACAAATGCTAAAAGTGAGGAAGAAATCTTCTGTAATTTGGTGTTATTCTGAGAGATTCATCATGAAATTTCTGCATGAGTTCAAATTCAACGTTCAAATGTCTTCACATTGTACATATGATTACTTTCTAAGTTTTAGAAAGTGCGATTTCTCTTTGTTCAAATAAATGGGGAATCATCTGAACAAATTTTTTCAATCAAAGGAGTCCACACTGGGGCAAATTTTTATTTGTGAGATTTCATGAAATAAGCCCACACAGGGGCAAAATTTTTTATAGTCCATTTGAGGATTTCGTCAAAAAGTCAAGCAAGACTTTCAAATCAATCACACTGCTCTTTCCATGAGTAGTAGTTGCAATATTTTAAAATAAATTGCATGTTGTACTTTGGCAAGCCCCCTGTGCAGGTATTCATGGCTGAAATCGACGAAGAAGCGTAAGTCAGAATCTTACGAATCAAGGCCTCAAGGAGGAGCAACCATGCCGTAATGCAAATCAATTGATCGGTTGCACAATAATTGGTGGAAGTTTGGGCAAATTATTTTTGAAAGATTCTCAAAAATCAAACTTGAATTTAATTTCTTGTTCCTTGACAAATTTCAATTTCTTGTTGATGAAATTTCAGCGCCCGCCGCGCACCCTTCCATTTCCCATTCTTGACAACCACATTTAATTCACTGATTTCTCCACCGTTAGCATTGAGTTTATCTCACTAACGTGTGTGTTTCTGTTCTTCTATCACCGTTAGCATCGAGTCTATCTCACTAACGCGTGCGTTTTTCATTCTAACCTCGTTAGCATCGAGTCTATCTCACTAACGCGTGCGTTTTTCATTCTAACCCCGTTAGCATCGAGTCTATCTCACTAACGTGTGTGTTTTTTATTCTACCACCGTTAGCATCGAGTCTATCTCACTAACGTGTGCGTTTTTTATTCAACCCCGTTAGCATTGAGTCTATCTCACTAATGCATGCGTTTCATTCTATCCTAGTTAGCATTGAGTTTATCTCACTAACGTGTGTGTTTTAATTTCTCACGGCAGGCTCGGGTTTAATCCCACTGACCGATTATCACGGCAGGCTCGGGTGCTATCCCACTGACCGACCGATTATCACGGCAGGCTCGGGTGCTATCCCACTGACCGATCAATTATCATGGCAGGCTCGGGTTTTAATCCCACTGACCAATTTGTCAAAGGTAGGCTCGGGTGCTATCCCACTGACCGATCAATTATCAAAGGCAGGCTCGGGTTTTAATCCCACTGACCGATTATCACGGCAGGCTCGGGTTTAATCCCACTGACCGATTATTATGGTAGGCTCGGGTGCTATTCCACTGACTGACCAATTTGTCAAAGGCAGGCTCGGGTGCTATCCCACTGACCGATCAATTATCATGGCAGGCTCGGGTTTTAATCCCACTGACCAATTTGTCAAAGGTAGGCTCGGGTGCTATCCCACTGACCGATCAATTATCATGGCAGGCTCGGGTTTTAATCCCACTGACCAATTTGTCAAAGGTAGGCTCGGGTGCTATCCCACTGACCGATCAATTATCAAAGGCAGGCTCGGGTTTTAATTCCACTGACCGATTAGCACGGCAGGCTCGGGTTTAATCCCACTGACCGATTATTACGGCAGGCTCGGGTGCTATTCCACTGACTGACCAATTTGTCAAAGGCAGGCTCGGGTGCTATTCCACTGATCGATAAATTATCATGGCAGGCTCGGGTTTTAATCCGGCTGACCAATTTGTCAAAGGCAGGCTCGGGTTTAATCCCACTGACCGATTATCAAGGCAGGCTCGGGTATTATCCCATTGACCAATTCTCACGGCAGGCTCGGGTTTAATCCCACTGACCAATTCATCACACTGGGGCAAATCTTTGGATAATTTTTCAAGCAAGTCTTATGCAGTTTCTCATACATACCAGCATTTTTCATTCACACTGCCACTAGCCGTTGGGTCAGTCCCACTAGTGCGCCTTTCATTTTGTACCGCCACTAGCCGTTGGGTCAGTCCCACTAGTATGCCTTTCATTTTACCCTGCCGCTAGCCGTGGGTCTGTCCCGCTAGCCGTGCATCCCATGATTTTAATTTTTATTCGGGTCAGTCCCATGATTCAAATTTTGTTAAAAGGGGTCAGCCCCCATTTCAGAAAGCATTAGTCGTTCGAGTCGTTCGCAGCCGAATGACACAGGTAAGTATTTGGTGTCTACTTCTTTGTCTCAACTTTCTCCAAAACTCAGACAAAGAGGGGCAAATTGTAGACACCAAATTTTTAAGGTATTTTTGTTTACTAGTATTTTTATTTTTTGATTAATTTCATTTACTTTTAGTCTTTTTTTAAAGTCATTTTATCGTTTAATTAAACTTTAATCATTTAATCATAATTTTTTGTTTCGATTCTAGGTTTTTATTTGATTTTTTTGTTTTGATTAGTGTCTCTTGTCTTACTTTAATTGAATTAAGAGTTTTTTTTTGCTCTAAATTTTTGAAAAAAAAACGGAAAAAGGAAAAAGGAAAAAGAAAAAGTCAATCAAAGGGACAAGAATGAGACACATAAGCCTATTTGGGGTTTGAAATCTTGGCTTTTCAAATTAGGTTTGGTCTCTGGAGGTGCCTTAAAAATGCCAAAGAGCCGCAAGCCAAAAGGGGGGCGGAATAAGAAAAAAAGAGAAACGAGAAAACAGGGCAACGGAAAAGACAATGAAGGGAAAAAGAACAGAGAGCGAGAAAATGGGGAAGCTTTCGGCTGAGAACAGAAAGATCGAAAAACAAAAAGGAGGATAGAAAAATAGTGGCTAGGGTGTGATAGAGGAAGAGAGAGAAGAAAAATGGCGGATGAAAACTCTGGGAAAAGAAGGAGAGCTCTGGCTTCGGAAAAAAAAGCAGAGGGAAAACTAAGGGAAACAGGGGAGTTTTCTGGAGTTCAAAACAAAGAAACTAAGGGAAATAGGAAAGGAAACGAAAAAGGAAAACGCGAGAGAGAGTAGAAGGAAGAGGAGTTGACGGCTTTTGGGGAGAAGAAAAATCAGAGGGAGAGTTTCGGCTAAAGGAGCCAAGCAACCAAGAACAGCTGGAGAAGAAGCTTCGGGCAGTAGAAAAGCTTGGGCGAGGAGCAAAAGAAAAGGGGGGAACATTCTGACGCCCCACTTCTCCCAAGGGCGAACCCAAAGGTATCCGCGGGACGCCTACCCAACTCTCGCCAGGACTCAAGACAATTCAAATTGAACTTAACGATACTTACCAAATACTACAAGTCAAATTAAAGAAAAGTCGCTTCCTTAACTAAATATTCAAATCCTACATCATGTTCACAAAAGATACATCAAGTCCCAAAATACAACCATTAAAAGTCGACTAAACATTTACAACCCAGATTCCAATCAAAAGTATAATCTAGTCGGCTTTTCCAAAATCTTCCAATCCAACCTGTTAAAGAAAACAAACTAATGGGATGAGCCAATACTCAGTGAGGGCAAGAGACATACATGCAAACACATAATCCAAGTAGCCACAAATTACATAATAAGTAAAGCCATAAAGTTTGAATAATTCACATTTCGAATAGGAAAAATAAACAGAAACAATTCAAGGATACTGTAGCTCTCAGGAGCTAAATTCCATGTAGTCGAGTCGAAGTCTTGATCACATCTCACGTTGACACTCCGTCAACCACATAAGTATCAAATCCGTAGATGCACCACTTTTCTTCAAATCCCGTCACCGTTACACCCCCTTACCGGACCCGCTCATCAAATTTTTTTTTTTTGATAATACTCGAGTATATCATGGCAATACTGCACGAGTAATGCCAAGCAAGATCTCTCCAATAGATCATGCTCTACGAATATCTCATGGTTTGCTAAGCTTATCAACCAAGCCCATGCTGGCTCGATTCGCAAAGTTAGCCAACGAGTTTGGGCGTCCCCCGAATACGAATACAAATATAAGTCGATGAGCAACACTCAAATCGACAATTCCAAATAGGAATCACAAATACGGATCACGTATACGAATCACAAATACAAATCACATCCACATTACCATGTACAAGTCGGATACGAATTCACATAGCAAAATTCGAATATAATTTCATTTGAAAGAGAACGAGTGCGATAAAGTACACCCTCGTCTCAAAATTTCAAATTTACATAACGGATAAGAAACAGATAACCACTTAACAACAAGTTCATGCACTTGACACTCACCAATCGAAATAAGGGAGTAAGTGCGTAAACGAGCCTTCAGGTGTTCCCCTCGAGATCCTCTTGAAGGTCTCCTTGAGCACCTGAGTAAATAGTAATTGTCTATTACACACTATCGCTTAAAACCCCTAATTATCGAGGAAGATTGCATACTTGTACAATCTAAGAAAATTTCACGAAAATGAGCCTTGATTACTTGTAAATCGAGGCTAAAAAAAATGGGATTTTAAAACACAAGCAAAATCTGATTTTCATCTTTGAAATCAAGTGTAAAACGGTTTAGCAATATCGAAGGAAAATAGAGAGTTCGCAACTCTCAATTTCCTTTAAGTTCGGAAATTTCAGATTTGTCACCCGTACTTTGGAAAATAGTATCTCATTCTCTACAAGTCCAAAATTGGAAAACATTATACCGTTGGAAACCTCTTGGAAAGTACTAAAAGTTCTTAGAATACACGTTTCCATGAATCTAAGTGGAAAGTACTTAAAAATGAGCTTGAAATCACTGTTCTAGAATGTTCAGGATTGAACTGGGGTTGGTTTTTCGCTAACTTTGGAAATTTGGCAGAATTCACTCGTTGCAAACTAGCCATTGAAATTTATAACTCAATTAGAGGTGCAAGTAAGGTTTAGGGAGAACAAGCGGATTGAGAATTGGGGTTTCGAGCACCGAGATACGGTAGCTCGAAGTTGGGAAAATTCAAGTCTGGTGAACAATTTCCAGATTTGAGTTTCCAAAAATTGGAACCTTAGCTAAGTGTCAAAACGAACTTGGATTGGTATAAAATTTTGCAGTATGTTACTCCTATATGAAAGGTACCGCTCTATCAAATTTCAGGGAAAAATACCTTTGGAAAGGTAGTTAATTAATCATCCAAAGTTCAGGAAAATTTCTAAAGCAACCTGTCTTTTGACTTCATTTCCCAATTTAAATCGTTTAATCAAGAAAGCTATCCAACCACGGTTCATTTGTGAAATAAAGGTCTAAAATACATCCATGATACCTTGGGTAAGTGTTTAGCATCAAGAACTTCAATTAATAAGATCACTCCCAGGTTTTGTCCCAAACCAGTCCAAGTATTTTGGTTTTTCCAAAACAGGGCAGTCCTCTTGTTTTGGTCACAACTCAGTCAATTTAACTCAGAATGGGGCATGGTTTATGTCGTTCAAAAATACATTCACAAGGATATAATATCACAGAAGAAATCATTTTAAAATTTGGCACTTAACTAGTTCAAAATCGAGCATCAATTTGCTGCCTTATCACTTCATTCCAATTGAACAGAGCAACAGGACAGCGATCTTAAAACGTTTGGTTCGGCTCACTCACAAAGAATCAGAACATGAATTTTATCTCAAATTAAAGCCTGGAATGTCTAGTTTCCAACGCCACTGACAGAACATCATTTCGACATCCGAGGACGGAGTTAGGGCCGAAACACCACCGCTGGTCAGAGCCATACGGGAACAGTTTCCAGATTTGCTAGTTTCACAAAAAAAATTCATTTGCCCAACCAAACCTCAATAGTTTCCAATGAAATTTTTCACACATCTAATACGTCATATAAACATCAGATTCAACCCATTAGATCATTAAAAATTGGCCTTAAAATGGCCGAACAAGGCAGGGGTAAAATCGGAAACTTTTGCTTCTTGCACCCAATGAAGTTTCTATCAATTACACACCATTAATACATCATTTTAACCACTAAACCAACAATATATCCACTATCAATCATCAAATCAGCAACAACCCAAGAGTGGGAGTTCATAGAGCCCACTTTCACATTTTTCCAACAATATCAAGTCATCTACTTACATGCAAGTACTTAGAGATGCATATCTACTACTATAAATCAAATTTAAGGTGATGGATCATGTTATACCTTCTTAGTGTACTAGATCAGAATTTTTGGCCCTCAAAATGCTCCAAGAAACCGTGATTTCCAGTACCCTTTTGCAGCTCAAAATGATCTCCTAGTGTTAAGCTAAGTATGGTGCAAGTTTGGTTGAATTTGGAGATGTTTTGGTGGTGGTTTGAGTAAGAAATTTTTGGAACAATGGAGTTAGAGAGGGAGGGAGAGCTGGTCGGCAGTCTTGGGTAGAGGAGAGAGAGTGTGATCAGATTTCTAAACTTCCAAGAGAAGACATTAACTTGTGGCCTCAAATCACCCATTAGTCAACTCACATTAGGGTGCGTTTAGCGCGATTAGGGCTCGATTTTCTCGCGCGTTTGGTTCACTAGTGCACTAAACCTCCAATGCATTTATATTCATGTAAATATTATTCACTCTTAATTGTCCCGAAATAAGGGTCTAAAGTCCCTCAAATAAAGTCGTGCGTGTGAAAACGCGTACCGTCAATTTTAACGCTATAACGCGAAACTTCCGAGAAATTCTTATAACGATTGCACTACTAACTATCACTTGAGTATTTAAACATAAAAATACCTAATTTGAGATTAATGTACATGTCTCTAATTTTTCCAAACTTATTGTATCCTCGATTCAATTATTTATTCCAATCGCATATTCACTATTTTTACTTAACGAGTCTTCAGAAATTAAATTTTGAAACAAGTCACTTTAAAAATATAACTAAGCCATAGATCCTTTTAATTAGGTCTAAAAAGGTTAGAAAATAATATTTGGGGCAATTGGCCAAATAAATAATTAAATGAGCTAGAATTTGGAGTTTAAAATAGGTAAATTTTTGTGAGTCTTTACATGAGTCGAGTATTAATTCCTTAATGAACCTTTCTTAATCTGCCATTGATCATTGTTAACTCTTTAATATCAATACACTCTCGATTCAAATATAGTCTCGAAAAACATGCACTCGTTGTTCCAAACTAAACGAGTTTTCGAAAAGTGAATTTTTCTATCAAAACGCTTTAAAAAATATAAATGAGGCGTCGTTCTATATAAATGGATTTTAAATGATCGAAATAAATAATTTGGAGAAAAATGTGTAAATAAATATTTAAACAAACTACCAATATTCGATAAAATAAAAAATAAAAAAAATTTCGAGTCCTCACATCCTCCCCTCCTTAAAAGAATTTCGTCCTCGAAATTCACACTTAGGATAATAGTCATACCCCTTAATAGTCATGCCTTTCAAATTAATCACTAACTTACACCCTCCGATCCATATTTCACAATTTCTATTTACCCAATTAGTAGTCAAACTTTGATTCTATCTTATAAATTTAGGGTTTTGCAAAAAGTGTGTACGGTACTAGGTCACTGAGAACCTTAGATAGACAAATAAAAGGAAGAATCATACCTCTAATGACTTTAGTAGAATCGGAAACATGTTGATAATCTAATGCATAAACCCTAGCTGGTGCATTAGATCGACTTCCTCCAACACTAGGCTGCTTAGCGGCTGACTTTTCAAGCCTTTGGGTACTACCTCCTTCTTTTGATACGGTCGGGCATTTTGATATCTGGTGCTCGGTACTACCACAATACAAGCACTTTCCTTGTTTCCTAAAACAATCATTCTCCGTATGGTTGAACTTGCCACAATAACCACAAACGACTTGGGGAGCCACAGATTGACCACTTGGAGGTGTCCCTCTCGATTGACCTCGTCCATTGTGATCTACTCTTGATTGAGTCCCTTTTTGCATGTTAGATATCTCCACTCCACCCATCCCTTTTCCCTTTTTAAAAGGTGGGACACTCTTATCTGCCTGTCCCGAATGGTTACTAGAAGTGCCCCTCTTCTTAGCATGAAAGTCTCTAACTTGCAGCCTTGCACTCTCGACTCTCTGTGCTTTTTCTAAGACTTCAGTGAATGTAGAGATTTGGGCTGCAGCCAAACCCTCATGGATTTCTACATTAAGTCCCTGCACGAACAGTCTAATCCTCCTCCGTTCATTAATCACCAATTCAGGAGCGTACTTAGAAAGCTTAGTGAACTTTCCCTCGTACTCCGCTACACTAAGGGTTCCTTGTTTCAACTTGATGAATTCATCCTCCCTTTTCTCTTGGATTAAGGGCGGAAGAAATTTCTCATTAAATTCCCTCGTGAAATTCTCCCAAGTCCAAGGGGTTTGAGCTCTTTCCCACTTTCCCCTTATCAGGTCCCACCAAGCGCGTGCCACTCCCTCAAATTGGAATGCAGCAAAATTCACTCGCCTATCCTCGGTATAGTCTAAGGCGGCGAATATATTGGTCATTCTCTCTAACCAGTTTTCAGCTACCTCGGGGTCGGGCTCTCCAGTGAACTTCGGCGGGTTGAATTTAAGAAACCTCTCCAAGGCTCTATCTTCTCCTCTATCCTGTCCCCTAGGTTGGTTAAGCAGTCCTGGACCCTGTCTTTCAGTTAAGCGTTCTAGGATATCAGTCATCCTATTGATGGCAGTAGCCATTTGGTTAACCTCTATATTCTCTTGTCCTTGGGTCGGTCCAGTTGCCGATCCTTGTTCATCCCCTTGAGGTTGGGTCTATCTAGTCCCTTGCCCATGGCCTCGACCACTCCTTAGTCTTTCCATTATCTTAAGGGTGCCTAATGCAAGAAATAAAAGCGATCACGCAAGAAATTTCTTAAAACAAGAGCCGATCTTGAAAACATCAGAGATAACAATAATTAACATGTATTTATGCTTTTAAAATTCATACAATTAGCAAGTCGGGGGGTATGACAAAAAAATACAGTACACAGGTGCCACAAAAGTACTTTTAGTCACATACGACTAAAGTAAAGTCAAGTGCCTCAAAAGTAGGCCATACAGTCATGCAAAATACAATGGCCTCAGCACTTAGCATCATCCCTGCTAATTCTAGCTATACCAGTCAAAAGGTCTAATTTTTTTTTCCGACTCATATTAAACACTTGGATCTTATCAAGTTACGTAGGACCATCCATCAACCTTTCTCTACCTCTCTCTTTTAATTATTATGCCATCTTAGTCAAACGACTATTGGTTTCCTGTAACTATTCACGTGAAATATCGACTCGTTCTTTTCCCTGCAAATGGAGATCTCAAGTCCTTAACATTACCCTCAACTCTTAAGTACTCGGGTACAAGAATCTGAAATAAAATAATTCACATCTCGAGTTGGCCAGTCCCAAGAGTAAATCACCATATTTGAGATTCGTACCCAACATACATATCTGGTCTTTCCCAAGTATTACGATAAAAGATTTATACCTATCACATTCATGATTCACAGCTTACACTCTAAAAGAGTACTTAAGCCTTTACTCATTCATATGATAAGGACCATAACACCATTTGGCCCAAACTTACCCCGCGCAGATATCACGCGAAGTGGCTGTTATTTTTTTTTTAAGCGGTCACTTAACTTTCAAATCAGTCCCACAGTCCGGCATCCTAAACTTCAAACCTAGGATACACTATAAAGATCTGAAGCCTAAGCTCTGATACCAACTGTGACGCCCCCACTTCTCCCAAGGGCGAACCCAAAGGTATCTGCGGGACGCCTGCCCAACTCTTGCCAGGACTCAAGACAATTCAAATTGAACTTAACGATACTTACCAAATACTACAAGTCAAATTAAAGAAAAGTCGCTTCCTTAACTAAATATTCAAATCCTACATCATGTTCACAAAAGATACATCAAGTCCCAAAATACAACCATTAAAAGTTGACTAAACATTTACAACCAGATTCCAATCAAAAGTATAATCTAGTCGGCTTTTCCAAAATCTTCCAATCCAACCTGTTAAGGAAAACAAACTAATGGGATGAGCCAATACTCAGTGAGACCAAGAGACACACATGCAAACACATAATTCAAGTAGCCACAAATTACATAATAAGTAAAGCCATAAAGTTTGAATAATTCACATTTCGAATAGGAAAAATAAACAGAAACAATTCAAGGATACTGTAGCTCTCAGGAGCTAAATTCCACGTAGTCGAGTCGAAGTCTTGATCACATCTCACGTTGACACTCCGTCAACCACATAAGTATCAAATCCGTAGATGCACCACTTTTCTTCGAATCCCGTCACCGTTACACCCCCTTACCGGGCCCGCTCATCAAATTTTTTTTTTTGATAATACTCGAGTATATCATGGCAATACTGCACGAGTAATGCCAAGCAAGATCTCTCCAATAGATCATGCTCTACGAATATCTCATGGTTTGCTAAGCTTATCAACCAAGCCCATGCTGGCTCGATTCGCAAAGTTAGCCAACGAGTTTGGGCGTCCCCCGAATACGAATACGAATAAGAATACGAATATAAGTCGATGAGCAACACTCAAATCGACAATTCCAAATAGGAATCACAAATACGGATCACGTATACGAATCACAAATACAAATCACATCCACATTACCATGTACAAGTCGGATACGAATTCACATAGCAAAATTCAAATATAATTTCATTTGGAAGAGAACGAGTGCGATAAAGTACACCCTCGTCTCAAAATTTCAAATTTACATAACGGATAAGCAACAGATAACCACTTAACAACAAGTTCATGCACTTGACACTCACCAATCGAAATAAGGGAGTAAGTGCGTAAACGAGCCTTCAGGTGTTCCCCTCGAGATCCTCTTGAAGGTCTCCTTGAGCACCTGAGTAAATAGTAATTGTCTATTACACACTATCGCTTAAAACCCCTAATTATCGAGGAAGATTGCACACTTGTACAATCTAAGAAAATTTCACGAAAATGAGCCTTGATTACTTGTAAATCGAGGCTAAAAAAAATGGGATTTTAAAACACAAGCAAAATCTGATTTTCATCTTTGAAATCAAGTGTAAAACGGTTTAGCAATATCGAAGGAAAATAGAGAGTTCGCAACTCTCAATTTCCTTTAAGTTCGGAAATTTCAGATTTGTCACCCGTACTTTGGAAAATAGTATCTCATTCTCTACAAGTCCAAAATTGGAAAACATTATACCGTTGGAAACCTCTTGGAAAGTACTAAAAGTTCTTAGAATACACGTTTCCATGAATCTAAGTAGAAAGTACTTAAAAATGAGCTTGAAATCACTGTTCTAGAATGTTCAGGATTGAACTGGGGTTGGTTTTTCGCTAACTTTGGAAATTTGGCAGAATTCACTCGTTGCAAACTAGCCATTGAAATTTATAACTCAATTAGAGGTGCAAGTAAGGTTTAGGGAGAACAAGCGGATTGAGAATTGGGGTTTCGAGCACCGAGATACGGTAGCTCGAAGTTGGGAAAATTCAAGTCTGGTGAACAATTTCCAGATTTGAGTTTCCAAAAATTGGAACCTTAGCTAAGTGTCAAAACGAACTTGGATTGGTATAAAATTTTGCAGTATGTTACTCCTATATGAAAGGTACCGCTCTATCAAATTTCAGGGAAAAATACCTTTGGAAAGGTAGTTAATTAATCATCCAAAGTTCAGGAAAATTTCTAAAGCAACCTGTCTTTTGACTTCATTTCCCAATTTAAATCGTTTAATCAAGAAAGCTATCCAACCACGGTTCATTTGTGAAATGAAGGTCTAAAATACATCCATGATACCTTGGGTAAGTGTTTAGCATCAAGAACTTCAATTAATAAGATCACTCCCAGGTTTTGTCCCAAACCAGTCCAAGTATTTTGGTTTTTCCAAAACAGGGCAGTCCTCTTGTTTTGGTCACAACTCAGTCAATTTAACTCAGAATGGGGCATGGTTTATGTCGTTCAAAAATACATTCACAAGGATATAATATCACAGAAGAAATCATTTTAAAATTTGGCACTTAACTAGTTCAAAATCGAGCATCAATTTGCTGCCTTATCACTTCATTCCAATTGAACAGAGCAACAGGACAGCGATCTTAAAACATTTGGTTCGGCTCACTCACAAAGAATCAGAACATGAATTTTATCTCAAATTAAAGCCTGGAATGTCTAGTTTCCAACGCCACCGACGGAACATCATTTCGACATCCGAGGACGGAGTTAGGGCCGAAACACCACCGCTGGTCAGAGCCATACGGGAACAGTTTCCAGATTTGCTAGTTTCACAAAAAAAATTCATTTGCCCAACCAAACCTCAATAGTTTCCAATGAAATTTTTCACACATCTAATACGTCATATAAACATCAGATTCAACCCATTAGATCATTAAAAATTGGCCTTAAAATGGCCGAACAAGGCAGGGGTAAAATCGGAAACTTTTGCTTCTTGCACCCAATGAAGTTTCTATCAATTACACACCATTAATACATCATTTTAACCACTAAACCAACAATATATCCACTATCAATCATCAAATCAGCAACAACCCAAGAGTGGGAGTTCATAGAGCCCACTTTCACATTTTTCCAACAATATCAAGTCATCTACTTACATGCAAGTACTTAGAGATGCATATCTACTACTATAAATCAAATTTAAGGTGATGGATCATGTTATACCTTCTTAGTGTACTAGATCAGAATTTTTGGCCCTCAAAATGCTCCAAGAAACCGTGATTTCCAGTACCCTTTTGCAGCTCAAAATGATCTCCTAGTGTTAAGCTAAGTATGGTGCAAGTTTGGTTGAATTTGGAGATGTTTTGGTGGTGGTTTGAGTAAGAAATTTTTGGAACAATGGAGTTAGAGAGGGAGGGAGAGCTGGTCGGCAGTCTTGGGTAGAGGAGAGAGAGTGTGATCAGATTTCTAAGCTTCCAAGAGAAGACATTAACTTGTGGCCTCAAATCACCCATTAGTCAACTCACATTAGGGTGCGTTTAGCGCGATTAGGGCTCGATTTTCTCGCGCGTTTGGTTCACTAGTGCACTAAACCTCCAATGCATTTATATTCATGTAAATATTATTCACTCTTAATTGTCCCGAAATAAGGGTCTAAAGTCCCTCAAATAAAGTCGTGCGTGTGAAAACGCGTACCGTCAATTTTAACGCTATAACGCGAAACTTCCGAGAAATTCTTATAACGATTGCACTACTAACTATCACTTGAGTATTTAAACATAAAAATACCTAATTTGAGATTAATGTACATGTCTCTAATTTTTCCAAACTTATTGTATCCTCGATTCAATTATTTATTCCAATCGCATATTCACTATTTTTACTTAACGAGTCTTCAGAAATTAAATTTTGAAACAAGTCACTTTAAAAATATAACTAAGCCATAGATCCTTTTAATTAGGTCTAAAAAGGTTAGAAAATAATATTTGGGGCAATTGGCCAAATAAATAATTAAATGAGCTAGAATTTGGAGTTTAAAATAGGTAAATTTTTGTGAGTCTTTACATGAGTCGAGTATTAATTCCTTAATGAACCTTTCTTAATCTGCCATTGATCATTGTTAACTCTTTAATATCAATACACTCTCGATTCAAATATAGTCTCGAAAAACATGCACTCGTTGTTCCAAACTAAACGAGTTTTCGAAAAGTGAATTTTTCTATCAAAACGCTTTAAAAAATATAAATGAGGCGTCGTTCTATATAAATGGATTTTAAATGATCGAAATAAATAATTTGGAGAAAAATGTGTAAATAAATATTTAAACAAACTACCAATATTCGATAAAATAAAAAATAAAAAAAATTTCGAGTCCTCACATCCTCCCCTCCTTAAAAGAATTTCGTCCTCGAAATTCACACTTAGGATAATAGTCATACCCCTTAATAGTCATGCCTTTCAAATTAATCACTAACTTACACCCTCCGATCCATATCTCACAATTTCTATTTACCCAATTAGTAGTCAAACTTTGATTCTATCTTATAAATTTAGGGTTTTGCAAAAAGTGTGTACGGTACTAGGTCACTGAGAACCTTAGATAGACAAATAAAAGGAAGAATCATACCTCTAATGACTTTAGTAGAATCGGAAACATGTTGATAATCTAATGCATAAACCCTAGCTGGTGCATTAGATCGACTTCCTCCAACACTAGGCTGCTTAGCGGCTGACTTTTCAAGCCTTTGGGTACTACCTCCTTCTTTTGATACGGTCGGGCATTTTGATATCTGGTGCTCGGTACTACCACAATACAAGCACTTTCCTTGTTTCCTAAAACAATCATTCTCCGTATGGTTGAACTTGCCACAATAACCACAAACGACTTGGGGAGCCACAGATTGACCACTTGGAGGTGTCCCTCTCGATTGACCTCGTCCATTGTGATCTACTCTTGATTGAGTCCCTTTTTGCATGTTAGATATCTCCACTCCACCCATCCCTTTTCCCTTTTTAAAAGGTGGGACACTCTTATCTGCCTGTCCCGAATGGTTACTAGAAGTGCCCCTCTTCTTAGCATGAAAGTCTCTAACTTGCAGCCTTGCACTCTCGACTCTCTGTGCTTTTTCTAAGACTTCAGTGAATGTAGAGATTTGGGCTGCAGCCAAACCCTCATGGATTTCTACATTAAGTCCCTGCACGAACAGTCTAATCCTCCTCCGTTCATTAATCACCAATTCAGGAGCGTACTTAGAAAGCTTAGTGAACTTTCCCTCGTACTCCGCTACACTAAGGGTTCCTTGTTTCAACTTGATGAATTCATCCTCCCTTTTCTCTTGGATTAAGGGCGGAAGAAATTTCTCATTAAATTCCCTCGTGAAATTCTCCCAAGTCCAAGGGGTTTGAGCTCTTTCCCACTTTCCCCTTATCAGGTCCCACCAAGCGCGTGCCACTCCCTCAAATTGGAATGCAGCAAAATTCACTCGCCTATCCTCGGTATAGTCTAAGGCGGCGAATATATTGGTCATTCTCTCTAACCAGTTTTCAGCTACCTCGGGGTCGGGCTCTCCAGTGAACTTAGGCGGGTTGAATTTAAGAAACCTCTCCAAGGCTCTATCTTCTCCTCTATCCTGTCCCCTAGGTTGGTTAAGCAGTCCTGGACCCTGTCTTTCAGTTAAGCGTTCTAGGATATCAGTCATCCTATTGATGGCAGTAGCCATTTGGTTAACCTCTATATTCTCTTGTCCTTGGGTCGGTCCAGTTGCCGATCCTTGTTCATCCCCTTGAGGTTGGGTCTATCTAGTCCCTTGCCCATGGCCTCGACCACTCCTTAGTCTTTCCATTATCTTAAGGGTGCCTAATGCAAGAAATAAAAGCGATCACGCAAGAAATTTCTTAAAACAAGAGCCGATCTTGAAAACATCAGAGATAACAATAATTAACATGTATTTATGCTTTTAAAATTCATACAATTAGCAAGTCGGGGGGTATGACAAAAAAATACAGTACACAGGTGCCACAAAAGTACTTTTAGTCACATACGACCAAAGTAAAGTCAAGTGCCTCAAAAGTAGGCCATACAGTCATGCAAAATACAATGGCCTCAGCACTTAGCATCATCCCTGCTAATTCTAGCTATACCAGTCAAAAGGTCTAATTTTTTTTTTCCGACTCATATTAAACACTTGGATCTTATCAAGTTACGTAGGACCATCCATCAACCTTTCTCTACCTCTCTCTTTTAATTATTATGCCATCTTAGTCAAACGACTATTGGTTTCCTGTAACTATTCACGTGAAATATCGACTCGTTCTTTTCCCTGCAAATGGAGATCTCAAGTCCTTAACATTACCCTCAACTCTTAAGTACTCGGGTACAAGAATCTGAAATAAAATAATTCACATCTCGAGTTGGCCAGTCCCAAGAGTAAATCACCATATTTGAGATTCGTACCCAACATACATATCTGGTCTTTCCCAAGTATTACGATAAAAGATTTATACCTATCACATTCATGATTCACAGCTTACACTCTAAAAGAGTACTTAAGCCTTTACTCATTCATATGATAAGGACCATAACACCATTTGGCCCAAACTTACCCCGCGCAGATATCACGCGAAGTGGCTTATTTTTTTTTTAAGCGGTCACTTAACTTTCAAATCAGTCCCACAGTCCGGCATCCTAAACTTCAAACCTAGGATACACTATAAAGATCTGAAGCCTAAGCTCTGATACCAACTGTGACGCCCCCACTTCTCCCAAGGGCGAACCCAAAGGTATCTGCGGGACGCCTGCCCAACTCTTGCCAGGACTCAAGACAATTCAAATTGAACTTAACGATACTTACCAAATACTACAAGTCAAATTAAAGAAAAGTCGCTTCCTTAACTAAATATTCAAATCCTACATCATGTTCACAAAAGATACATCAAGTCCCAAAATACAACCATTAAAAGTTGACTAAACATTTACAACCAGATTCCAATCAAAAGTATAATCTAGTCGGCTTTTCCAAAATCTTCCAATCCAACCTGTTAAGGAAAACAAACTAATGGGATGAGCCAATACTCAGTGAGACCAAGAGACACACATGCAAACACATAATTCAAGTAGCCACAAATTACATAATAAGTAAAGCCATAAAGTTTGAATAATTCACATTTCGAATAGGAAAAATAAACAGAAACAATTCAAGGATACTGTAGCTCTCAGGAGCTAAATTCCACGTAGTCGAGTCGAAGTCTTGATCACATCTCACGTTGACACTCCGTCAACCACATAAGTATCAAATCCGTAGATGCACCACTTTTCTTCGAATCCCGTCACCGTTACACCCCCTTACCGGGCCCGCTCATCAAATTTTTTTTTTGATAATACTCGAGTATATCATGGCAATACTGCACGAGTAATGCCAAGCAAGATCTCTCCAATAGATCATGCTCTACGAATATCTCATGGTTTGCTAAGCTTATCAACCAAGCCCATGCTGGCTCGATTCGCAAAGTTAGCCAACGAGTTTGGGTGTCCCCCGAATACGAATACGAATAAGAATACGAATATAAGTCGATGAGCAACACTCAAATCGACAATTCCAAATAGGAATCACAAATACGGATCACGTATACGAATCACAAATACAAATCACATCCACATTACCATGTACAAGTCGGATACGAATTCACATAGCAAAATTCAAATATAATTTCATTTGGAAGAGAACGAGTGCGATAAAGTACACCCTCGTCTCAAAATTTCAAATTTACATAACGGATAAGCAACAGATAACCACTTAACAACAAGTTCATGCACTTGACACTCACCAATCGAAATAAGGGAGTAAGTGCGTAAACGAGCCTTCAGGTGTTCCCCTCGAGATCCTCTTGAAGGTCTCCTTGAGCACCTGAGTAAATAGTAATTGTCTATTACACACTATCGCTTAAAACCCCTAATTATCGAGGAAGATTGCACACTTGTACAATCTAAGAAAATTTCACGAAAATGAGCCTTGATTACTTGTAAATCGAGGCTAAAAAAAATGGAATTTTAAAACACAAGCAAAATCTGATTTTCATCTTTGAAATCAAGTGTAAAACGGTTTAGCAATATCGAAGGAAAATAGAGAGTTCGCAACTCTCAATTTCCTTTAAGTTCGGAAATTTCAGATTTGTCACCCGTACTTTGGAAAATAGTATCTCATTCTCTACAAGTCCAAAATTGGAAAACATTATACCGTTGGAAACCTCTTGGAAAGTACTAAAAGTTCTTAGAATACACGTTTCCATGAATCTAAGTGGAAAGTACTTAAAAATGAGCTTGAAATCACTGTTCTAGAATGTTCAGGATTGAACTGGGGTTGGTTTTTCGCTAACTTTGGAAATTTGGCAGAATTCACTCGTTGCAAACTAGCCATTGAAATTTATAACTCAATTAGAGGTGCAAGTAAGGTTTAGGGAGAACAAGCGGATTGAGAATTGGGGTTTCGAGCACCGAGATACGGTAGCTCGAAGTTGGGAAAATTCAAGTCTGGTGAACAATTTCCAGATTTGAGTTTCCAAAAATTGGAACCTTAGCTAAGTGTCAAAACGAACTTGGATTGGTATAAAATTTTGCAGTATGTTACTCCTATATGAAAGGTACCGCTCTATCAAATTTCAGGGAAAAATACCTTTGGAAAGGTAGTTAATTAATCATCCAAAGTTCAGGAAAATTTCTAAAGCAACCTGTCTTTTGACTTCATTTCCCAATTTAAATCGTTTAATCAAGAAAGCTATCCAACCACGGTTCATTTGTGAAATAAAGGTCTAAAATACATCCATGATACCTTGGGTAAGTGTTTAGCATCAAGAACTTCAATTAATAAGATCACTCCCAGGTTTTGTCCCAAACCAGTCCAAGTATTTTGGTTTTTCCAAAACAGGGCAGTCCTCTTGTTTTGGTCACAACTCAGTCAATTTAACTCAGAATGGGGAATGGTTTATGTCGTTGAAAAATACATTCACAAGGCTATAATATCACAGAAGAAATCATTTCAAAATTTGGCACTTAACTAGTTCAAAATCGAGCATCAATTTGCTGCCTTATCACTTCATTCCAGTTGAACAGAGCAACAGGACAGCGATCTTAAAACGTTTGGTTCGGCTCACTCACAAAGAATCAGAATGTGTATTTTATCTCAAATTAAAGCCTGGAATATCTAGTTTTCAACGCCACCGACGGCACAACATTTCGAAATCCGAGGACGGAGTTAGGGCCGAAACACCACCGCTGGTCAGAGCCATACGGGAACAGTTTCCAGATTTGCTAGTTTCACAAAAGCAATTCATTTGCCCAACCAAACCTCAATATTTTCCAATGAAATTTTTCACACATCTAATACGTCATATAAACATCAGATTCAACCCGTTAGATCATTAAAAATGGGCCTTAAAATGGCCGAACAAGGCAGGGGTAAAATCGGAAACTTTTGCTTCTTGCACCCAATGAAGTTTCTATCAATTACACACCATTAATACATCATTTTAACCACTAAACCAACAATTTATCCACTATCAATCATCCAATCAGCAACAACCCAAGAGTGGGAGTTCATAGAGCCCAGTTTCACATTTTTCCAACAATATCAAGTCATCTACTTACATGCAAGTACTTAAAGATGCATATCTACTACTATAAATCAAATTTAAGGTGATGGATCATGTTATACCTTCTTAGTGTACGAGATCAGAATTTTTGGCCCTCAAAATGCTCCAAGAAACCGTGATTTCCAGCACCCTTTTGCAGCTCAAAATGATCTCCTAGTGTTAAGCTAAGTATGGTGCAAGTTTGGTTGAATTTGGAGATGTTTTGGTGGTGGTTTGAGTAAGAAATTTTTGGAACAATGGAGTTAGAGAGGGAGGGAGAGCTGGTCGGCAGTCTTGGGTAGAGGAGAGAGAGTGTGATCAGATTTCTAAGCTTCCAAGAGAAGACATTAACTTGTGACGTCAAATCACCCATTAGTCAACTCGCATTAGGGTGCGTTTGGCGCGATTAGGGCTCGATTTTCTCGCGCGTTTGGTTCCCTAGTGCACTAAACCTCCAATGCATTTATATTCATCCAAATATTATTCACTCTTAATTGTCCCGAAATAAGGGTCTAAAGTCCCTCAAATAAAGTCATGCGTGTGAAAACGCGTACCGTCAATTTTAACGCTATAACGCGAAACTTCCGAGAAATTCTTATAACGATTGCACTACTAACTATCACTTGAGTATTTAAACATAAAATACCTAATTTGAGACTAATGTACATGTCTCTAATTTTTCCAAACTTATGGTATCCTCGATTCAATTATTTATTCCAATCGCATATTCACTATTTTTACTTAACGAGTCTTCAGAAATTAAATTTTGAAACAAGTCACTTTAAAAATATAACTAAGCCATAGATCCTTTCAATTAGGTCTAAAAAGGTTAGAAAATAATATTTGGGGTGTGATGCCCCGAAAAGTATGAGTGTGAGAAATCGAAAATTTTTATATATTTTCTCGACATTATTTTGTTTTCTTGTCTATAAGTTTGTTTTCTTCAATATATTAATTTTCTATACATTTTTATAAGGAAATATAGTTTTCAAATCATTTTCTTGATCCAAGTTAGTCCACGTTAATTTTGAAGTGTATTATGAACGTGGGACTCGCTAGTGCGGTAAATGCGATTGTTTTTTTCAACTAGTTGGTGAACCATGAAGTTAATTGCAAAGATTAAAAGTTATTGGGGCCATAGTGTGAGACTTAGCAAAGTAAGATATTAGTAACCTTGAAGCTTCTAAGGTCTTCCTAAGCTTAAATTTGATTGGTGGAGGAAAAGTGACCTTTGACCCAAGTGAAGACTAAGTCATCTTAAAGCCATCTTGGAGCTTCATTCTTCTCCATTTTTTTTAGCTTGTTGGCTGAACACAAGAGAGAGAGTGAGCAAGAAAGAAACTTCATTTGTTCTTCAATCCCTTGCTCCAATCTTGATTTCTAACCATTAAAAGTGAAGATTGCTCCATCAAAGTTACTTATTAAGGAGGATTAAAGCTTCTAGTGGAGTTGTTTTGGAAGAAAAATCCCTAAGCCATCACCTTTCTTGATATTTGAAGGTATCATGTCTAGCCATCCTTCCTTTGTTCTTGATTTTGTTAAATTAATGACTTGTGATAGCTAAAGAGATGTTTTAGTGGAAAATTTCTGACTTGAATGCAAAAATTTCCAGTTTGGGTTTCATTTCCTCAATTCTGTCTGTTTCTGTTTGACCAGGTTAGAGGCCGAATTGGCCTTAGCACAAAACATGAAAGTTGTAGAGAATGATGTTTTCTAGGTACCTGTAAATTTTCAGCTCAATCTGAGCTCGGTAGCCTGTGAAAAGACCGAAATACCCCTGCTCCCTGTTTCTATCCGAGAATAGTAATCAGCTTTGGTAATTGGGTAGTTTGACTGGGAATACTACCGATTTGGTTGTTGATGTCTTCTTAAGAATTATAGCCTTGTATATTAGCTTTCAAATGCCTCTACGAACACCTGATTCGGACTTGTGTACTCTGAGTTATGTCCATTACAGTGTTCTGCGTTTAAACAGCCGACGAATTGGTTTCTAGTTTAGTAATTCGAGAATTTGACCAAGTTACATTATAAACTGGACTAAGTGACCTTCATAAACATTGTAGCCCTGAGTCTTATCTTCAAAACGGCATAGGTTGCATCTTATTCCGATAAGCGTAGCCTCGGATAAGTTATTTCCGCTTTCATACGTCAAATCTGTCTTTTGCTAAATTGAATTTCTGCACTTGTTATTACTGTATTTCTTATTCTTATGATATTGTGAGCCTATGGAACGGCTCTTGACTTGAATTGCTTATTTGTGATGTTGGGTTGTGGTTGAGGAAAAATAATGAAGCCAAAATGGCTGGAAAATTAGGTAAACACAAAGGGTGTGCTGCCCAAATTTTCGCCCGAGGGCTAGGTTTCTATTTGAACTTGTATACTTTTGTTAGGCCAATACCATGACCAGTTTTCCATTTTAAAACATGATTTTTCATCCTTGGGTTCAAACAACCCTCTTCTTACTTGAAAGTCATCTTTACACGTTTTACTCTTAATTAGTCAGGTTTCTTTGTTTCCCTTAAATGTTTTGCTCGATAAACTATAATAATGTTCTCTTGTTCAACCTTAGGTTTCATTGGTGATTAAGGGTAATATCCGGAAGGATATTTTGCACGATATTTTGCATTTCTAGGTGAGTGTTCCTTATTTGATTCTATGGCTTGTTGTTATCATTTGCTAATGTGTTAAGTGCTTTTAATGATTTCCAAAACGAGCTTTCTAGGCGAGTGTGTACTTTATCGTACTCGACCTAAATAACTGTGCAATTTTCAAGGATTTAATGATTGAAATGTTACTTGCGCATGAATGTAAGCCTTTTGGGCTGAACTGGCCATTGCCCCTTGTTACCGGTCGTCTCGAGCCAGAAGCGGACTCGGTCGGGCGATTAAGGACTTGGGTGAACGTTTGGTATACTCGAGTATTACCCTGTAGGTTGGTGGAGACTGGCCAACGGCCAGGACGGGGGTGAATGAATGAATGAATGAATGAATGAACGAACGAACGAACGAGGGTTTATTGATAAACGAAAAATGCATTTTCAAATCATTGGAGGAATAAGGGGAAATGTCAGGAGAACGAATGAACGAAATAACGAATTGCTCCTTGTGAGCCGTATCCTTTTAATGAATGTGTTACTATCACTTTCCATTGTAAATGTTTCTTGAATTATTGATACTCCATGTTTAATGTATTGGATTGATTATCTGATTATGTGTTTGGAACCTCACTGGGCTTTTAGCTCATTCCTTTAGTTTTGTTTTCCTTACAGGGGAAGGCGAGCGAGGACGTGAGCTTGAGATAGACTAGCCAATCTAGTTTTGTTTCTTTTGTTTCTTTTGTAGTGGTTCTCGCCTAGTGCTTGACACGGGCTGGACGTATGAAGGATTGAGAACCCTTGTATATTTGATGTTTATATTCTCTTTTGGGTTGGCAATGTATATAAGTTCCGCTTTAAGTTTGGATCAATGCCCTATTTATTCTTGTGATTTATTTCAATTTTTAATTGAGGACTGTAGCGAACGACTGAGTCCCGGCGAGAGTTGGGCAGGCGGCCCGCCGAACCCTCTGGTACGCCTTAGGGGGAGGTGGGGTCGTTACATGGGGCAATTGGCCAAATAAATAATTAAATGAGCTAGAATTTGGAGTTTAAAATAGGTAAATTTTTGTGAGTCTTTACATGAGTCGAGTATTAATTCCTTAATGAACCTTTCTTAATCTACCATTGATCATTGTTAACTCTTTAATATCAATACACTCTCGATTCAAATATAGTCTCGAAAAACATGCACTCGTTGTTCCAAACTAAACGAGTTTTCGAAAAGTGAATTTTTCTAACAAAATGCTTTAAAAAATATAAATGAGGCGTCGTTCCATGTAAATGGATTTTAAATGATCGAAATAAATAATTTGGAGAAAAATAAGTAAATAAATATTTAAACAAACTACCAATATTCGATAAAATAAAAAATAAAAAAAAAATTTCGAGTCCTCACAAACATCGCCTAACTATTCTGCGGATGTAGCTCGATACACAGAAGTTCTTACAGAATGTTGATTTGCAGCGGTTTGAGTTCCATCATTTCCCCTAATTCCTACATACGTCTTGCAGTACATAGAGTTGCTCGACACTACGGCCTTCTTACTATGGTGAAGGACAATCCTGCGGATGGTCAGGGAACAAGAAATATCAGAAAGAGGCTTCGGCAGGAAAAGAAATAAAAGCTAAGCAACGAGCAAAAGAAAAACAGAGCCAAAGTGAGAGGAAAAGAAGGAAGAGCCGCGAAGAAACTGAGCAAGGACTGCTCATCTGAAGAGCTGCTGGAATCGCCGCCGCTTATAGCCGTTGCCACCTCACCGATTCCACCGTCATTTGCCTGCAGAATCTCCCAAGCAAGAGCCCTGTAAGTTTTTCTCTTTAAAATTTCAGTTCTTCTCAAGCTTCTGAAATGGGCTGCCGTGACTATATTTGTTGCGAATCTTCTGTTATTTGTTCATGATCTTTGAATATGCGTGTTTTGTGGGTCAATTGGACTGAACTTCCCTGGTTTTCTGACAATCTGGGGGCTGGTTATAGCGCCATTTGAGCCGAGAATCTGTGATTTTCATTATGCCCGTTAGTTGTTTGATGAAATGTTCAAACGAAGGTCTTGAGTCAGAAAAAGGAAGCTTCGATTCTAATTTGCATGTTCTTGTCCTAGAAATTTGTTTACCAGAGTCAGGTAGTTGATGTTTTTGGTAGTTATGAAAGAGGTTTGGGTTTTGATGGCATGCTGCAGCTCCCTGCTTTTCCCTTGTGGTTGTGCAATAGATTTGAAATGATGAATTAGAAGAAAGCCACGGTTGGGAATAAAATTATTGCAGAGAATATTTGTTGTTCAAAAGAAAAGTTCCTCATGGCTTTGTATGTTCTTTTGTGACGTCTCGAAAAAAATGAGTTTGAGAACCCGGAAATTTTCTAATTTTCTAGGGTTTATTTTTTTTAACGCCCGCCTTTTCTACATTTTCTTGATTAGAAAAATTTCCCAGATAAAGTTTATGAGCAAAAATAGTTTTAAAATGATTTTTCTAGTATCGGTTAGTTTTTGAGAAATTAAAAGCGTATTTTGGACGTGGGACCCGCTAGTGCGGTAAATGCATTATATTTTTGACAACTTGTTGGAATTTTGTATTAAGTAATATTATTTTACAAGGTGCTAAGAGATAATTAGAGGTTACTTAGATGGTTTAATCTTGGAGAGACAAAAGGATAAGATTAAAATCCTAGAGGACCATTTGTCACCTAACTATTGGACCTTGACTTTGACTTGGACTTGTCTTAACCTTTACTAAACCAAATTTTGACCCAATTTCTTCCATTTTTATTGTTTTGGCCGAAATTTTTGGTGAGGAAAGAACAAGAGAGAGTTTCTTCAACTTCAACTTCAATTCTTGCTCAAATCTTGAGTTCCAACCGATTAAATTGCAAATCACTCCATAAAACTTGCTAGCTAAGGAAGATTGAAGCTCTTGGTGGAGTTATTTGGAAGGTTAAGGTGCCTAGTTGTTCTCTCTCTTCTATTGTTAAGGTGAGTGGTGATTGAACTTCCTCCTACACTTAATGAAGCTTAAGTTATGCCTAGTGGGAGCTAAAGTGCTGAAATTTGTGGTTTATTTCTTGGTTTGAGATGAATTGGTGAAGTTTTTGATTTATTGATGATTTTTCTGGTTTAATTTGATCATGATGTTGTGGCTGTCCATGATGGTTGGAAATGATGTTTAATAACTCTAGTAGGTGTAAATGATTGGTAATTGCAACCAATTTTGGGTTTGGAAGGAATTTGAGAAAGTTAGGGTTTTATATCCCCAATTCTGTCTGGTTTTGTATCTCATGGTTAGAGGCCGAATTGGCCTTGGCTTAAAACATGAAAGTTGTAGGTATTGATGTGTTAAAGGTGCCTGTAAAATTTCAGATCAATTGGAGTAGTGTGGAGTGAGAAAAGTCGGAACTACTGAGACTGGTCTGGGAAGGGGTGCTGCGAACAGGGTTGCCTTTTCACTCAATTTGACCGTGACCTTTCACCCTGATTCTCACCGAATTAGATTTTGGCCAAAACATGAAAGTTGTAGCCAAGGATATAAAATAGTTGCATGTAAATTTTCAGCTTGATCCGACTACTGTAGTATGTGAAATGACCGAAATACCCTTGACTGTTTTTGAAACCTGTTTCGCGCCCAGATTTTTGTTTTCGTGTAGTCATCCATTTTCGATCATGAAAATGCACGATTTGGCCTTTGAGGTCTTCTGATGAAATGTAGCTTGATGTATTAGCTATCACATGCCTTTGGAATCAATGCATTTGGACTTGTAGAGCCTGAGTTATGATGTTTCCGCTAGAATGCGTTTTGGTGAATCTGTTTTACGTTTTTGATGTGGTATCTTGCCTTTTTGACCTGTTTGCACTCGAAACTGGGTTGAGTGATCTTCTGCAATATTGTAGCCCTGAGTCTTAGCTTCGAAACAGTGGGTCTTTCACCTTCATCTGACAATCGTAGCGCCTTTGGTACCATTACCGTAAAATGACGTCAAAACTATTTTTCTGGTTTTGAGCTTAACTTTCATTTCCGGACTTTTCCCTAGCTTGACTTGTCTTTGTACTACTTGGAGCTTTCTGTATGGCTATTGGATAAACTTGTTGTTGTGTGTGTACCTTTGGGTTTGAATGAGAAGAATAATGAAGCCATGATGGCTGGAAAAGTTAGCAAATGTAGGGGAAGTGCTGTCCGAACTTTTAAAGGACTTGTTTGCATTGAGTTTGTGATCTAAGACTTGGATTTGAGCAAGGCAATGATACATGATGGATGGTTTCTGAGCCGTGGAGGTGAGTGACCTCAAACTACTTCTAAAGTTATTTATGAACCGTTTCTTACATTATTACTTTTGAACTGTTTCCAAAGTTACTTTTGAAATGTTTTCTTGCATATCATGCGTGCTGGCATGCGAGTGTGCCTTGTTTGCTATATTTCTTGACTTCATGACTTGTATTTTGGTTGATAACGTGTTAAGCGCTTATAATGATTTCCGAAACGAGTTTTCGAGGCGAGTGTGTACTTTATCGCACTCGACCTCGATAAATGTGAAATTTTCGATTGAAATGCTACTTGCGCATGAATGTAAGCCTTTTGGGCTGAACTGGCCATTGCCCCTTGTTACCGGTCGTCTTGAGCCAGAAGCGGACTCGGTCAGGCGATTAGGAACTTGGGTGAACGTTTGGTATACTCGAGTATTACCTATGTAGGTTGGTGGAGCCTGGCCAAAAGCCAGGGACGGGGTGAATGAAATGAAATGAATGACCAAATGAGCGAGGAAATGTCAGGAGAATGAATGTATCCTTTCATGAATGTTACTATCGCTTTCCATTGTAAATGTTCCTTGAATTATCGATAATCCATATTTACTGTTTTGCAAATGATGTAGTTGTTTCCGGATTTATCATTTGATTTATGACATCATTGCTATATGACATCATTGAAATGAACTATTGTGAAACCGATTTGATTAATGATTTAATGGTTACTCGCTGAGCTTCTAGCTCACCCCAAAAATGTTTTATTTTCCCCCCCACAGGGCTCAAGGCGAAGAAAAGCTTGGGGTGCTTATTCACGTGACTGGATGGCTTATTTCGTGTACAGTTTAAGTTTGGATCTATTTTATGTACGAGTTGGTCTTGTATAAATATTTGAAATTGATATGGATGTAAGTATACGTTCCACGATTGGAATCAGTTTCCGCTGCATTTGTAAGATGTAATCATTGGAGAATTTGATGTAATTTTGAGATTTATATTGTAATCTGTTTGAGGAATGTAGTGAGCGACTGAGTCCCGGCGAGAGCTGGGCAGGCGACCCGCCGAACCCTGGGGTACGCCCTAGGGGGAGGTGGGGCCGTCACATCTTTTCAAAGGACTCTTCACTTGGCATGTGAATAATTTGACCCATATCTGTTCTCCTGTAGTAGAATATGTTTTCAGCTTTGTCTTTGTCATTTCATTCATGCCATTTTGAATGAAAGCTGTCAGTCTTCTCCATCCGATGACCTGGAGGGCTGTTTTGCTGTGAATGCTGAAGTTTTTATTTGTAAGGTTATGGTGGGACCTTAGATTCTTATCTTGTGAACTTGTTTGAAGTTCCGGCAGAGCTTTAAGCTATTTTGGTTGCATTTTTGATGGGTTGCAAATCTGCAGCAAAACAAAAACTTTTGCATCCTCTTTGCTGTTTTTCTTTTCCTGCAACTGTTCACCAAGTTTCGGCCATCCAACTTGCTGATTGGTCTTATATTGGAAAGATGGATCAGATAGGTGGTGTTTGATTAGCATGTTTGGCATTTTGTTCCCTTCAGGATCTGATCTTTAGCATGTTTTCTTGAATGTTTTAGTTCGGCATTTCAAACAAGAGTTAAACATTTTCACTGCATTTTTGTTTTGTTATTTTGAAAACCACTGCTACCCTTTGTTTTTGCTAGCTGTCACCAAACCAGATTTTCTGATTTGATCTCGCAATAAAGGGTAATATTTGGCTTGGGTGATGATTAGGAGTGTGTCTTGCGATTGTTTGATTAAAAAAGCTGATGTTTTGTGAGTGATATATTTGAATTGATAGTGAACTAGAGAAGGCAGCAGGTTTGTGTTGCATAAATTCTCACCGTAGCCTTGCATGAACAGATTGTAGAAACGTGCTTTGCATGAATAACTTTCAAAATTTGCTTCTTTGGCCCCAGTCTCCCTTAATTTCACTGTGGCCCAAAATCTGGAAAAATTGAACTAATTTTGTCCTTTTAAGTTTAACCCTCTGTTTACACATTTTATGTGATTTTTTTTTGATTAATTCTTGATTTTAGATCATAATTGTGGCTTAATATTTTTTGTTAATTTGTTTATGCTATTGGGTTTAGTATTATGGTTTAGGTTTTTTTGGGTAATTATATTTGATTGGGCTTGTAAAAAGTGGATTTAGTTTATTTTCTTTTGGGTTGTGGTTGGGTTATAGAGTCAAGGCCCATCAGTTTTATTGGCTAATTTTGGGTTAAAAAATAATAGAATGGCCCGTTCCTTTGGCCTTGGATTTTCGTTTGGGTTTGGGAGGCTTTAGCCCAAGGAAATAAGAAAGCTGGCCCGATGGCCCAATTCTTTAAGTGATTGGCCACGAAATTTCAAACCAGTCCCTGGACTTTTGAATAATTGTACTAAAGCCCTGAAAACTTCTCATTTCTTTCAATTGGGTCCTTACTTTAATTGCAAATAGGCCCCTAAATTTTATCTTTCTTTAATTGCAATCCCAGATTTTTGTGATGATCATAATTTGACCTCAAAGCTTTGTTAATTTTTGCAATCAAGTCCTTTATTCTTTTGACTTCTTAAATGTGGGTTGTCTACATGATTTTATTGATTCAATTTCACGTTTACTTTTATCTTTTGTGATTATTTCTTGATTAAAGTGATGCCTTGACTCTTTTATTATTTTTGGAGGGTAAATAAGTGGTTTTACTCCATTGGGGCCCCAATTCAAGGGTGGTACACCCTAATCCCTTACTTCTTACTATATTTGACTCTACGTGCCCTATGTGCCTTTACATGTTTGATTGTATGCCTCTTGAATGTTTTTATTCATTTCATTTATTTATTCACTTGCTTTATTGGCTTTGTATATTCCTTTTAGTCCAATTTTGATCATTTGAAAGGCACTTGGATGCCAAATTTGTAATAGTCAGGTATTTATTATTATTATTTATTCCCCCTTTAGATTGTAGTAGGGTTCCCCGAATGTAATAGTTAGGGTTTTATTTGCTTTATTTGCCCTGTGTGATTTGCATGCTTACGTGCTACGTGTTACTTGCTTTCTTAGGGCCTTGCATCTAGATACCATGCTTATGTGTTAGGTGCTATATGTGATTTATGTGTTTATTTGCTTTATTTGCCTTTATATGATTTATTTGATTTGTAATAAATGCATGTTATCACACTAGTCCAAGGCTAGTTGTGATTCCTTTCCCGTCACCACACTAGTCCAACGCTAGTTGTGGCTCATTGCCCCGTTTTCCACTAGTCCAACACTAGTAGGAATTCATAGATATGGGTTAGTCCAACGCTAGACCCTTAGGGATTTCCCTCGCTAGTTCATAATCGCATGTCTCACTACATTTTCATGCATTTTTCTTAGTTTTTAGCATTTGGCATGCTCCTCCGATCCTTTCCCCTTCACTTTAGTTTTTTGCATCCTCATGCTAGTTATAGGGTACATTTGCTTGAGAGTCCCCTTTCGGTAAGGGAAACGAGCGAGTGTGGCTACAAAATAGCCTTAGCACGCTAGTCCTTCTTTCTAATCAAAGGGAAAATTAAAATCGTGAAGTTAGGAGTCATTCCCGTACCCGACTTGATGCATTCCTCTTGGTTCATACACTCTCATTCTCATCATGTCACTCCGTCACCTTCTTTATCTACATTTCCTCACTACTTATATCTTTCTCAATACAAATGCCATGTTCACACATTTTTCTTCTTGTCACTTGTTTTTCTACCTCACAAATTACACCCAATTGCACTTATATATATTTTATACCATATCTTCATCCACCTGCACACAAACACCTTTATTTTCTCAATTGGCACACATGCACTCTTCTTACATTTCACACTTGCACTCATATTTGGGTCTTCATTTGCATTACTTGCGACCTCTATGAGAGTTTTCCTTATTGGCCATCACAACTCATGTGATTGGGACCAAAAAGCCTCATAAGAGACATTTTAGATTTAGGATTGCATTTTTTTCATATCCATTAGTCATATCCAACATGCAACACATACTTTGGGTAGAAGAAATTAGGAAAAGAGGGGCTAAGTCACGCAATTAGCTTTGGCTAGGGCAAGGGAGTGCCTTAGGCTTTGCCTTTGCCTTCTCCCTTATCAAATGTGACCTCCGATCCCTCTCTTTGGTTACGTAGACCTAAAAAATTCTTTAAAAAGGGTTTGTTTACTTTTCTTTCCAAAAAATCACATTTTTGGGTGACTTGGTACACCCTAACTCTATACCAAGTGGCGACTCCATTTTTCATTCAAAAAACCCTTTTAAACTATATATTTGGCCAAACCGTCGCATTTCACAATCCCACGGCCTTTTATCTTCATTTTCACACACGTTCACATACATATCTCACACACTACACTCACACACCATTCAAAAAGTGGGGCGCGACACTTAGTTATGTAGATTTCCTATAAGCTTTTCTTGTGTGAGAAAATTACTTCAATAGTGTAGCTTTGTGAGGGTTATGCAAGTGATAGTAAAACTTCCTAGTTTGACCAAGTGTGGCTTGGGGCAAGGAGGAAGTGATCCTTCCTTTGTATACAAAAATTGGTTGTAATTGATCAACTTGAAGAATCTTGCTCTATAAAGTGATATTCAAACTCAAGAGGAGTTTGGAATTTGGTTTGCTATTCTATCTCTTTCATTTATTACCTTGCAATATAAATTGTTCATCTCTTCTACTCACGGGCATTTGTGCTTTCTCATTATTTGTTCCATTGTGTGGTCATCTAGAAAAGAGGGTAAATTTCATATTGAGCATAAAGTATCTCATAACTTGGTTAGTTTTTAATTTACCTAATTCACCCCCCTTGTGAGAACCCAAAAAATTTTCTTAATTTTTAGGCATTATTTTTTCTTTCTTTGCACACGTTTTTTATATTTTCATTATTATATTTATTTTGGTGATATTTTTATAAGTAAATATAGTTTTTAAAACATTTTGCTAGTATAAGTAAGCTCATGAGATATTTGAAGTGTATGGTGGACGTGGGACCCGCTAATGCGATAAGTGCGATTAATTCGATCAATTAGGTTTAGTGTTGCATAAAGGGATTAATTTACTAGGTGTTGAGAGATAATTAGAGTTTACCTAGATGGATTAGTATTAGAGAGACAAAGGGATAGCTATAAACCAAAAAGGTGACAAGTGTCACCTTGTGACTAAAGGTTGGACTTTGACTAATTTCTTTCACCTTTACTAAACTTGAATTTTGACCAATTTCATCTTCATTTTTCCTTCTCTTGGCTGACCAACATAGAGAGAAAAGAGAGAAAATCCCTCTGTGATACCCTGAAAATTAGGAGGTTATTTGTAAAGAAAATACTAAAGTGTATTTCTTTGGGTTTGATTTAAAACCTTATTTTGTTTTAAAAGACTAGAAACCCTAAGATTTTAATCAAAAACCCTAATTTACTTGTGACTAACTGGTTTTCTTAAATCTCTCATATTTTAATTGAAACCCTAATTTTAATCACTGGAATTGTAAAATCCCTCATGTTTCTCTTAAAACTTCCTTTTATTTGGAACTTATGATTTTATAATAGCCCTACCACCCAATCACCCCACAATAAGTTCAAATGAACATGAAAATAAAGGTTTTTCCCTTTTCGTTTTAAGTTAGCGCGAATTAGGGTTTTCACGTTTTTCGTAGTATGACTATTTTATCCAGTGAGGATCGAATTTGGTAGGTAAGAGTGACTTTTGTATGAGGAAATATTATATGATTAGAAGTGATAATAATAAGATAGTGATTAGAAGGAAAAAGAAACCCTAGTATACGCAATTTAAGAAAATCGGCCCGAACCGACGGGTATCGATCACTACCGATTGAACCCACCACTTGACCACCACTTCCTTACCACCACACACCCTTGATATTTTTGCAAAATATCCCCCCCTCATACTCATCCTCTTGGCCGAAATTGTGGCTAAAAATGTAAGGGAGAGAGAGAAAAATTCATGGCTTTGGTGGTGACAAGTGTCACCACCCTATGGTCCCTTAGTTGATATTTTTTTTCCTTGCCTTCTTATCACCTTGGAGCTGTCTTTCTTCTTCATTTTCCTGCTATCTTGGCTGAGAGAGAGAGAGAGAAAAACCCAAGGGAGAGCTGCCTAATCCATCTTGAATTTGGATCATCCAAGTGAGGAAACAAAAAACTAAACCGATTAAAACCTTCCTTGAGTGTCTAGCTAGTGGTGTGTTGGTGAAATTTTGGAAGGAAAAGTTAGGGCTGCTCTTGGTAGTCATTTTAGCAAGGTAATAATGCTGTTTTCCCCATTTCTTACTCTTAATCTTGTTTAACTTGGCATAGCACCATAGATTTGTGGTGGATGATAGCTATTATCATGTTTTGGGTGGATATAGTGTATGTTTTCTTGAGTTACATGAGTTAGGATTTGAGGTATTTGCTGCCTATACTTGTTGTATGGAGATATATGTTTTATCTAAGATTATATAAGGGGCTTTGGTAGTGATTGAAGCAAGAAATGAAGAAAGTTTCCTTTGAATCCCAAAATTCCAGATTTCTGGAAATTTTCAGTACTGTTCTGTCCGGTTTCTTTGCCCTAGGTTAGAGGCTGAATTAGGCTTGGCATAAAACATGAAAGTTGTATAGAATGATGATTTATAGGTACTTACAAAATTTCAGCTCAATTGGAGCAACGTAACCTGTGAAACGACCAAATTACCCTCACTATTTTAGGATGTTTCCAGTGTTCCGTTTTAGTCAATTCATCCAGTTTATCATGTTTATTCACTAGGATCCGTGCTCATTTAGCCATTTGCCAAAACATGAAAGTTTTTTTACTCTGTCTTAGATTTTCAAAGCATCCAAGAACACCTTAAACGGACCTTGTTAGCCTGAGATATGACCATTCTAGTACAGTGCGGATAATTAGCCGTATAGTTGGAAGTTGGCTCTGTAATTTGGGAATTTGACTAGGTTACACTGGAAATTGGATTAAATAATCTTCATGAACATTGTAACCCTATGTCTTAGCTTCGAAACGGTATAAGTTGTACTTCAATCCAATAAGCGTAGCCTCAGATATTTCCTTTCTGCAACAATACATCAAATCTGTCTTTTGTTAAGTCCATTTCCGCACTTGTTATTAATTTAATTTTGTACTTATATTGTCTTGAGCCTATTGAACGGCTCTTGAGATGAATTTGTGTTGTGTGTATCCTTGGGTTTGTTTAAGGAAAATATTGAAACCATAAATGGCTGGAAAAATAGGTAAATACAAAGGGCGTGCTGCCCAAAGTTTTGCTCGAGGGCTAAGTTTCTATTTGAATTTGTATATTTTCGTTTGGCAAAAACTATGCCCGTTTTCCATCTTGAAACATGATCCTTCTTCAATTGGAAACTCCAAATGTTTATTTACTCCTACTCAAATAAAAAGGAGTGATTTAGAAATTTCTTGGGTCTTTTGTCCTCTCTTTTACATGAATTTCGTTAAGACATTTGGTCTATAATATCTACTTGAATATGAGAGGATTTTGAACCATATAAATGATCCCGAAAATAGTATTTCTCAGCCTATCTAGTTGGATTTCGACTTGTCTTTGGTTCAAGTGTTTCCATTGGAAAATTTTATAACCCTTTTGAGTTCGGTTTTACATTTGGTCTATGAAACCCTAGTTATTTTTGTCCACGGGTCCAAATGTCCTTGTTTCACTTTAAAGTCTTTTATACGTTCTACTTAACTGTCGAGTTTCTTTCACCTAATTGTTTGTACTAGATGAGCTGTGGTATTCTTTCTCGTTTAATCTTAGGTTTTCTCGGTGACTAAGGATAATATCCGGAAGGATATTTTGCACGTTGTTTGTGTACATAGGTAAGTGTTCCTTGTTTGTTATATTCTCCTTGACTTCATGACTTGTTGTTGTTGTTTGATAATGTGTTAAATGCTTTCAAAGATTTCTAAAACGAGTTTTCTAGGCGAGCGTATATTTTATCGCGCTCGACCTAAATGAAACGTGAGATTTTCAATGATTTAATGGTTGATACATTAGTTGCGCATGATGTAAGCCTTTTGGCTGAATTGGGCCCTGCCCTTCGTTACCGATCAACTCGAGCCAGAAGCGGACTCGGTCGGGCGATATGGTGACTCTGGGTGAATTTGGTATACTCGAGTATTACCTTGTAGTCCGGACAACGACCGGATGGGTGGAGCCTAGCCAATGGCCGGGAAAGGGGGTGAATGAACGAACGAAGAATCAAACGAGGAATTTTACTTACAAAAATGCATTTTCAAATGATCGGAGGAATAAGGGGAAATGTCAGGAGAACGAACGAACGAACAAATTTATGGCTCCTTGTGAGCCCGTATCCTTTTAATGAATGTGTTACAATCGCTTTCCATTGTAAATGTTTCTTGAATTATTGATACTCCATGTTTCATGTATCGAAATGATTATTTGATTATGTGTTCGGAAGCTCACTGAGCTTTTAGCTCATCCCTTTAGTTTTGTTTTCCTTAACAGGGGAAGGCACGCACGGATGAGAGCTTGGTATAGACTAGCTTGGTCTAGCTCCTTGTTTTTGTAATGGTTCTCGCCCAAGTACTTGGCACGGGCTGGTTGTATGGTGAAGTGAGAACCTTTGTATATTCGATGTTTGTACTCCCTTTCGAGATAGTAATGCACATAAGTTTTGCATTAAGTTTTGGATCGTCGTTATATTTATTCCTGTGATTTATTTCGATTTTACTTAAGGACTGTAGTAAGTGAGTGAGTCCTGGCGAGAGTTGGGCAGGCGACCCGCCAAACCCTGGGGTACGCCCTAGGGAGAGGTGGGGCCGTCACACCCTCAACTTTTGTCTTCTATTCTATTGCTTAATCTCTTGATCCAACCATTTAAATTTCAAATCACTCCATAAAACCCCTAGTTAAGTAGTATTGAGGTAGTTAGTAGAGTTGTTTTGGAAGAAAGAGACCTAAGCCACTACCTTTTTGGAGGTATCAAGGTATGGCGTGTAAAGATTCATTGTTTGTTTCCAATAATGGCTAATTCATGACTTGTGGTGGCTAGTTATGTGATTCTATGGAAGATTTTATGGATTAGAGTGATTTTTGTGAGAATTTTTCTGTTTTCCTATGATGGATATGGTTCGCTTGAATTGATGGCTCTAAATGGTGTTAAATAGACCTCTTGTGCGTTAATTACGGTTATTTGCAGAAAATTCCAGCTTTGATGTGTAAATTTCAGCTTTAGGGTTTTAATTTGACCATGATTGGGGGTAGTTTTGGAGCTACCAATCGGTTGTATCTTAGGGGTGTTTCATAGACTATGATTTGTATGTACAATGGTGATTGTTTGTTATGAAATTTGGTGGTTAATTGTAGCATGGTGAAGTATGGAAATCTAGGGGAAGAGCTGCTGAAATTTTCGCAGGGCCCTTGAACAGTCATGGGGAATCTACTATATCTTGATGTACGAAAATTGGAATTGAGTTCCATTTGTTGCGTTTTAAACTAGATTCATAGGGCTATAAGCCGTGTACATTTCAGACCCTGTTTCTCTCTGTGTAATTTATGGTGATTTTTCAAAGTTGACTGAAATATTGTACCTGTTCTGTCTTTCACTGGATAAAGCAGCAACTTGAGGCTTGAATTTGACTGACTTGCGTTCTGAATCTTATGATGGTGTTTTCTGGAAAGATATAACCCTTTGAATTTATTTTCCAAGGTATAACTTTTATTAATTTTGGACTTACAAAACTTGAGATATGATTTTTCATATGGGGTTGCACGAAACTGGAAAATCCTGTTTTCCTAGTATTGATCTTACTTCCATTTTTTTTTTACTTCAAATTTGGAGTTGGTCAATCATTGTAGGTAGGGTTTTGAGGTTGTTCATGCCTTTAGGACTAATTGTTATCTTTTCACTCCAAAGTCACCTCTTCGCTTTACATTAATGGTTCATTTGGATAGGCATCTGACTTGTAATCAAGTTTTACTTACGAATTCCATTTATTAGGTCTTGGAGTCAAGTCTTAAGTGTTTGCCCTTGATTGTTCTAGGAGGTGCCAACGAGTAAAGCCACACTTGGGAAGGAAACTTTTGAAATTATCCTTGTTTGACTGGTGAGTGTACCACTCCCCTGCCTCGTTGCTTAATTGGTTCATCTATACTTGAAATTTGTGACATGGATAACTATGAACTTTGTTATTTTGAATGAGGCAAGGGTGTACTTTATCACACTCGTTCTCTTGCCTGTGTTGTATAAACTAAAACCTATTACTTGTACTTGTTATGAACTTGAACTTGTTACTTGCGCTTGTTATAATATCGTTTGGAAGTGTGTCCAACGACCTTCTCATTAAACCTGAGCTCAATCTCATTGGGAGTTAATTAAATCAAGCCAGCTAGGGCTTGATCGAGGTATTTGACAATCCATGAGTCCTGTTCCTAGGGAATTTTTGAATATTGAAACTCTTGATTTCGGTATACTCGAGTATTACCACTTTCATTCTTGTTTGGCATTTGGGACCAGTAAGGGGGAATGATTGGTGAACGGAATTTGGCGTTAAAGTAGTGTTCTACTGGACTGGTTTCCGTATTTGAAAGTTGACGAAGGGTCAACATAGTCAGATCAAGTATTGCAACGGGGATTTGGCTCCTGAAAGCCACCTATATCCTTTCTCTCTAAGTTATTTTGCTTATCTCCTTATTTGGTACACCTATGTGATTAATTGAGCATGTAGTTCCTTGGTTTTTGACTGTTATTATTTTGGGTACCTCATTGAGCGTAAGCTCACCCCCTTCCCGTTATCTTTATTTTCCTTACAGGGGACAAACTTTGAACTCATGGTTTTGGAAGAAAAGGATCGAGCAGCTAATGTATATGAGATTTTGTTAAGCTTTTTCGCAACCGAAACCCTAATTGTATTTTGAATAGTAGGAATACTTTGGCTTGTACTTTAGTTAATTTGTTCAAGACTCCAATGTAAATATATGTAAGTAAGTATTTAACCTTGTTTCTTAATTGTATTCGTTTGAGATGTTATGTTTTTATAGCTCTGGTGAACGTTTATGTCACTGATGGAAAAATCGGACGAGCGAGGCGCTTGTACGAGGGAAGAAAGAAAATTTTCTGGCAGAAGTTGTTCATCGAATCCGGCCGAGTATCCGACCAGTTTCTGGCCAGATATCTGGCCGGATTAGCAGGGGTTTTGAAAAAATTTTGGATCAGCTACTGCCTCCAATCCGGCTAGGAATCCGGCCGGATTGTGACGTAGCGGTTATTTGTTCATTTTCGTTTCATTTTCGTTCTTCCATTTTCCTTTTGTTGCAGTATTTAATTGAAGCATCATTGTACCTTAAGGTTTAGAAATCATGTTTTCAATGTAATAGTCTCCAATGGTTTGTTTCTTGGGTTTCTATCATGGTTTATGTGATTTGACTCCGTAGTCCTTGCGAGAGCTAGACAGGCGGTCTGCCGAACCCTTTGGTTCGCCTTAGGGGGAGGTGGGGCTGTTACTGTTGGTATCAGAGCCTACTTCGCGTGATCTCTGTGCGGAGTGAGATTGGGCCAAATGGTGTTATGGTCCCGATTCCGTGAATGTGTACGAATGTCTAAGTGATCTTTGAGCATAAGCTATGGATCGTGAAGTGTTATAAGTTTTAAACTTTTACCATGGTACTTGGAGATAGTAGATCTGTAGGTCAGGTAAGAATCTCGATTGTAGATGAATTACTCTTGGGACTGGCCAGCTCGAGTTGTAAAATTATCTTATTTTGGGATTCTTGTACCCGACTACTAAATAGATGAGAGCCTAGGTTAGAAATGACTTGGGCAAACTCGAAATTTGATTGTATGGAACGTCTTGTGATGTGTTAGGGTAAAACTAAGGATGATTGACCCTGCCTAAGATATAAATTTGGTTATTCTCGTAGATTGTGCCTGGAACCTTAGAGAGGGACAGCTTTTAGTTGGTTGGTCTTGTATCATTGGCCTGTTAGTAATATTCAGGATAATTCCTTTTGCTTGTATCTAATTGACTGCTACTGTGTGATCTGCCTGTGTTAGATGTGCTATATGTATATTGCCTACTTTTATCACTTATACCTACATACTTTGTTTAATATTGTATTCGTGCTTCACCCCTAGACTGGTTAAGCCAAATGGACGGTACTCGTAGTGGACGGGGACAGGGGCGTGGAACCTCAAATGAAGGAGGAAATCCGGAACCAATGCCTGGACCTAATCCCGAACTTGGAGTGGACCCTAACGTTCAAGTGGCTGCTGCTATCCAATGTATGACTGACCTTTTGGCTCACGTAGTAGGACATCAGGGCCAAAATCCTATTAATTAGCAAGGGAACCCTGGTAATCATATAGAGGGTGAAGATAGAGCCCTCGAACGATTTCAGAAGTTCTCGCCACCGAAATTCCTAGGAGGACCAGACCCTGACATGGCCGAGAGATGGCTAGAGAAGATGATTGATATATTTTCCGCGTTACATTATACTGCGGAGCGACAGGTCACATTTGCTATCTTTCAACTGGAGGGAGCAGCCCGTTCTTGGTGGAATATTATAAGATTGAAATGGGAAAGAGAACAAACCCTAAGGACGTGGGTGGATTTCATGAGAGAGTTCAACACGAAGTATTTTCCACTTCTGATCCAGGAAAAGAAAGAAGATGAGTTCATTAGGCTTCACCGAGGAACTCAAACCGTCGCCGAATATGAGAGCCAGTTCACCAGGTTGTCCAAGTTCGCTCCTAAGCTAATCGCGACTGAGCAAAGGAGAATAAGGCGTCTTGTCCAAGGATTCAGAAGGACCTGGCTGTAGCCCAACTCAATACCTTTAGTGATGCAGCGGAGAAAGCTCAACGAGTTGAAAGCGTGAGATTACAAGTTAGAAACTTTCAAGCTAAGAAAAGAGGATTTCCTGGAAGTAGTTCAGAGCAAGGGGATAAGAGTACGCCTCATAAGATTGGAAGGGAAAACGGGGGAGTACAATTACCGAGGATGTCAAGTGGTGCCTCACAGAGAGGCTCAGTCTCCGCTTCCCGTGATCCCTGTGGGTACTGTGGGAAGCTAAATCACACGGAGGATGTCTGCTGGAAGAAAGAAAGAAAATGTCTACATTGTGGGAGCGCAGATCATCAAATCGCAAATTACCCATGCCGATTTCGAAAAGGGAATAGGAGCCAACAGCCAACCACGACCAACCCTGACTAGTCGAAGGGGGAAAAGAATGGATCGAAAGTATCAGCTCGGGTGTACTCCTTAGAACAACATCAAGTCTCTAACCCATTTGAGGATATGGAAGGTAAGATTTTGGTATTCCACCGTTTGCCCACTAGAATGATGTATAAGAATTGCAATTTGGGAAGGAAGAAGAAACTATACCAAAGAATTCAATGAGCCTGGCCAGTGAAGGGGTATAGATTGGTTAGCTAAGTATGACACTCAATTTGACTGTGAGAAGGAAGGAGCAAAATTTTTGTATCCCGGAGAAGGCGATGATAAGGAATTTCGAGGACGAAATTCTTTTAAGGGAGAGAGAGTGTGACAACTCTAAAAATTTTCTTAATTTTTAGGCATTATGTTTTCTTTCTTTGCACACGTTTTCTATATTTTTGTTATTATATATTATTTTGGTGATATTTTTATAAGTAAATATAGTTTTTAAAACATTTTGCTAGTATAAGTAAGCTCATAAGATATTTGAAGTGTATGGTGGACGTGGGACCCACTAGTGCGATAAGTGCGATTAATTCGATCAATTAGGTTTAGTGTAGCATAAAGGGATTAATTTACTAGGTGTTAAGAGATAATTAGAGGTTACCTAGATGGATTAGTATTAGAGAGACAAAAGGGATAGCTATAAACCAAAAGGGTGACAAGTGTCACCTTGTGACTAAAGGTTGGACTTTGACTAATTTCTTTCACCTTTACTTAACTTGAAGTTTGACCAATTTCATCTTCATTTTTCCTTCTCTTGGCCGACCAACATAGAGAGAAAATCCCTCAACTTTTGCCTTCTATTCTATTGCTTAATCTCTTGATCCAACCATTTAAACTTCAAATTACTCCATAAAAACCCCTAGTTAAGTAGTATTGAGGTAGTCAGTGGAGTTGTTTTGGAAGAAGGAGACCTAAGCTACTACCTTTTGGGAGGTATGAAGGTATGGTGTGTAAAGATTCATTGTTTGTTTCCAATAATGGCAAATTCATGACTTGTGGTGGCTAGTTATGTGATTCTATGGAAGATTTTATGGATTAGAGTGAAGTTAGCTAAATTTCTGATTTTTGTGAGAATTTTTCTGTTTTCCTATGATGGATATGGTTCGCTTGAATTGATGGCTCTAAATGGTGTTAAATAGACCTCTTGTGCGTTAATTGCGGTTATTTGCGAAAAATTCCAGCTTTGATGTGTAAATTTCGGCTTTAGGGTTTTAATTTGACCATGATTGGGGGTAGTTTTGGAGCTACCAATCGGTTGTATCTTAAGGGTGTTTCGTAGACTATGATTTGTATGTGCAATGGTGATTGTTTGTTATGAATTTTGGTGGTTAATTGTAGCATGGTGAAGTACGGAAATCTAGGGGAAGTGCTGCTGAAATTTTTGCAGGGCCCTTGAGCAGTCTTGGGGAATCTACTATATATTGATGTAGGAAAATTGGAATTGAGTTCCGTTTATTGCACTTTAAACTAGATTCATAGGGGTATGAGCTGTGTAAATTTCAGACCCTGTTTCAGTCTGTACAATTTATGGCGATTTTTCAAAGTTGACTGAAATATTGTACCTGTTCTGTCTTTCACTGGATAAAGCAGCAACTTGAGGCTTGAATTTGACTGACTTGCGTTCTGAATCTTACTATGGTGTTTTCTGGAAAGATATAACCCTTTGAATTTATTTTCCAACGGTATAACTTTTATTAATTGTGGACTTACAAAACTTGAGATATGATTTTTCATATAGGGTTGCGCGAAACTGGAAAATCCTGTTTTCCTAGTGTTGATCTTACTTTAATTTTTTTTTTACTTCAAATTTGGAGTTGGTCAATCATTGTAGGTAGGGTTTTGAGGTTGTTCATACCTTTAGGACTAATTGTTATCTTTTCATTCCAAAGTCACCTCTTCGCTTTACATTAATGGTTCATTTGGATAGGCATCTGACTTGTAATCAAGTTTTACTTGCGAATTCCATTTATTAGGTCTTGGAGTCAAGTCTTAAGTGTTTGCCCTTGATTGTTCTAGGAGGTGCCAACGAGTAAAGCCACACTTGGGAAGGAAACTTTTGAAATTATCCTTGTTTGATCTGGTGAGTGTACCACTCCCCTGCCTTGTTGCTTAATTGGTTCATCTATACTTGAAATTTGTGACATGGATAACTATGAACATTGTTATTTTGAATGAGGCGAGGGTGTACTTTATCACACTCATTCTCTTGCTTGTGTTGTATAAACTGAAACCTATTACTTGTACTTGTTATGAACTTGAACCTGTTATAGTGTCGTTTGGAAGTGTGTCCAACGACCTTCTCGTTAAACCTGAGCTCAACCTCATGGGAAATTAATTAAATCGAGCCAACTAGGGCTTGGTCGAGGTATTTGACAATCCATGTGTGCCTGTTCCTAGGGAATCTTTGAGTATTGAGACTCTTGATTTCGGTATACTCGAGCATTACCACTTTCATTCTTGTTTGGTGTTTGGGCCCGGTAAGAGGGTATGATTGGTGAACGGGATTTGGCATTAAAGTGGTGTTCTACTGGACTGGTTTCTGTATTTGAAAGTTGACAAAGGGTCAACGTAGTCGAATCAAGTATTGCAATGGGGATTTGGCTCCTAAGAGCCACCTCCTTTCTATCTAAGTTATTTTGCTCATCTCCTTATTTGGTACACCTATGTGATTAATTGAGCATGAAGTTCCTTGGTTCTTGACTGTTATTATTTTGGGTACCTCATTGAGCGTAAGCTCACTCCCTTCCCGTTATCTTTGTTTTCCTTGCAGGGGACAAACTTTGAACACATGGTTTTGGAAGAAAAGGGTCAAGCTAATGTATATGAGATTTTGTTAAGCTCTTTCGCAACCGAAACCCTAATTGTATTTTGAACAGTAGGAATACTTTGGCCTGTACTTTAGTTAATTTGTTCAAGACTCCAATGTAAATATATGTAAGCAAGTATTTAACCTTGTTTCTTAATTGTACTCGTTTGAGATGTTATGTTTTTATAGCTCTGGTGAACATTTATGGACGAGCGAGGCGTTTGTACGAGAGAAGAAAGAAATTTTTCTGGCGGAAGCTGTTCATCGAATCCGGTCAGTTTCTGGCCGGATTAGCAGGGGTTTTGAAAAAATTTTGGATCAGCTACTGCCTCCAATCCGGCCAGGAATCCGGCCAGAAACCGGCCGAATTGTGACGTAGCAGTTACTGTTCATTTCCGTTTTGTTTTCGTTCTTCTGTTTTCCTTTTGTTGTAGTATTTAATTAAAGCATCATGGTACCTTAAGGTTTTGAAATCATGTTTTCAATGTAATAGTCTCCAATGGTTTGTTTCTTGGGTTTCTATCGTGCGTACTCTAGGGTTTATGTGATTTGACTCCGTAGTTCTGGCGAGAGCTAGGCAGGCGGTCTGCCGAACCCTTTGGTTCGCCTTAGAGGGAGGTGGGGCTGTCACACTCCTCTTAGGTTGTCTTCGATCCTTATAATTGGTATCAGAGTTTGGTCTTCTAGAGATTAAACTCGATTGGCTTTGGAGTAAAAATGACAACCGACAATGCCTTGTTTTTTTAATGAAGGTCTATTTGATGCCTCTATAATTGATGATGTCACACATAGACCAAGACCAAAAACCATAAATGAGTTGACTGTTGAGAATAGAACTCACCTCACTTTGAATGCCAAGGCTATGAATGTGTTGTATAGTGCTTTAGATTCAAATGAGTTTATTAGAGTCAGAGGGTAAGGATCTGCGAAAGAGATTTGGGATAAACTAAGAGAGATCCATGAAAGGAATGAGAATGTAAGAGAATAAAAGAAATCAATCCTAGTTACTAAATATGAATCATTTAAGATGGAACCTTAGTTATCTTGTAACATAACAACAACCCCTGTATGTTAAGTTGGGAGTGAAAGAATGCATAAAATTGAGAAAGGCAATTTCATACTTACAGTGTTAACATTTGCTAAAGGTTATATATTGCTGATGACAGGATTATTTGAGGCTAATTGGTGGAACTGCTGCTGGAATTGTATGCAAGTTTGCTGATGATAGGATTCATACTAAGTGTTTAGTGTTTTAAGCAAGTGAAAGATAAAACTTTGTTGAAAATTCTAAGGTAATGTAGCTGGAAACATGTGTGCTAGCCGAGGGAGTTAGGAGGTAGAGTTCTTGTGTTATTTTGAAATTTCCAAGATAATTGGTTATAAATTTTGTATAAAACATCTTATAACATCTTGTCCTAGTTTTCATGTGCATCTTATTGATTGTTTTTAACACTTAAAAAGCTGGTGTTGTGGAACAAAACCCAAACTACAAACAACTTAGAATCTGGTTTAACTTAAATGGAACAAATGAAGAGTTCATTTGCCTTAATCCATGAATATTGGATAGAAAATGATTTAATCTTAGTCTAAACATCTTACAATACTTTAACCTTGGAATATATGTATATTTCTTTGGTTTTTGTTGAAATTTGATGCTTAAATTGTGTTAAAATGGCTGGTATGAATGTCATACTTAAGTATATGGGTGGTTTGAATAAAAGTCTTGTGGTTTTAAAAGAGAAAAAGGAGTTTTTCACAAGTGAAAAATGAGTTTTCAGATTTTCGGATTTCACTGACCAGTCTCAGTAAAATGCTTTTATCTTGTTGTAGAAAAATCCGATTGAGGTGCCGTCAGTGGCATTTGAAACTAGACTCATGGGCCTTTGTTTTGTACAACGGTCATATTTTTCCTCCATGTGTACTGCTGTCCGTGACTCCTCAAAGTAGGTTGTCCAGCTTGAATGTCCTGTTTCTTCAGGAAAATGAATTTTTGACTTGGAGTGAATATTTGGCCTATTTGTGATTTGAATCTCTGAAAAGTGTCTTCGGGGATGTGGTAGTACTAAAAATCTATTTTACAACGGTATAACTTTCATAATTTTTTGACTTGTGGAACTTGAGTTGTGAATTTTTAAAGTTTACTGTTACTGTTCATCTTAGTAGATTCCTGAAGCATAGAAACGGGTTTCTTGACTTTAAAACCTCGGATGGCCTACTTCCAATCTCTTACCTTGATTTTTCCACTTCCTTGACTTCAAATGTATCCTTATTGAACTTCTCTCGCTAATGTATCTTTCCTTTCCTCAAAGTTTTACGATTTTAACAAGTTACCTTAATTAAAGCGGTCAAGACTTGTACTTAGCTTTTAGCCACCATTTCTGAATTTCCAAGTGAAGCTTACATGCTAAAATTGCCTTGTGTGTGGATGACACTGAGCCTAGTTGAAGGGCTATTGTGTTAAGAATGTTTATGTGTGACTTTGGGGCTAAGTTGAGGTTTCTCTTGAAAGCATCTTTGGCAAGGTATTAAGGCTCTTTTTCCATTTTCACTCCCTTAATCTTGTTTAAGTTTGTATAGCAACTCATATTCTTGGCTAATGATAGTATTTACGTAGTTTTGATGGTTATGGTGGATTTTTTAGTTAGGGTTTGAGTTGTCCAGTTGTATTTCTTGTTGTTTAGATAGCATATGATGTCTATAAGCTTGGATAGGGAGTTGGGATAGTAGTTTAAGACGTGAATGAGAATATAAACCTTGAATTCATCAACATTTCCAGCTTTAAAGATTGAACTGCCTTGCTTCTAACCAGCTTCATTCGTCTATTTTAGAGGCCAAATTAAGCTTAGGTCAAAACATAAAAGTTGTAGGAAATGATATTATATAATCGCCTGTAAAATTTCAGCTCAATCGAATCATTGTAACATGTGGAATGACTGAAATACCCCTGACTGCCAAATGCCTCATTTTGCGGATAGTTTTGAGATTTCACATTTTTGGCTTCGTTTTTCACCTTGATCCGTATCAAATCAGCCTTCAGCCAAAACACAAAATGTTTAGCTCTATGTTTCAGCTTTCCAACGCATTTGAAAATACCTGAATCGAAATTGTGTAGCCTGAGTTATTGCCATTTGAATCCAATGCTGACAACCAGACTAACAATGAACTTCTAGTTTTGTAATCTGTAAATTTGACCTAGATCAACTGTGAATTGAGTTGAGTTGTCTTCATGAAAGTTGTAATTAATCCTGTGTCTTAACTTCGAAATGGTATAATGTGTAACCCAATCCGATAAACGTAGCTCCAGTTATGACCAAAATGCTATAAAATGTCAAATCTGTTGTTTAGCCTTTTGTCCTCAAAATTGATTTCTGATTGTTTTATTAGACTTGTGTTGTAACTGGTTGATTTTGAAACCTAATTGAAGAGCTATGTTGGTAATATTTCTTGTGTGTGTTTTGGGGCTGAATTGAGAAAAATAATGAAGTCATAAATAGCTGGAAAATAGGTAAACACAAAGGGCGTGCTGCCCAAATTTTCACTCGAAGGTTAGGTTGAGGTACTCGCGACTTGAATAAGGATTCAGGAACGAATCTCACTTGAATCGTCTAGGGTATTCAAGTCTTCTTTCATAGAGGTATATAAGTTAGAATTTGGCTGAAACTTATACTGTGACAGCCCTACCTCACCCGAAGGCGAACCAAAGGGTTCAGCGGACCGCCTGCCCAGCTCTCGCCGGGACTCAGTCATACCTCAATCAAAATCGGAATAAAACCACAAGAATAAGCATAACAACAATCCAAAACTTCAAACGAAACTTATATACATTTCTATCTCCAAAAGGGAGTACAACTCAAATATACAAAGGTTCTCAATTATTCATACATCCAGCCCGTGCCAAACGCTAGGGCGAGAACCGGTACAAAAATTCAAAAAACTAGACCAAGCTAGTCTATACAAAGCTCTCGTCCTTGCTTGCCTTCCTCTCTTAAGGAAAATAAAACTAAAGGAATGAGCTAAAAGCTCAGTGAGGTTCCAAACACATAATCAAACAATCAGTCCAATGCATTAACCATAGATAACCAATAATTCAAGAAACATTTACAATATAAAGCAATAATAACACATTCATTAAAAGGATACGTGCTCACATGGAGCCATTTATTCATTCATTCTCCTCTTATTTCTTTATTCCTCCAATCATTTGAAAATGCATTTTCGTAAGTAAAAACCCTTCATTTACATTACCACTCGTTCATTCATTTCATTTCACCCCCTTCCGGACGTTGGCCAGACTCCACCAGACTACATGGTAATACTCGAGTATAACAAACATTCACCCATGGTCACCAAATCGCCCGACCGAGTCCGCTTCTAGCTCGAATCGATCGGTAACTAAGGGCAGGGCCCAGTTCAGCCAATAGGCTTACATTCATGCACATGTAATCATTCAATCATTAGAAATTTCACATTCATTTAGGTTGAGTGCGATAAAGTACACACTCGCCTAGAAAACTCGTTTTGGCAATCATAGAACGCATTTAACATGTTATCAATCATTCATAACAAGCCATATAATCAAGAAAACATAACAAACAAGAAACACTCACCTATTTACGCAAAATAACATCCAAAATATTCTTCCGGATATTACCCTCAGTCACCGATGAAACCTAAGATTAAATGAGAGAAAATATTACAGTTCATCTAGCAAAACAAATAGGTGAAATCGAAGAAAATCCGACTAACAACAAGTAGAACGTATAAAAATGACTTTAAAGGTGAAAAGAGGGTATTTGGATATGAGGATGGAAATAACTAAGGGTTTCACAACCAAACGTAAAACTAAACTCAAAAGAGTTATAAAATTTCTAACGGAAAACACTTGGACCAAAGACAAATCAGAATCCAACTAGATAGGCCAAAGAAATATTTTTCTGAATCGTTCATGTGGCTCAAAATCAATATATATTCAAGTAGATATTATATAACAAATGTCTTGATGAAAATCGTGTGAAAAGGAGGACAAAATACCTTACTTGAAAGTAGTTTTCTCGTGGCTGAGAAAACCCTAATTCATACCTCTTTATTTTGGTAAGGAGTAAGTAAACATTTGAAGTTTCAAACTGAAGAGGTATCATGCTTAAAATGGTTGTCTCATTTACCATGCGAAAAGGTACAAGTTCAAATGGAATCTAGTTCAAGTAACACCATTAAGGAAAAGTAAGTCCAACGCATCCCCAAATCACATTTCAAATCTCACTTTTACTTATTCAAACTTCAAGAAAATAAATAGACAGCATTTCCCCTTAATTTGTTCACTTTCCATCCTACAATCAAAGACCAAATCTCATCCCAAATCAAATACAATTTCACATACAAATCATAGGCGATAAAACACCTTTCGGCATGACAACCACAACTCAAGCTACGCTTATCAGATTGAAACGAATCTTATGGAGTGTCGCGCCCCATTTTTTGATAAATAAATAAATGGTTTAAAAAAATGTATTTTTTGATTGGAAATTGAATTTTGATTTAAAAGAAAAATGGGTCTAAATGAGGGGTTGAGAATGCGACGATTTGACCCAAAATTATAGTTTAAAAAGGGTTTTTGAAATAAAAATTGGAGTCGCCACTTGGTAATGAGTTAAGGTGTACCAAGTCACCAAAAAAATGAATTTTTAAAGAAAAAATAAGAAAGGTAGTAAGAAACCCCTTTTAAACGACTCCTAGTCCACGTAAATCAAAGAAAAAGGTTCGGGAGTCACATTTGACAAAGGGGAAGGCAAGGATAAAATCCAAGGCACCCCTTTGACCTAGCCAAGGCTAGTTGCATGATTTAATCAAAGATTTTCTTGTTTTAACCAAAGAATTTATTACATTTGGATGCGCTACATGAATGCAAACCCTAGACCTAGGGGTATTGGGGAAAATTTCTCTTCAAAGGTTGAGTGGTGCCAATCACATTAGTTGTGAAGCCCAATAACGATCCTTTGAAGAAGTCACGAATAATGCGAGTGAGGACATGAGTTTGAAAAAGTAATAAAAGACAATAAATATGCAAATGAAAGTGTGCACGCGAGTGGGCAAGGTACGGTATGTGAAATGATAATATGAAGTGCATGTGTGCAAGTGATGATAAAAGTGTTCGTGTGCAAGTGAAGAAACATAAAGGCGCACGTGTGCAAAAATGGGAGGAAAAATGAAAGTGTGACGAGGGTATAAAATGGTAGAGTGGATTTGAAAATGCATGAGCCTAGGGAATTTATGCACATTGGGTACGGGGAGACCTAAATCGTGACTCAATTTGCCCTTTTATAGAGGGAATACAAGCGTGCTAAGGCTTAGAAAAAGCCACACTCGTCTATATCCCATATTTAAGGGGACTCTCAAGCAAATGAACCCTATAACTAGCATGAAATGCAAAAATCCTAAAATGGAGGGAAAAGGGGTTCGAGGGGCATGCAAAATGATAAAACTAAAAAGAATGCATGACATGTAATGAACATGCAAACATGTACTAACGAGGGGAAATCCCTAAGGGTCTAGCGTTGGACTAGCCCATTCTATGAATTCCAACTAGCGTTGGACTAGTGGAAACGTGCATTCATCCATCACATTCATTCATGGCTATGGAAAGCGAGTAGACATGCCAAACACTCATAAACACATAGCACATAACATTTAGCATGCTCGACTAGATGCAAGGCCCTAACAAAGCAAATTAACACGTAGCAACTAAGCATGCAAGACACATAAGACAATTAAAGCCCTAACTATTACATTTGCTAGCTAGGCACATGACTTCAATAGGTCTTCATTGAATGCTCCTCCAAGCCCTATCTATTACATTAGGGAGACCCTACTACAATCTAAAAGGGGGAAAAGGAATAAAATAATTAAATCCCTAACTATTACAAGCCAAGAGGTGTACACATACCCCATAAAGAATAACTTAAATAAAAAGCAAAAGTAAATGACATAAATAAAAGAAATTAAAGAAAGGCTAGGAAAGCAAAGTAGACATGTATATCCACATAACACGTAGGAGCACATAGGAAAAATAACTCAAGAATATAGAAGTTACCTCCCTTGCAATGAAAATCGAGTAAACGAGATATTAGCTTCAAAACAATAAAAAGGGTCAAGGCACCAATTTATTTGACAAATAATCACAAAGGATAAAAATAAACACGAATTTGAATCAATTAAATCATGTCAACAACCCACATTTAAGAAGTCAAGAGAAGAAAGGACTTGATTGCAAAGATTGACAAAATTTTGGAGGTCAAAATTAAAGAAAAATAAAGTTCAGGGACCTATTTGCAATTAATTTAAGGACCCAATTGACAGCATTGAAAGTTTGTAGGGCCCTAGTGAAATTAAAGAAAAGTACAGGGGCTGGTCTGCAGATTCGTTCTCTGGTTTCTTAGTGGACCAATCCATTGGGCCAACTTTTGTCTATTTTTTTTTTGGGCCAAAGATCCCTTCAACCTGCCGCAAAGCCCAGAGGCTACATATGGGCTGGCTTCTACTTATCAATCAAACAAAACCCAACCCAAAGAGTGGGCTTTACCTCCCAAACCCAAACAGAACAAATAAAATCCACTTTTACAAATCCAAACAAATATTATTGCCCACACCCTAAATCCAAACCAAACCCAACAAGATTAGCAAATCAACTAAAATTATTAAGCCGCAATTATGACCTAAAATCAAGAATTAATCTATCCAAAAAGGCACATAAAATATGCAAACAAAGGATTAAACTTAAAAGGATAAAATTAGTTCAATTTTCCCAGATTTTGGGCCATGTCAGAATAAGGGGGGAACTTGGGGTTCAATCACAACAAAATAGGGACTTAATTGGAAGAATCATGAAGACTTTGGGGTCGAAATTAAAGAAAAGCAACATCCAGGGGTCAATTTGTGTTTAAATTGTAGACACCAAATTTTTTGTGTAATTTCATGTTTAGTTTTTTTTATTTGTCGTGTTCATTTTTAGTTTTTAGTTTCCAGTTTTATTTTTATTTTTAAGTTTTATCATAGAATTTGTTGAAAAAGAAAAAAAAAAAAGAAAAAAAAGAAAAGCATTAAAAAAAAAATATGATTTAGTCGTTTGTAATTTAAATTCAATGCTTTCTTGAAGGAAAAAATGAAAATATGAAAAATGAAAAATGGAACAAAAAGATGGAAAAATGGCCATTTTTGTTGTTTTTAGTTGTTTAGTTTTTAAATTATTTTCATTATTGTTATTATTATTATTACCTGGTTTTTGGCAATTTGTTATTATTATTATTATTTATATTTTATCATTTCTGTATTTATTAAGTTATTAAGTTAAAAAAAAAAAAAAAAAAAAAAGTGAAACGCGGCATGCAAGCTGCGTATTGCCGCAGCTTGCAAACAAAGGGCTGGGCAGCCCCTTTGGCTGCAAATATGGGGAGATTGTTTTAGGGTTGGGGTTCCCATATAAATAAAATAAGAGCAGCAGCCGCAAGAGGAGGATTCTGAGGGGAGTGAAGGGGGATAGAACAAAAAAAAAAACAGCGAGAGAAAGAGAGGAAGCTTCATCGGGGGAAGGAGGATCGAAGAGGGTTTTGGGAGAAAAGAAAACCACCGAGAGCAAGGAGAATCAACGGGGGGAGAGGGTTTAGAAAGCAACAAAAAAGGAAGCTGGGGAGAAGCTGGTGACGTTGGGGATGGCTAGAAGGAACCAACGAGAGCATTAACGGGCTAAGAGGGAACCGAGAGGAGAGGATCGACGGGCAAACAGAAAAACTAAGAGAGGGACGTGAGTTTGAGAGATGAAAGACAGAAGAACTGGGAGTGAAGTTGAGAAGAGAAGAATCCGGTGTCATCTGGGACTGCCGCCACCTGCTGGAATCAACCACCGCTGCTGCTTGTTGCCGACCGTCACTGCCTTCACCGAGAGAAGGCATCGTCACTGTAAGTTGCGTTTTCTTTACCGAATTTTGTCTTTCATTTGTGAGTTGGAAACCCCAGATTTTAATGGTTGAATGCTGGGATTTTGGGGGGGGGGTATATGGGACAAAGATGATGATTCGGTTGTCAAAATTCATAGTAGAAATTCTGCTGCAGTTTTATCCATTTGACTGGGTCGCATTCTTCCTCTTTTGTTTGCTGATTTTGTTGTCGATTGAACCGTCTTGGGTTAGTTTTTTTAGTCTAGAAATGTCCAGTCAAAGCCCTTCTAGAAAAATGGAGTCTTGCTTGAATCTGTTCTTTGAGGTCGTTGGTTTCCCGTGAGAGTGGGCAGCAAACCACTCATGGGCTCTTACACGTTGTTCACTCTCGTTCGTTTCATTCCCTTCATGATTTCCTTTGTTTCATGCCTTTCCAAATTTACCTGCTGGATGCTGAGACTCTTTTGATAGATGTGAGTCATGCCCAGAACGTGTACAACAAATAAAAAGTTTGCTGGTCTGTACTTGTGCTTGCTGATGTTTTCGTTTCTTTGTGGGTTATGTACATGTCCGCATTTCTGCCCATATTGTCCTCCTTGTTTGCGTTGTGCTTGAGATGTCACAAGTCTGTCTAGGGTCTCAAGGCCTTCTCATTTGTTGCATGAAACCGTGAGTTCCATGATTAGCTGGAACCATTTTTGTCAAGAGGCTGCACTACGGTTGCATCTCATGAAGTCCGCATTTCCTAAAGCTGTTTTGTAGTTGTCATTTAGAGCTTTCTATAAATTACTTCTTGTCAGGGGGTTTTGCCATGTTTATTGACTATAGTTGGATCAAAGTCTTACATGACTCTGCCGAAAGTTTCATGGGGTTGCATAATTTATTTGTTTGAAATTGCAACAAGTTTCACTCTCGGTTTGGCTGAAAATTTTCATTCATAGGCAATGGCTTCAGTTTCATTTATTCATTGGAGTGTTAAATGCTTTAATTGGAGATGATTAGAAGGTTTTGTATGAACTTTGTTCGCCAAAAGTTTGCACCCAATGGTAGAAGCTTGTGGACAAATATTGCAGAAAATTTCCCCAGTTGCTAAATCTGTTTCGTAGCAGAAAGCTGGATACGTTGCCTGCATATTGGGAACACTTAGTTACTTCTTTTCCTGTTTGTTCATCCGAGAATCTGAGCTATACTTGCTATGGATGTTGAGTCTTTTATTTCGTTCTTGATTGTAAGATGACAAATGATTAAGTTAGTTTGGCTTGCTTTTCGGTATGAGTGTATCCTGGCTAAATGAAGAGAGTTGCAGAGATTGTGTTGGCTGGAAATGGAAATTGCAGAAATGCATGAGTTTCTTTGCATCTTTGGCATGAGGTTCCTTTATGTTTTTTTTTGCTTGTTTAGGTGTTAAGATTCTATACTCGTTTGTTTGGTCTAGAGTTTGATGTTTGGTGGGTGAAGTTCTCCTCAAAATTGAACCTGCGAATGGAACTTTGTGTTTAGAGTTTGAATTTGCAGCAGAAAAATGGAAATGAAATCTGTTTTGCCGAGAGCCTAGTCTGCATTCTTGTTTGCATGAAAATCTTCCTCACTTTGTTTTCTGCCATTTCCTTTTATGCATGATAAGTTTAACAAGAACATGAGGTTAGGTTTTAGTTTGAGATGATTGTGTGAATGTACGGGCAAAGTTTTTGAAGTTGAGAGTATAAGAATTGTTGCAGAAATCTGTCTTCCTGCGATACATTGCATTGCATGCATGAAATAACTTTTAAAATTTGCACTTTAACCCCCCAAGTCCCCTTTTATTGCACTATGACCCAATCAATTAGAGAATTTCATCATTTTGGTCCTTGTTAATTTTAATTTGTGCAACTTCATTGCTTGTTTGCTTCAATTAACTACTATGCTTAGTTTAAATTGCACTTAAGTTATGACTGTAGGGACTTTATGGCTAAGTGAGCTTTGTTTTGCCCCTTTCTTTTAATTTTTCTTAAATAAAGTGGTGCCTTGACCTTTTTATTATTTTGGAGGGTAATTGAATAATTTCACTTCATTGGGGCGTCAATTCAAGGGAGGTACACCCTAATCCCTTCTTTGCACTTCATTTGACCCTACGTGCTCCTACGTGTTATGTGAATATGCCTGTCTACTTCGCTTTCCTTATCTCCTTGCGTGCATTTACTTACTTTCACTTTTATTTAAGTTTTATGGGGTATGTGTACACCTCTTGGCTTGTAATAGATAGGGCTCGGAGAGCATCTGGTCCACTTCCCCTTCCCCTTGCTTGCTTGTTTTTGTTGCTACATGTTTAATTGCTTTATTAGGCTCTTGCATCTAGCCAAGCATGCTAAGTGTTATGCGCTACGTGTTTATAAGTGATTCGCATGTCTACTCGCTTTTTATAGTGTGGATGAATGGAATGGATGAATGTACGTCACCACACTAGTCCAACGCTAGTTGTGGCTTCTTTTATCGTTTCCACTAGTCCAACGCTAGTTGGAATTCATAGAATGGGCTAGTCCAACGCTAGACCCTTAGGGATTTTCCCTCATTAGCATATCATTTGCTTGTTCACCACATATCATGCATTTTTCTTAGTTTTATCACTTGGCATGCTCCTCGAACCCCCTTTCCCTTCATTTTAGGATTTTTGCATATCATGATAGTTGTAGGGTCCATTTGCTTGAGGGTCCCTTTCTGATAAGGGAAACGAGCGAGTGTGGCTACTCGATAGCCTTAGCACGCTAGTTTTGCCTTCTAATCAAAGGGAAAATCGAAGTCGACAAGTTAGGAGTCATTCCCATACCCGACCTGATGCATTCCCTTAGGTTCATTCATTCTCATTTATCACTCACTCATGCTTTTCAATTCACATTTTCCTTTCCTTATTGTTCATTTTGATTTCTACTTCACAAAATTGCATTTAATTACACCTATATGCACTTATCACTATATTTCATACACTTGCACACAAACACTTGGAATTTTCATACAATTGCACACGTGCACCTTTTCATACACTTGCACACAAACACTTGGATTTTTAATTTCTTTTCATACACTTCCACACTTGCACATTTGAGTCTCATTTGCATTAATCGACCTCTATGGGGTTTTCCTTTGTTGGCCGCCACAATTCATGTGGTTTGGGATCAAAAGCCTCACGAGAGACATCGTAGAATTTAGGATTGCATTTTTCTTTCCGTTTTGCATTCATATAGTCATATTCAACGTGCGAACATATATTGGGTAGAAAATTAGGAAAGGTAAGGTTAAGTCGCGCAACTAGCCTTGGCTAGGTCAAAAGGGTGCCTTGGATTCTATCCTTGCCTTCCCCTTTGTCAAACGTGACCCCCGAACCTTTTTCTTTGGCTTACGTGGACTAGGAGTCGTTTTAAAAAGGGTTTTACTACTTTGTCTTTAAAAACACTTTTTGGGTGACTTGGTACACCCCAAATCTATACCAAGTGGCGACTCCGTTTTTCATATTTAAAAAACCCTTTTTAAATTTCATTTGGCCAAATCGTCGCTTTCCAAAGTCCCATGGCCTTTTACTTTTAATTTTGCACACATTCACACCACACTTCACATCTCACATCATCACACACATTCATTCACTTATCAAAAAATGGGGCGCGACAGTTGGCGACTCCACTGGGGACTTCCTAAGTAGGTCCAAGCATTTTTGACTTAACCATTCGTTTCCTTTTTCTACCCTTTCTATGCATGGCATGTGGATATTAGGATTGCATTTTTCATTTTTTTTAGGACCTTTTGTCTTATATACGTAATCAAACCAATCCCTCGACTCACGAATGTATGTTTGAATGAATGTTTACTTGTTATCTCGCGCTTGCATTGCATTTTGGGAGGTATGGGTCACCCTAGAGCCTTGCGTTGGTTCTTGACCCTTCCCCTCCAAACGAGCACTAGCATACGAGCATACGCTTTACTTCTTTTATCCCTTTTATTTTTCTTTAGTGGCTTGTCACGCCACTCCACCCTATTAGGATTAGGTGACTCACTTGGACATGTGATCACGACACGATGTGTGTGTAGCATGTTCCAATGGGTCACTCAATCTTCCGCTTAAAGCTATTGGTTGATAGCCTTTAGCTTTTAGTCGAAGGTTGAGGATTTTTGATAGATTCACTCAAACACGTAGCCGTGACACGATGTGTGCGTAGCGGTGTTTGGGGAATCGCTCGAGCCACCGACAAAGAACCTTGGGATTGATGACCCTTGGTTTCTAAGTCTGAAGGCTCGGGGACCTAAGATTATCGAGTCTAGATGCATTAGCGAACCCCAGCCTCATGCATCCATATTAGAATTGCCTAGGGTAGAGTCGGCCTTATCCTAAGCTAGGGACACTATTCACGAGGGGAGGGGTCCAACCCCTTTTTCCTTTTTATTGCTTTGATTGCTTTATCTTGTTGTTACAATGTGTTATGTGTACTATCAGTTGCACTAACCATTTTTTTTGTTTTGTTTTCTTGGCCTGCATTCATGTGCCATAGCAATAAGGGGCCTCTTTGGCACTCTTTTAGTGACTCACCCACTAGATAGCTCACATGCTTAAATTTCAGTTATTACACTTGATTTCCAATAAATACATTTCATTTTAGACCTTTTTCCCCCGATGCCTTATTTATGTCCTTTAGGCCATATTTGTCACATATTTACATCGCTTTAATAAATGGCATCCTGCATAAACCATAGAAAGGGAATGCCACATAGGGAATCCCGTGGTTAGGAATAAGCCACCTTATGTCTCGGATACTTAATCCAGTGAGACTTGCACGTTTACATTTTGTACCATCCAAAGGGGTAGTGCACAAGGTAAGGTAGGATCCGATCACATTCATAGAGTGATCTTTGGAATATGAGCATCTAATAATCACTTTTTGGCCATTTTATCAAAATTGGTAAAAATCCCTTGCGCGAAGGACATTAATTTGAAGAAATTCACAAATGATTCCTGCTATTGAGACAATAAATAAATTGAGGCCAAAATTTGATTTTTAGAAGGTCATAGACTAATGCACCTCAATAATTTTGAAATAACCAATGGCCGGACAATTCAACCAATCCATTTTGCCAATTCATTCAACAAATCATCAATTCATTTGACCAATTTACCCTTTTTAGGGTCATCCGGTCGTTTTTGAATAAATCGTCAATTCATTTGACCGATTTACCCTTTTTAGGGTCATTTGACCAATTTACCCTTTTTAGGGTCATCCGGTCGTTTTTGAATAAATTGTCAATTCATTTGACCAATTTACCCTTTTTAGGGTCATTTGATCAATTTACCCTTTTTAGGGTCATTTGACCAATTTACCCTTTTTAGGGTCATCCGGTCGTTTTTGAATAAATTGTCAATTCATTTGACCAATTTACCCTTTTTAGGGTCATTTGACCAATTTACCCTTTTTAGGGTCATCCGGTCGTTTTTGAATAAATTGTCAATTCATTTGACCAATTTACCCTTTTTAGGGTCATTTGACCAATTTACCCCTTTTTAGGGTCATTTGACCAATTTACCCCTTTTAGGGTCATCCGGTCGATTTTTGAATAAATCTTCTTTTCATTTGGCTAATTCACCCATTTTTAGGGCAATCTGATCGATCTTTAAATAAATCACCAATTTCATTCAATTCATTTGATTAGTTAGGGCATTTTTGTCGATTTTCGATAAAATCATCAAGTTCATCCGATTCATTGGACCAGTTTACCCTTTTAGGGCGATCTGGTCAATTTTGAATAAATTTTCGATTTCATTCAATTCATTTGACCAATGTCATTTTTGAATAAAATTCTCAATTCCATTTGATCAAGTTCCTTTTTTAGGATGATTTGGTCCATTTTGAGTTCCAATCAATTCATTTGACTAGTTTCCCTTTTTAGGGTAATCTGGTCGATTTTAAATAAATGGTCAATTTCATTCAACCCATTGACTAATCAGGGTTTCAATTTCAAATTGGGAAATTTAGTCGATTTTTGAGAAAACCATCCATTGTATCCAGCCATTTGATCAGTTGGAGTTTTGACCCATGCTCCACTAAGAAAAGTTGTCAAAACGAATTCCAATCTCTTCGATAGGAAGTTCGTCAAGGTCAAACCTGTGCGTTTTTGCAAATTCTTGTATCAATCAAAAGCAATCAATCCCTTCGGACGATGTCCTCATTTTGATAACCGTCTCTTCTCGCTTCAATTGACCAAATTCTTTCAAAAATTATTTCTCACTCAATGAGTTGATCAGATCCATCAGGTATGGTATAGTGCCTACCCTAGAGGATTGCATCCTCATTCTAGGCTTACCCTTGGCACAAAAAAGGGTTCCCCCATAGGACATGCATCCGAATTTTCTGGATATCTACTAACTCTTGTCTTTTTCTTTTCCCTTTCTTTATTTTCTTTGGAATAACTAAGCGAGGGTTGAATCTAAAGGCAATTTTTCAAAAATTCTCAGGTAATATTTAAACATAGCTTCTCGTCGAAGCCCCATCATAATGCGATCCCGTAGTCAAGCCCAGAGGAGTCGTGTAAACATGAGTTCACAACCGGAACAGTCAGATAGGTCTGCTACTACCGCTCAACCCGAGACTGTAAGTTCGGGGATTCAGTTGACTGAGATGCTTACCAAGTTTGGAGAGATGGCGTATGAGATGGCCGCCCAAAGGAAGTTGAATAATGAGCTAATTAGCAGCAGAGTTCAACCCGAACCTGTACCCGCCAGACAGCCTGAGCAAGGGCCATTTGTCCTACCTTCGGCCCATGCCACTGTTACTCCATCATTTTCTATTGCACCCGAAGAAACTTTCACCTATCCCACCATACATTTGCCATACACTTACCCCCCTCATCCTTCATTTTTTCTTACTCACACGCGAGGTCCACCACCCCAAATCACTTCACATATACCACCTGAGCCACATACCTTTTATCACCCTGTTGCTGAGCCATTCCTACCAGACCATATTGTTCAAACCAAGGCAGAAATGGGGGAATCTTCTGCTCCCGTTGATATAAAGCTGCTCAAACGCCTTGACCGTTTTGATGAATTCATGAGAAAGAGTCAGGGTTTGAGCAAGCAAGGAGTGCTGGACTATGACGAGCTGTGTCTCTTTCCAAATGTTCAATTGCCTGAGGGATTCAAAACTCCGAAGTTCAACAAATACGATGGCACGGGCAATCCCAAGACGCATCTCCGATTGTTTGCCAATAAATTGGGTAGGCCGGTGGATGATGAAAATTTACCTTTAAGGCTATTCCCAGAAAGTCTGGAAGGCGACGCACTTGATTGGTATTCGAATTTGAAGCCGGAGGAGGTGAAGACCTGGCTTGATCTATCCAATGCTTTCATCAGACAATACGAGTACAACTGCGAGCTGGCTCCGACGCGAACCACGTTGGAAGGAACAAAAAGAAAGCCCTCTGAAGACCACAAAACCTATGCTAAGAGATGGAGGAAAATGGCTGCCAAAGTCGAGCCACCAATGACGGAGGACGAAATCATACGGACTTTCATTAAGGCACACGATCCCCCGTACTTTGAAGAAATTTTCCGCATGACTGGATGTTCGTTCGCCGCCATTGTCAATAAACTTGAGGAGTACGATGACTTCGTGAAAGCTGGGAAGATTGTTAATGTCTCTGCCCTCAAATCCCAGTTGGATGCTTTGCAAGGACAGGAGACTAGTGAGAAGAACCCGCAATTTAAAAAAAAAGAGGGGGAAACTGCCTTTACCTGGAATCAAAACCCTGTCCCAAGACCCAGACCTCGACAATACCCTACCAACTCAAACCCTTACCCCTACTGCTCAAATCCTCATCCTGTTTACCACACCAATATCACTCATCCTCGACCTCGCTCAAATTATGCCAACCCGCCTACAACCCCTTCCCAAATATCTCAACCAAGCTCGTCCTCGGCCTCCTTACCACCAAAGATTTCCCCTACCAAATAGACCCACCTACAACTATCCCCGACCCACTGAAACTTACAATCAAAGCCGTACCCGAACCTTCACCAACTTAGGCAGGCCTTTGGACCAAATATATGAGCAATTGAAGGTTGCCAGCAAAATAGGCGTGATTCCCCCTCCAACTTACCTTCATGGCATGCCTGCTGGGTACAATCCACATGCTATTTGTGCCTATCATTCGGGGGTACCTGGCCACTCAACCGTCGATTGTAGGGCACTTAAGCACAAAGTCCAAGACATGATCGAGGCTGGGGAAATAGTGCTAAGAGGAAAGGGTGGACAAGGACCAGGTGTAAGCACAAACCCCTTTCCCAAACATGAGGACACTTTAGAGGCACCCACCTCCAGTGACGAAATCTGAGAATCTTGAAGGCACGTTGCACAATTTGGATGGCCGAGTATTTTCCCTCTCGAAGGGATTTTTGGTAAATCTAGGGGTTGTTATTTACTAAATTTCACAAAAACTGTTTTTTGCATATGTGAATAGTTTAATGAAGGCATCCTTTGCAATTGAGTTTATCTTGTTTCCACTTTGATTTGGAGTTGCATGAAATGCATAATTTGCTTGATTTGATTATTGTCTTGATTCTTTTAAATTCTTTTAAGATGGCCAAAGTTGAAATTATTTGACCCTCTGAATATCACTGTTCTGGAATTCGATGAAGCCGCACATTGAAAATCCCTTCATTGAAAAATCCCTGCATTAAAACTCCTGTCCTTAAAAAGCCTTCAGTGAAAACTCCCTTCATTCAGAAATCCCTTCATATAAAACTTGCTTCATTGAAATCCCTCCATTGAAAATCCATCCCTTGGAAAAACCTTCATGGAAAAGGCCAAGATCCCTTCATTGATAAAAATTCCTCCCCTGCCAAGCTCGAAGCTGATTGATCAGAGTAGGGTTACCAATGATTGATTCTAATTGATGAAAAACAGCTGAATGTCATAAGCATGACCTATGTTCATAACAAAAGGATCCGCCACCGACCTTTTGAAAAAGGAAACAAAGTGCTAAAGCGATGAAAGACGAAGTCGAAGGCAAATTTGCTTCAAATTGACAAAGCTTATTGGGTGTTCAAAAGAGAGATGGAAGGACAGACATTCCCTCAACCTATCAACTCGGACATGTGTAAGAAGTTCTTTATTTGATTATGCAAATTCCTTCTAGGAAATCATGCAAGAGACGAGGCAAAAGTCAGGCCTTCTTCCTTTCCAATCAAAATATTTCATCCCTAGTCATCCCTTTTGAGCCATCAGAATTGACAAATTTTCGTTTGGCAACCCTTGAGAATTGCAAACCCCACACTGGGGCAAATTCATTTTGAAAATGATCAGAAAGGAGGGAAAAACCCCACACTGGGGCAAATTTAGTTTTTGAAGAAAAATGCAAAAGTGAAAAGTGCAATGAAAAGCACGAAGAGAAGAATCCAATCAAACTGGGGCGAAATTTTCCTCAGTTTCGTTCAAAATTGAAAATAATTTCAAAATGATGCAATCTCAGGCTATTTCACACCCCTCTCATCAAATTTACTTTCAAGCCTCAACTTTTCTTGAAAAACACCCCACCTAACCTCATTACAAAAGCCCAAAAGTCCTGGCTTTCGTCACTTGCTGCATTTCTATTAGGGAATTTGCTAATCAACTGGCAAGTGATGTCCATAATGCCTTCGCCTAATCTTACAAGGGAAGCGCATTTCACTGATGTCAGCAATCTTCAGTTCATACTCCTGAGTCGATTATGGTTGAGTTTTTCCATTGTTTCCTTAGGTGAAAACCCGAAAGAGCACCTCAAAAGAAAAGGAAAAAAAGAAAAACAAAAGCAAAAACAAAACAAAAGAAAAGGAGTGGGGGCAACCTTGGTGAAAACCCGAAAGGGCGCCAAGGTAGGATTTTGCAGCAAGCGAGCACGAGGAAGAACAGCTGGTGATTTGGTTCATTTGGATTTCTCCTCATTTTGTCATACTTCTGTCAATTTTGAATTCCAGAACAAAGATGTCCAGAGAATTGAATATGACATTTGTTGGCCAAAACTGTGTCATTTTGTAAAACATTCTTTTGCAAAGCTCATTTTTCCAAATTACTTGCATTCATGGCATTTTTGTAGAATTTAAGCACAAATGGTTATGTGTGCATTCTTGTATGACATGTGAATTTTCTTGCATACTTCATTCTTTATCGTTGAATTTTGGTGAATAACAATCCCCGTGGTTTATTCGAAACATACTTGAGTTCAGTCATCTCCTGAAAAGGGTTAAGGTTCAACAAAGTCAGTTACGCAGACTTCACAATATGGCAAAGCACATACCGGATCAGTTTGTAAATCGGAAAAGCTTTGAAAAATCCAACTCAGTCGGCTGCCGCAACAAAAGTTGATAAAGGCATCGAAAGGCTTATGTTTACACGATTCTCAAAGGAAAACGGATCAAATGATGGTGGCAATTTCGTTGTTTTCTTTTCTTTTTGCAGAAAAACTGCATGCACAGATGAAAGTAATCACACCTCGCACTGGAATCGGTGTCGGAAAGAGTCCTCCGGTGAACAAAGGCAGATTGAAAATGTCGCAAGCAAATTTCATCAAAAATGCAACAGCATGGCGATACAGAATCAACTCTGGACTCACATTGCAAAAATTCATCATACTGGGGCAAATTAATTTTTTGGAAAGATTTTCAAAAGTCAAAAGAAAAGCAAAAAGAAAAATCATCAATCAGAAATCAACACAAATTTTATCAAAAGCATTTTCGGGTCAGTCCCATGATCGAAAGCATTTTCGGGTCAGTCCCACGATCAAAAGCTTATCCGGGTCAGTCCCATGATCAAAAGCATTTTCGGGTCAGTCCCATGATCGAAAGCATTTTCGGGTCAGTCCCACGATCAAAAGCTTATCCGGGTCAGTCCCATGATCAAAAGCATTTTCGGGTCAGTCCCACGATCAAGAGCATTTCCGGGTCAGTCCCACGATCAAAAGCTTATTCGGGTCAGTCCCACGATCAAAAAGCATTTTCGGGTCAGTCCCACGATCAAGAGCATTTTCGGGTCAGTCCCACGATCAAAAGCATTTTCGGGTCAGTCCCATGATCGAAAGCATTTTCGGGTCAGTCCCACGATCAAAAGCTTATCCGGGTCAGTCCCACGATCAAAAGCATTTCCGGGTCAGTCCCACGATCAAAAGCTTATTCGGGTCAGTCCCACGATCAAAAGCATTTTCGTGTCAGTCCCATGATCGAAAGCTCATTCGGGTCAGTCCCATGATCAAAAGCATTTTCGGGTCAGTCCCATGATCAAACGCTCATTCGGGTCAGTCCCACGATCAAAAGCATTTTCGGGTCAGTCCCATGATCGAAAGCTCATTCGGGTCAGTCCCATGATCAAAAGCATTTTCGGGTCAGTCCCATGATCAAACGCTCATTCGGGTCAGTCCCACGATCAAAAGCATTTTCGGGTCAGTCCCATGATCGAAAGCTCATTCGGGTCAGTCCCATGATCAAAAGCATATTCGGGTCAGTCCCATGATCAAACGCTCATTCGGGTCAGTCCCACGATCAAAAGCATTTTCGGGTTAGTCCCACGATTCAAAGCTTATGCGGGTCAGTCCCACAATTCAAAACCTGTTCGGGTCAGTCCCATGATCAAGAGCTTATTCGGGTCAGTCCCATGATCAAAAGCTTATTCGGGTCAGTCCCACGATTCAAAGTTTATTCGGGTCAGTCCCGCGATTCAAAGCCTGTTCGGGTCAGTCCCGCGATTAAAATCTTATTCGGGTCAGTCCCACGATCAAAAGCATTTTCGGGTCAGTCCCACGATTCAAAGCTTATCCGGGTCAGTCCCACGATCAAAAGCATTTTCGGGTCGGTCCCGCGATTCAAAGCTTATTCGGATCAGTCCCGCGATTAAAGCTTGTTCGGGCCAGTCCCATGATTTGAATTTCCCGCTCTAGTCAGTCCCAATTTTAATTTTTCTGTTCGAATCAGTCCCATTTTAAAATTTCCTGTCAGGGGTCAGTCCCCATCGTTTGAGTAATTTGCAGCCGAATAACACAGGTAAGTATTTGGTGTCTACTTCTTTGTCTCAAGTTTTTTCAAAACTCGGACAAAGAGGGGCAAACTGTAGACACCAAATTTTTTGTGTAATTTCATGTTTAGTTTTTTTTATTTGTCGTGTTCATTTTTAGTTTTTAGTTTCCAGTTTTATTTTTATTTTTAAGTTTTATCATAGAATTTGTTGAAAAAGAAAAAAAAAAGAAAAAAAAGAAAAGCATTCAAAAAAAAATATGATTTAGTCGTTTGTAATTTAAATTCAATGCTTTCTTGAAGGAAAAAATGAAAATATGAAAAATGAAAAATGGAACAAAAAGATGGAAAAATGGCCATTTTTGTTGTTTTTAGTTGTTTAGTTTTTAAATTATTTTCATTATTGTTATTATTATTATTACCTGGTTTTTGGCAATTTGTTATTATTATTATTATTTATATTTTATCATTTCTGTATTTATTAAGTTATTAAGTTAAAAAAAAAAAAAAAAAAAAAGTGAAACGCGGCATGCAAGCTGCGTATTGCCGCAGCTTGCAAACAAAGGGCTGGGCAGCCCCTTTGGCTGCAAATATGGGGAGATTGTTTTAGGGTTGGGGTTCCCATATAAATAAAATAAGAGCAGCAGCCGCAAGAGGAGGATTCTGAGGGGAGTGAAGGGGGATAGAACAAAAAAAAAAACAGCGAGAGAAAGAGAGGAAGCTTCATCGGGGGAAGGAGGATCGAAGAGGGTTTTGGGAGAAAAGAAAACCACCGAGAGCAAGGAGAATCAACGGGGGGAGAGGTTTTAGAAAGCAACAAAAAAGGAAGCTGGGGAGAAGCTGGTGACGTTGGGGATGGCTAGAAGGAACCAACGAGAGCATTAACGGGCTAAGAGGGAACCGAGAGGAGAGGATCGACGGGCAAACAGAAAAACTAAGAGAGGGACGTGAGTTTGAGAGATGAAAGACAGAAGAACTGGGAGTGAAGTTGAGAAGAGAAGAATCCGGTGTCATCTGGGACTGCCGCCACCTGCTGGAATCAACCACCGCTGCTGCTTGTTGCCGACCGTCACTGCCTTCACCGAGAGAAGGCATCGTCACTGTAAGTTGCGTTTTCTTTACCGAATTTTGTCTTTCATTTGTGAGTTGGAAACCCCAGATTTTAATGGTTGAATGCTGGGATTTTGGGGGGGGGTATATGGGATAAAGATGATGATTCGGTTGTCAAAATTCATAGTAGAAATTCTGCTGCAGTTTTATCCATTTGACTGGGTCGCATTCTTCCTCTTTTGTTTGCTGATTTTGTTGTCGATTGAACCGTCTTGGGTTAGTTTTTTTAGTCTAGAAATGTCCAGTCAAAGCCCTTCTAGAAAAATGGAGTCTTGCTTGAATCTGTTCTTTGAGGTCGTTGGTTTCCCGTGAGAGTGGGCAGCAAACCACTCATGGGCTCTTACACGTTGTTCACTCTCGTTCGTTTCATTCCCTTCATGATTTCCTTTGTTTCATGCCTTTCCAAATTTACCTGCTGGATGCTGAGACTCTTTTGATAGATGTGAGTCATGCCCAGAACGTGTACAACAAATAAAAAGTTTGCTGGTCTGTACTTGTGCTTGCTGATGTTTTCGTTTCTTTGTGGGTTATGTACATGTCCGCATTTCTGCCCATATTGTCCTCCTTGTTTGCGTTGTGCTTGAGATGTCACAAGTCTGTCTAGGGTCTCAAGGCCTTCTCATTTGTTGCATGAAACCGTGAGTTCCATGATTAGCTGGAACCATTTTTGTCAAGAGGCTGCACTACGGTTGCATCTCATGAAGTCCGCATTTCCTAAAGCTGTTTTGTAGTTGTCATTTAGAGCTTTCTATAAATTACTTCTTGTCAGGGGGTTTTGCCATGTTTATTGACTATAGTTGGATCAAAGTCTTACATGACTCTGCCGAAAGTTTCATGGGGTTGCATAATTTATTTGTTTGAAATTGCAACAAGTTTCACTCTCGGTTTGGCTGAAAATTTTCATTCATAGGCAATGGCTTCAGTTTCATTTATTCATTGGAGTGTTAAATGCTTTAATTGGAGATGATTAGAAGGTTTTGTATGAACTTTGTTCGCCAAAAGTTTGCACCCAATGGTAGAAGCTTGTGGACAAATATTGCAGAAAATTTCCCCAGTTGCTAAATCTGTTTCGTAGCAGAAAGCTGGATACGTTGCCTGCATATTGGGAACACTTAGTTACTTCTTTTCCTGTTTGTTCATCCGAGAATCTGAGCTATACTTGCTATGGATGTTGAGTCTTTTATTTCGTTCTTGATTGTAAGATGACAAATGATTAAGTTAGTTTGGCTTGCTTTTCGGTATGAGTGTATCCTGGCTAAATGAAGAGAGTTGCAGAGATTGTGTTGGCTGGAAATGGAAATTGCAGAAATGCATGAGTTTCTTTGCATCTTTGGCATGAGGTTCCTTTATGTTTTTTTTTGCTTGTTTAGGTGTTAAGATTCTATACTCGTTTGTTTGGTCTAGAGTTTGATGTTTGGTGGGTGAAGTTCTCCTCAAAATTGAACCTGCGAATGGAACTTTGTGTTTAGAGTTTGAATTTGCAGCAGAAAAATGGAAATGAAATCTGTTTTGCCGAGAGCCTAGTCTGCATTCTTGTTTGCATGAAAATCTTCCTCACTTTGTTTTCTGCCATTTCCTTTTATGCATGATAAGTTTAACAAGAACATGAGGTTAGGTTTTAGTTTGAGATGATTGTGTGAATGTACGGGCAAAGTTTTTGAAGTTGAGAGTATAAGAATTGTTGCAGAAATCTGTCTTCCTGCGATACATTGCATTGCATGCATGAAATAACTTTTAAAATTTGCACTTTAACCCCCCAAGTCCCCTTTTATTGCACTATGACCCAATCAATTAGAGAATTTCATCATTTTGGTCCTTGTTAATTTTAATTTGTGCAACTTCATTGCTTGTTTGCTTCAATTAACTACTATGCTTAGTTTAAATTGCACTTAAGTTATGACTGTAGGGACTTTATGGCTAAGTGAGCTTTGTTTTGCCCCTTTCTTTTAATTTTTCTTAAATAAAGTGGTGCCTTGACCTTTTTATTATTTTGGAGGGTAATTGAATAATTTCACTTCATTGGGGCGTCAATTCAAGGGAGGTACACCCTAATCCCTTCTTTGCACTTCATTTGACCCTACGTGCTCCTACGTGTTATGTGAATATGCCTGTCTACTTCGCTTTCCTTATCTCCTTGCGTGCATTTACTTACTTTCACTTTTATTTAAGTTTTATGGGGTATGTGTACACCTCTTGGCTTGTAATAGATAGGGCTCGGAGAGCATCTGGTCCACTTCCCCTTCCCCTTGCTTGCTTGTTTTTGTTGCTACATGTTTAATTGCTTTATTAGGCTCTTGCATCTAGCCAAGCATGCTAAGTGTTATGCGCTACGTGTTTATAAGTGATTCGCATGTCTACTCGCTTTTTATAGTGTGGATGAATGGAATGGATGAATGTACGTCACCACACTAGTCCAACGCTAGTTGTGGCTTCTTTTATCGTTTCCACTAGTCCAACGCTAGTTGGAATTCATAGAATGGGCTAGTCCAACGCTAGACCCTTAGGGATTTTCCCTCATTAGCATATCATTTGCTTGTTCACCACATATCATGCATTTTTCTTAGTTTTATCACTTGGCATGCTCCTCGAACCCCCTTTCCCTTCATTTTAGGATTTTTGCATATCATGATAGTTGTAGGGTCCATTTGCTTGAGGGTCCCTTTCTGATAAGGGAAACGAGCGAGTGTGGCTACTCGATAGCCTTAGCACGCTAGTTTTGCCTTCTAATCAAAGGAAAAATCGAAGTCGACAAGTTAGGAGTCATTCCCATACCCGACCTGATGCATTCCCTTAGGTTCATTCATTCTCATTTATCACTCACTCATGCTTTTCAATTCACATTTTCCTTTCCTTATTGTTCATTTTGATTTCTACTTCACAAAATTGCATTTAATTACACCTATATGCACTTATCACTATATTTCATACACTTGCACACAAACACTTGGAATTTTCATACAATTGCACACGTGCACCTTTTCATACACTTGCACACAAACACTTGGATTTTTAATTTCTTTTCATACACTTCCACACTTGCACATTTGAGTCTCATTTGCATTAATCGACCTCTATGGGGTTTTCCTTTGTTGGCCGCCACAATTCATGTGGTTTGGGATCAAAAGCCTCACGAGAGACATCGTAGAATTTAGGATTGCATTTTTCTTTCCGTTTTGCATTCATATAGTCATATTCAACGTGCGAACATATATTGGGTAGAAAATTAGGAAAGGTAAGGTTAAGTCGCGCAACTAGCCTTGGCTAGGTCAAAAGGGTGCCTTGGATTCTATCCTTGCCTTCCCCTTTGTCAAACGTGACCCCCGAACCTTTTTCTTTGGCTTACGTGGACTAGGAGTCGTTTTAAAAAGGGTTTTACTACTTTGTCTTTAAAAACACTTTTTGGGTGACTTGGTACACCCCAAATCTATACCAAGTGGCGACTCCGTTTTTCATATTTAAAAAACCCTTTTTAAATTTCATTTGGCCAAATCGTCGCTTTCCAAAGTCCCATGGCCTTTTACTTTTAATTTTGCACACATTCACACCACACTTCACATCTCACATCATCACACACATTCATTCACTTATCAAAAAATGGGGCGCGACATAAATCATGACTTAATTGAATAAGATCTGGAAGTTATGTGGGCTTTAATGTGATTTCACCAATGGTCTGGGGTCGATTGCAAAAATTCAGAAATTTATGCTCCAAACTTCGCGGGAGCTTTCTTCTTCCAGGCAAATGAGATGGAAACGTTTTTGCAACTTCGGATACTTCAGAAAATCCGACAAATTTACACGGCAACAACATCACATCATTATGGAATGCAAAAACAGCAAAATTGAACAAAATCAATTTCAAAAGCTCATGGCTTCTCTTTCTCTTCCCGACCAGCAAACTCATGTATTCTGGCCAGTTTTGGACTGGCCAGAGTCCCTCCTGAACAGAAAAAACGTGAAATCTTCCCTTTTGGTTCCAGATTTCTTTTCAGGCATTTGATCGAACACTAAACGAGCATGAAAACTTTCGGTAAATTTCTGCTCTATTGACTCAAGAACCCGCCCCCAAAATTTCATCAGCAACCCAAAAAGTACAGTCCAATCGACCCATAGCGCGTTTACAATCAAAAACAAAAGAAAATGGGCGGTCAATCAAGAAAGCCGTAAAAACCAATCCACAGAAACATGCTTGGGGTTGGGGATTTCCAGAATTTGCACTTGAAAGTAAGAATTACAGTGCGTCCTTGGCGAGGATTTTTCAGGCGGTAATGGCAAATTGCAGTGGTGGCGGTGGACAATTTCGGTGGTGGCAGCGGCTGTGACCTTTCCTTGCTATGGCTATCGTTCGAATCCTCCGAAGGAAACCCCTCCAATTTCCAGATTTTTCTCTGCTCTCGCTGAAACTCTCCTCTGTTTTTAGCCGAAAACTTTTCCCCAAATTTTCAGATTCTTGCCCCTGTTCTGTTCTATCCCCTGAAGCTCTCCACGAATTTTCCTGTTCCCTCTTCCCTTTTTCCTTTGCCGATGCCTCCCTTGTTTCCTCCCTTCGGCCTTGCTTAGTCTTTCTCCCTTGTTTTTTCCTTTTCCCTTTTCAGCCCAAAGCCCTCTGTCCGCCACCTCTGTTTTTCATTTTTGCTCGTTTCTTAGCATTTTCTCTCTTGCCTTGCCTTCTCCGTTGATGGCCAGCCCCTCTGTTTTTCTTTTTCAGCTTTCTCGCTCACTGCCCCTCCTTCGTTCCTCTGATTTTCTCAGCCGTTTTCAGCCGCCAACCTTCCTCTCTCTTTCCCCCCTCTTGCCTCTCTTTCTTCCCTCTAGCCGTTCCAGATTTTTCTTCTCAGCCGCCCCCTTGTTTTTCCTAGTTTTTCTCTGTTCTTTTCCTTCCCAAAATTCCGCCGCCCACCTCTCTGTTTTGCTCTCTGTTTTTTTTTTTGTTTGCCTCTCCATTTTTCTTGTCGTTTGCCGCCTCTCTTTCTATTTTCATTCGTCCTCTTTTGCTGTTTTTCTTAGCTCACAGACTCCCCCCTCTTGCGGCCGTCCCTTTTTTTTTTCTTTTATAGGAGGTCAGCTAACCCTAAAGCCTTGAACATCTCTTCCATATTTGCACCTAAGGGCTGCCCGAGGTCCTCCCTGCAATTTCTTCTTGCAAACTGCGGCAACACGCAGCTTTTGGCATGCATGACTCTTTTTTTTTTTTTTTAAATTAATCAAAACAATATCGATAATAACAAAAAATCAATAGCAAAAATAATTTAATTAACCTTGGATAAAACAAATAAACTAGAAACAACAAAGTGTAAAATCCAATTTTTCTCTTCTTTTTTTTTCATTTTTTCATGATTTTTCCTTTTTCTTTTTTCATGATTTTTCCTTTTTCTCTTTTTTTTTTCAAGAAATTCTATGCTAAAATCTTAAAATAAAACTAGAAACTAAAAACTAAAAACGAATAAAACTAACACTACAACTAAAAATTAAAAATAAAAAGTAAATGAAATTATATCAAAAATTTGGTGTCTACATGGAGTTTCGAAGCCAAGACATATACCTACATTTCTTATGAAGACCTTCAAACCCAAATCATGCATTGTCATGGTCAAAAATGGAAATCTCCACGAAAATAGAAATCTGTTCGTGAAACAGGGCTCATGGGCAGTCAAGGGTATTTTGGTCATTTTGCATGATACAGTGCTCAGATTGAGTTGAAATTTGACAGGAAGCTATAATACATCATTTTATACAATTTTCATGTTTTGAGCTAAGCCTAATTCGGCTTCCAAAATGGCTGAATGAAACTAGGCAGAACAGGGTAATAAAAAACGGAAAAACTGGAATTCATGCATTCAAGTGCTAATCTTCACATTTCTAGCTTAAACCACTACTTCAACTTCCTATACAAGATTATTGACATCATTTACTAGTTAGACAACAATAATCAAGGCTAGAAAATAGAAACCTTAGCTGAAATTTTCACTACCAAGGCTGGAATTTAGGAAACAAGGCTGGAAATCCTTATTGGAAGCTAAAAGTCATAATTAAAGCTATAAATCTTCATACAAGTCCATGTCAAGGTTAGATACCAACATATCATGGCTGAAAATATAATACAAAGCTGGAAATTAGCAACACAAACTAGAGATTTAACAACCAACCTGAAAATTGAAGGAAACCCTCCAAGCTTGATTCAAGGATTTGTGGAGTGCAAGATGTTTATCTCTCTCTCTCTCTCTTGTTTTTCACTAAGTTAGACAAGAGACTTAAGACTAGGAGTTGTGTTTTGATCACTTTTTTTCTCTCTAAATTTCGTTCAAGAAGAGACCTAAAGAAGCAAGTGGAAAATTCTAGTGAAATAACACTTGGTTAGCTTGAAAAATTTGACCTTGGTCAAGGCCTTCCATAGATGTTGAACAAATGGCAAAATCATAAGCATTTTCACCAAAATTTCTTTCTTTTCCTCAAATATCTCCTAATATATATTTGTTTTTACAAAAAAACCCTTTGCACATAACTCCCAAATTTCTCACAATTTATACTACACATCCCAATAGTTGGTCACATTGCCAAAATGCTCAAAAACCCTAAGTTACACCATTCCTTTATAAAAATTGTAACTTGAGTTGTAAACGTCAAAAATTCTTGCAAATTAGCTTGTTAAAAACTAGACTTGAAACACAAATAATCTTTAGAAGATATCTCAAAGAGATTCAGTTCATAGGTTGGTCCAAATTGAGCCATTAATGCAACCAAGGATTCAATCCAAGTAAGTTCAAATAAGAATGATAAAGGCAGGTAAAATTTTTAAAATTTCGAGGCCTCACATATACCCTTGGAAAAATGAAAGTAACGACTAATAGAAATACATTTTTCTCATCACTTTGACTCAAACGGAGATTTCAAAGGTTAATCACTTTAAAATTTCAATGTTTTAAGCGCGAGCATAAGTTTATAAATATTTTCCAAATAAGTTTCAATTACGTGATTCTGGTTAAACGAAATGTTTAAGTTTTGAACTTTGGTCAATTTTCAAAACTCTTGAACGATGTTTTATCACAAATTTGGACTCCAAACTAGGAGTACTACCTGAGCGTGATCTGTAAAAGCACTACATCTTTGGTGAGTGCTTCCAAATACCTAATTGAACTTGGCACTTGTGTTAAATACTTGACCAATGTGATTACATGTTATATGAGTGGATTGATAGGACAAGAGTGTACTTTATCGCACTTGCCCTTATGTGATTTGTTCTTGTTCATTGATTTCAATTGAATTGATATACACGCATATGGGTTATCTCTTGTTTGGAATTCCAGAAACCCTGTGGCTAGTTAATCGAGTTGAACCGGCAAGGGGCTAGTCGATTAGATAACTAACCCTGGGTAGTTAGTGATGTCGAGTGCAGTGTTATCTCCTCGATTAATAGGTATACTCGAGTAATACCACCAGTGTTTAACTTAAAGTTCAGGCCCGGTAAGGGATTTGGTTGGTGGACGGAGATTGGAGTTAAGTGGTGTACTACTAGACTAATTACCTTACTTGAAAGTTGACGGAGTGTCAACTACTATTTGATCAAGCTATTGTGGGACTGGTTTACCAAGGCAACTGTATCCTTTTACGAGAAATGCTGAATATGAAATGTTGGCTGTACAAGTGTATTGCTCATTTTCTTGACTTGTTATACTCGCTATTTCACTACAATGGTACATTTACTGTTAATTAATGGTCAATTTGCTATTTAGAACATCACTGAGCTTTAACTCACTCCGTTAGTTTTGTTTTCCTTACAGGGGGTACGAGCGAGTCATGACACATGTACAGACTAGCGTAGTCTAGTTGTTTTGAATTTTAAAATTTTACTCACGCTGGCACCCGATTAGGGTTGTTTGTACTTGGATTGTAAACCCGTTAATGTATTTGGGCGTGTAGAAGCCTTGTAGTTAGTGTGAGGACTCGTAAAAACTATTATTTTATGCCTAATTTATGGCTTAATAAATTATTTTATTAGATTTTTACCACGAGGAATATTTTCTAGTCTTATTAGACCTAAATACATGGTAATATAACTTCGTTATATTTTTAAAGAGACTCGTTTAAAAAATTAATTTTCTGGAGTACGTTCAGTAAAAATAGTGAATAGTGCTTGGAGATTTTTTCCGCGTAGTAGCACCATAAGCTTGGAATGTTGGAGACTTGTACTATGGTCCTAAAATAGGTAATCTTATGAATAAATACTCAAGTGATAGTTAGTAGTGCAATCGTTATAAGAATTTATTGGAAGTTTCGCGTTATAGCGCTAAAATTGACGGTACGCGTTTTCACACGCGCGACTTTATTTGAGAGACTTTAGACCTTTATTTCGGGACAATTAAGAGTGAATAATACTTACATGAATATAAATGCATTGGAGGTTCAGTGCACTAGTGAACCAAACGCGCGAGAAAATCGAGCCTAAAACGTGCCAAACGAGCCCTAATAAGAGTTGACTTTGGAGTGAATGTGCACCACTCATTTAATCTTCTCTTGGAAGCTAACTTTGATCAAGCCTCACTCCATCTTCTCTCACCAAGCAGCCGGCCAACCCCCCTCTCTCTCTCACTCTCTTGCTTCACAAATTCCTTCATCAAATCAACCCAAAACCTCAACCAATCTTCACCAAACTTGAAGATCATCTAGCAAACTACTTGGAGGTTGGATTTAGCTAACTAAAGGGCTGCATTTCACGGTTTCTTGGAGCTCTTGACGGCCGAAAATTTCTGGGTTAAGGCACTAAGGAGGTATAACTTCATCCTACACCTTAAACTTGGATTATGATGGTAGAAATGCATCTTTAAGCTATTGCATGTATATGGATGGCTTGATATAGTTGGAAATTGTGAAAGTGGGCTCTTTGTATTCCCACACTTGGGTTGTTGTTGCTGATTAGAGGATTAATGTTGGATTTAATGGTAGTTTAGTGGTTATAATGATGGATTTATGGAGTATTATTGTTGGAAACTCAAAGTTGAGGTCATGACAAGAAATTTCCGAAACTGCCCCTATTTTGTTCGGCCATGATAAGGCCCATTTTTGGTGATTTATTGGCGTGAACCTGATGTTTGTATGTTATATTATATGTGTAAAAAATTTTCGTTGGAAAACATTAACGTTTGGATGGGCAAATGAATTTATTCGTGAACTAGGCAAGCTGGAAAATTATTTTCGGGTAACCCTGTCCAGCGGTAGCATTTTGACCATAACTCTGTCCTCGGGTGTCGAAATCAAGTGCCGTTGGTGGCGTTTGAAACTAGACATTCCTGGATTTAATTTGAGGTAAAATGTACGTTCTGATTCTCTGTGAGTGAGCCGAACCGAACGTTTTAAGATAGCTGTCCTGTCTCTCGGATTTGCTGGAATGGTTTGTAGAGGCAGCAACTTGAGGCTCAATTTCGAGCTGGTTACTTGCCAAATTTCAGAACGTTTTCTTTTGTGAACTTTTAGTCCTATGAATGTATTTTCTAACGCCATAAACCATGCCTCATTCCGAGTTAAATTGATTGAGTTGTGACTAAAACAAGAGGACTGCCCTGTTTTGGAAAAACGTAGTATTTGGACTGATTTGGGGCAAAACTTGGGAATGATTTTATTACTTGAAGTTCTTGATGCTAAACCATTACCAAAGGTATCATGGATGTATCTTAGACCTTTATTTCACCAATGAACCATGGTTGGATAGCTTTCTTGGTTAAACGATTTGAATTGGGAAATGAAAGTCAAAAGGCAGATTGCCTTAGAATTTTTCCTGAACTTTGGTTGACTAATTAACTATCTTTCCGAAGGTATTTTTCCCTGAAATTTGATAGAGCGGTACCTTTCAGATAGGAGTAAAATACTGCTAATTTTGGTACCAATCCAAGTTCGTTTCGATACCCAATTAAATTCCTAGTGGGAGGTTCAAATCTGGAAATTCTTCTCCAGTCTTGAATTTCCCCAACTTTGAGCTACCGTATCTCGGTACTCGAAACTCCGATTCTTGATCTGCTTGTTTTGTTATAAACCTCACTTGCAACACTACTTGAGTAACAAATTTCAGAGGCTGGTTTGCAACGTGTGAATCGTGCCGAATTTTCAAAGTTGGCCGAAATCCAACTTAATTCTACTTTGTAAACCAAGTCTGTACCTTCAAGCTCATTTTTGAGCACTTTCCACTTCGATTCATGGAAAAGTGTCTTCTAAGAACTTTTAACACTTTCCAAAAGGTTTCCAACGGTATAAAGTTTTCCAGTTTTGGGCTTATATCGACAGAGATACGAATTTTCAAAAATTTAGGATAAAACTGAAATTTCTCAATTTTCAAGGCAAAGGAGTTTTTCCAAAAGTCTTAATTCTCTTAGTATTATTCAAACGTTTTGCCCTCGATTTTCATGATAAAAACTCAAATAATATTGTACATAATAAAAGGCAAGTTGAACCTCGATTTTCGAGTAATTGAGGTTCATTTTGTGAAATATTCCTTAGATTGTACTAGTGTACAATCTTCCTTGACAAGTGGGTTATTTGTATGATTATCCGCTATTAATTGCCAGGCGCGCAAGGAGACATTCCAGAGGATCTTACTATGGACACTTGAACTCCCAGAAAATAATTCTTATTGAATTGCTCGGTGAGTGTCAAGTGTGTGAATTTTTGATACTTGCTTATTTGTGGTAATTGTTGGAAGTTTAAAAAAATAAGGGCGGGTGCGTACTTTATCGCACTCATTCTAATTTTAACTGAATGATTGAAATGTATTGAATGAATGAATGAAATGCAATGTTATGTTATGATTACATATGTCGTTGGAGTGAACCTCCTCGACTTTCAAATGAATGGGGGACGCCCAAACTCATAGGCCGACCTTGGACTCGAGTCGGCAATGGGCTTGGTCGGGGACTGGGGCGAGCCATGAGATATATATAAGCTCGACCTAATGAGAGGTCTTGCTTAGCATACTCATGGAGTATCGCCTTATAAATGACTTGTGGCCCCTTGTGGTGTACGGTGGACGGAGGGAAGTAAGTGGTGATCTACGGAAATGGAAATACCGACCGGTTGACAGGAGGGTCAACGCGGGAAGGTATACGAATGACATCGGCAGAGCGAGTGGAACTTAGCTCCTGAGAGCTACTATATCCTTGAATTGTTTCTGATTACTTTTCCTGTTCGAATGATTGATTATTGAAGGGACATGGTTTTATTTATTAAATTTGGGATTGCTATTTGAACAAAATGCTTGCATGTGTGTCCTTGGCCTCACGAGCGTTTAGCTCACCCTATAGTGTTGTTTTCCTTAACAGGACCGAATCTTGGAGAAGTATGGAGAAACCATTCTTTGTACTTTTGTTAAGACTCCTGCTATATTTTGACTAGGCCCTGGTTTGGGTTGTACTTTTGGAAATTGTAAATTTGAAAAGTTTGGGCCCTGACGTGTATTTTGAATTTAAGTCGTATTATGATTACCCGATGTACTGGTTACATGTTAAGTGACTTGGTAAGTTCGAATGCTTCCGCATTGTTTGTATTCATGTTGCTCTCTTCGAAATGTTTAGTTCGGATTTAAATTGAATGGTATTGCTTGAGTCCTGGCGAGAGCTGGGCAGGCGTCCGCGGATACCTTTTGGTCCGCCTTAGGGAGATGTGGGGCGTCGCAGTTGGTATCAGAGCACTAGGTTAGAGGTCTATATGGGAGACATATTAGATACTCTACCTTTAAGACTCGATATGGGATGACTTAATCCTACCCTAAGTGATACTTGAGGCGAGCTAGCAACTAAGTTAGTCTTACCTCAAGTGACGATTGGGATGAACCAACGATTAAGTTAGGCATGCTTTGCAGGATAATGGAACTGAGTAGTGATTTAAGTTTCTATCCTGAAAAGTACTATTATTATTTTGCAGGGATGGATGATGAAAATGGAGCCCCGGCAGCTAATGGGAATGGCCATGCGAATGGTCATTACGAGCCTCTTAGGACTATCTTCTACCGAGCTCTAGCGGGAAGAGCTCGAGTACGCTACTCACCGTATGATAGATGTGAGAGCCCTAGAATTTGCATATTTCCTTAGTCTATTGTTTCTTCTCATTTTCTCCTCTTAAGTGCAAATTTGTTAACTACTCGTTGGAAACAACGAAAGGCCTTGTTGTTATGTGTATTGATGTGCGAGATATGTATATAGAGTATATTAGATTGAATGAGTATACAAGTTAAACTTGAAGATAGGTATGTTCATAGTTTGAAAATGATTGAGTTAATAAGTTTTGATATAAAAGGATAAACGAATATTAAGAATGTTAAATTTATATATTAAGGTCAAACTTGATTTTAATAGCTTAAATAATAAGGTAAGAATGATAAGTGATCACTTACGAATTATAAATTTACCATTGAAATCATTAATTTGCTCAAGAAGTAGGCTGTCCTGCTTGAATGTCTTGTTTCTTCAGGAAAATGAATTTTTGTCTTTGAATAAGTATGTAAAAACAATTTTAAAGTTTCAAACACGTTAATCGTGCAAAATATTGAGTTATTTGACTCTCGCCAAGTTAGAATAATATTTCTTGATGTAAACTATTTTATTGTTTTAAGATTAATTCCTTGAATTTCCGATAGCTAGTTTTAAGCGTTAATAACGTTAAGTGTTAATAGGAACCTTAGAATTAAGATGAATCGATATATTTTTGATAAACCGTTACAAGTGCATTGGGTACACTTAGGAGGTTAAAATCTCGATGATTAAAGTCTTGCAAGATTAGTGTATAATTAGGCGTTTAAATCACAATTGGGGTAAATTGTTGGTATTAAGTTAGAATTGAGAGTTAAGTAGAGGTTAGGGGGCAAAGTGAATAGATCATAATGCCCTTCACAATCCCACAAAACCTCCACTACACCACAACCATCACCCATGCACGGCCAAACACTCCCTCTTACAGCCTGTCCATTACCGCCCCAATTGACCAATCACAACCTCACCAATTCATTACCGCCCCAATGGACCAATCACAACCTCACCAATTCTATACGTAAACCAACTTCCACACTCAACCATCTCCTAAACCACGGCACCCTCTTCATTTCCTTTCCACTTCACATCTCAAACCACAATTGCATTTCACTCTGCCTTGCCATTGTCGACAAAGGGAGAGAGTGAGGGAGAGTCGCACTTCACAATCGAGGGAAGAAGCCGCGAGCTGCAACCATTTCTGGTTCTGTCCGTGAGCTGGAGTAGAGGCAGAGAGAAACCGTGAGCAGGTTTCCCACCATTCTGCACCTTCATCTTCACCAGCTGCAACCAGTTCCCAGCTGTAGCCACTTGCAACCTCAACCAAACCGCACTTCACCACTTCCAGCCGCAACTCATCAAACCAGGACCAAGCTTGTGCGTGAAGCCGAGAGCAAGGAGAGAAAAATTTTCCAGATTTTCACGTGAAAGCTTAGCTTGCTGTGAGGTAAATTTTCTGGAAGGAAAATGGATGATCAGAGGTAGTTAAGCTAGCCGTGGCCTTGCATGTGTTAAACTTGTGCAATCAGATGATGAACTCAAAGCTGTTGAAAAATTCTGTTTTGGGCTAAACATTTCTGCCGAGGAACTGATTTGGGAAATGTAGTTTTATTTCTGACTTCATGCGATGATCTGAGTTTAATTGTGGGTTTAGTTAGTTAAAAACGGGATGATTAAGTTATGCATGTGGTTAATTAGCTATGTATAAGCCAGAAAACTGAAGGAAAATAAATTCTGGTCACCTATATGCCAACCGAGAGAGTTTGGACCAGATCTGGTTAGGTGGTTTCTTTTGTATGACATCCGAACTTGATTTTTGGATCAAATCTGGTAGGTAGCTGTTTATTGGATCATGCATGTAGCTAATTATGGGTTGCATGTTGGTTTTAAGTTGTGGTTAATAATCTTGGTTGAAGGGAGTTTTGATAAAAAAAAAAAATGTAAACTGGACTTGAGATGAGGAACCGAGAGCTTGCATGTTGTCTTGCAGCTTGTGATTCTAGTAATATGGAAATTTATGTTTGGCAAGGTATGTAAATTGTTAGTTTTATGTATTAAATAAAGTTTTAGCTGAAAAAAAAAAAAGAAAACAGATTTGCGGCTAGCTTGGCTGCTGGAAATTTTCTTTAGTAGCCGAGGGACTTCATGTTTGTTTGAGACAGTGATTGCTGTTAAATGGAAAAGTACGTTATGAAATGCTTGTAGTTTGATAGCTTTAAGTATGAAGTGACGTTTAGTTGAAGGAAACTTGGGTAAAGGATGGAATTTTGGGTTGAGATCGCATGAGCGGACACGTTCGAATTTTCGTTTCCAATTTCAGCCGAGGGAAAGAAATTTTATCTAGCCTTTCCTTCGAAACCTTGGCTGTAAATCTTATATTATTGTACAAGATGCTTCTTAGCGTGAGAATTTCACTTTGCATGTTGAGCTGAAAAGGAAAAAAATGAGGAATTATGGAGGAAGTTTCAAATTCGAGCTATCAATTGGTGGAAAGTTTTATCCTAGCTGATGACAGATTTGTGGGGAATTTATTGGTGGTATAACTAGCTGAAATCATTGATCATTTAACTCGTTCCATGTTGGACAAATGCATGCTAAGTGCCTAATGATTAAAGCAAGCTAAGGATGGAACTCTTGTTGAAACTTTTGGTATATCTTTGCTGGAAATTTGTATATAGTTGCGAGTCATGCTAGTTCAAGATTTTAGTAAGTTATTTTCTGGATTGTGTATTGTTTGCTTCAGTTTAAGTTGAGCAGATTATAAACTATATGTATAGTGATTCTAGCAAGTAAAAGTGGAAGGTTTAATGGATATTTTGAATTCTTAGAATCATTTGGAACTCAAGTTGGCTGTAGTTTTATTCTTGTTTTGAATGTACTTGGAAGGTCCATGGGTTATGTTTTGGGATTACTTTAGTACCTTGAACTTAAATACTTTCAAAATCAAATTTTGTGGAAATATTTAGTTTTAATATCAAGTGATAGAATTTGAGGTTAATATGTATTATTAAAAAAAAAAATTAGATATTGGGACTTTTACACCCTTGCCGACTAGTTAATTCTTTTATTTTGCTTAAACTAGTTTTATTACCTTTAGGGAGTAATTGTATTTAACCTTTAAACTTTAAGTTTTCATAAAATTATTCTTGACTAGTTGTTTTAAAGGAAATTTGGAAAAAAAAAATACTAGATTTGAATAAATTCAAATAAATGGCATAGAAAACTTATTTGGCAAGAAAACCCGTTTGAGGCAATTTGGTTATAGTTTGCCTCTAGAGGGAAATATCTTTAAAAGAAATCACACGAAACATTTTATTTCTTTACTAGCTTCGATTTTTAGAAATTTAATAACTTGTTTCGAGAAATTAAATTAGTTTTATAAGATAACCTTTTATATAAAAAACAAGAGTTTGTTTAGTAAAACTTATAGTTTTTGAAACTTGGATTTCTAGGATTTAGCGAGGACTTGGACTACGATTCCCGGCTTGACCTTTGAACTTCAATCTTGGTGAGTGTTCCTTGTTTGTTATATTTCCTTGACTTATTGGCTTGATCTTATTGCTTGATAATGTGTTAAGTGCTTTCAATGATTGTCAAAACGAGTTTTCAAGGCGAGTGTGTACTTTATCGCACTTAGCCTAAATGATTGTGAAATTTTAATGATTGAACGATTGACATGTTACTTGTGCATGAATGTAAGCCTTTTGGGCTGAACTGGCCATTGCCCCTTGTTACCGGTCGTCTCGAGCCAGAAGCGGACTCGGTCGGGCGATTAGGGACCTGGGTGAACGTTTCGGTATACTCGAGTATTACCCTGTAGGTTGGTGGAGCCTGGCCAAAAGCCAGGGACGGGGTGAATGAAAGGAATGAACGAATGAATGAACGAGGGGTTTTACTTATACAAAATGCATTTTGCAAATGACTGGAGGAATAAGGGGAAATGTCAGGAGAACGAACGAACGAACAAACAAACATATGGCTCCCTGTGAGCCCGTATCCTTTTCATGAACGTGTTTATTGCTTTATTTGTACTTGTCTCTTGAATTATTGGTTATATGTAATGAATGCATTGATTTTCTCGTTGCCTATGTGTTCGGAACCTCACTGAGCTTTAGCTCACCACACGATATTTGTTTTCCTTAACAGGTTCCGGAAATCGAGAGACTTGAAGTCTATCTTATCGTTTTGTAAATGTTATTTCGAATCATACTTGTATCTTCGTTTTGGGTTGCCACTTGAAGCTGGAAAAGTGCAAACCCTAAGATTTGGCTTGTATGAATTTTATCTGAGCTTTATGAACTTACTGTGTGGTTTGTATTGTATATTTGAGATTATGTGGTGATCTGGTCAGAGATGTATTTAGGAGTGAACGGGTGGATGTTCAATGGTAAGGTTATCTCTGAAGTTAATGTGTTTTAGTATTCAAGTCGCTTAAAGGTTGGCATGTTCGGATGGCGAATTGTGTTTTGGTTTAAGTTATACGTGGATAATTGGTCGGTTTGCTTGTGTGAGTCCTGGTGAGAGTTGGGCAGGCGACCCGCCAACCCTCTGGTTCGCCTTAGGGAGAAGTGGGGCCGTCACAATAGATACCCTCGATGTTCGTGTAGGTTGACTTTTGCCTACCCGAACCATATAGTGCTTGTTTTGGACGACGAGCGTCGTCAGTTGGTGGATGCCAACCGCGATTTATAGGCTGAGGTAGACGAGCTTAGGCAGATGGTTGGCGCTCAGGGTGAGCGGATTGCCGAGCTCGAGGAGGTGCTTGAGGGTGAGATAGCCACATCTGCAGTGGTTAATGAGGAGTTTCGGGATACTAGGGCTCGACTCACTAGGCTAGGACGGGATGTTCGTAACCGGGCTTTCGAGATCCTGGCTGATGCTACTAGATTGGTTGAGGACGCTACTACTGAGGTGATTCCTGACGCTGAGGAGGAGGATCCCGAGGAGGAGGTTCCTCCTGATAGCCCTGCTGTGGACTAGGATCTTAGCAGTTGACCCCTTTTGACTTTTGACCGGTACAGCTAGGACTAGTTAGGGTGACGCGAGTGCTGAGGCCATTGTATTTTGCATGCTTGTGTGGCCTACTTTTGGGCACTTGTTCTTACTTTAGTCTTCTGTGACTAAAAAGTATACTTTTGAGCACCTGTGTGCTATATTTTTGTGAATTGTCCCTAACTTGCTAATTGTACGAACTTGACATGCTTATGAATGTAAATTATTGTTAATTTCAATGCTTTCTTGGTTGGTTCTAATTTTGATATATTTCTTCTTTTCTGCTTAAATTAACCTATTTCTTGCACTAGGCACATTTAGGCTAATGGAAGGATTAAGGAGTGGTCGAGGCCGTGGGCGAGCGTCTAGACAGGCCCAACCTCAGGGGGATGACCAGGGATCGGCAACTGGACCGACCCAGGGACAGGAAAACATTGAGGGTAACCAAGTGGCTATTGCCATCAATAGGATGACTGATATCCTAGAACGTCTAGCGGAGAGACAGGGTCCTGGACCATTTAACCAACCTGGGGCCCAGGATAGAGGAGAGGATAGAGCCCTGGAAAGATTCTTAAAGTTTAACCCGCCTAAGTTTATGGGTGAACCTGACCCCGAAGTAGCGGAGAATTGGTTAGAAAGGATGACCAATATATTCGCCGCTCTAGACTACACTGAGGATAGGCGAGTGAACTTTGTTGCTTTCCAATTTGAGGGAGTGGCCCGTGCTTGGTGGGATTTGATAAAAGGAAAATGGGAAAGGGCTCGAACCCCTTGGACTTGGGAGAATTTCACAAGGGAGTTTAATGAAAAGTTTCTTCCGCCCTTAATCCAAGAAAAAAGGGAGGACGAATTTATTAAGTTGAAACAAGGAACCCTTACTGTAGCAGAGTATGAGGGGAAGTTCACTAAACTTTCCAAATACGCTCCTGAGTTAGTAGCCAATGAACGGAGGAGGATTAGAAGGTTCATACAGGGACTTAATGTGGAACTTCAGGAGGGCTTGGCTGCAGCCCAAATCTCTACCTTTACTGAGGCTTTAGAGAAAGCGCAAAGGGTTGAGAATGCAAGATCTCAAGTGAGGGATTTCCACAACAGAAAAAGGAATTTTCCTAGTCGCACTTCTGGGCAGACCAGTAAGTTTGTACACCCTTCTAAAAAGGGAAGAGGGGAAGGAGGAACGAGAATTGTTGGAGCTTCTAGGGGAGCTCTATCTAGGGGAGGTCGTAGCGGGACGACTCAAGTTAGGGGGGCACCATCTGTTGGATCGACTGTGACCCCTCAAGTTACATGTGGGTATTGTGGTAAATCCAACCACTCTGAGAACGATTGCTGGAGAAAGTCGGGAAAATGCTTACTGTGTGGGAGCGCTGAGCATCAAGTCGCAAATTGTCCGAAATCGTCGAAGACAGGGGGAAGCCTGCAGAGGCCTGAAAAATCAACCTCTAAGCAGACCAGTGCCAGATGAAGTCGATCGAAAGTACCGGCTAGGGTCTACGCATTGGACTATCCACAAGTTCCAGAGGCGACCGAGGTGGTTGAAGGTACAATTCCAATCTTTCACCGCCTAGCTAGGGTTTTAATTGATTCGGGTGCAACACACTCTTTTGTAAACCCTGATTTCATGAGTGGAATAGACTTGAAGCCAATTAAGTTACCATATGACTTGGAGGTTAAAACACCCACTGGGAGCAAAAGTTTAATTGCTAATCTGGTGTATAAGAATAGTGAAATCTGCGTGAAGGAAAGAAAATTGCTGGCCGATTTGATAGGCCTAGCGATTAAAGGATATGATGTGATCCTAGGGATGGATTGGTTAGCCCGTTATAATGCCCAACTGAATTGTAGGACGAAAATTGTAAAATTGTGTATTCTAAGGGAGGCAACCCTGAAATTGGATGTGAGGGGTAAGTTAGCCTCGTCTGCACTTATTTCGGGAATCCGGGCTAGAAAATTGTTAAATAAGGGAGCTCAAGGATATTTGGCTTTTCTTATTAATACCCCTAGCGATAAGGTGAATCTGGAGGACACACCGATAGTAAAAGAATTTTCCGATGTTTTTCCTGAAGAATTGGAATCTTTACCCCCAGAACAGGAAATAGCTTTTAAAATAGATGTAACTCCGGGAACAGCACCTATCTCAAGGACACCATATAGGATGGCTCCAGTTGAGTTGAAGGAGTTGAAGTTACAATTACAGGATTTGTTGGAACGGGGTTTTATACGAGAGAGTGATTCCCCGTGGGGAGTCCCAGTTTTGTTTGTAAAGAAGAAAGATGGGAGTTTGAGGTTATGTATAGATTATCGAGATTTAAATGATGTTACGATTAAGAATAAATACCCACTACCCCACATTGATGAACTGTTTGACCAATTGCAAGGGGCGGTAGTGTTTTCAAAGTTGGATCTAAGGCAAGGTTACTATCAATTGAGGATTTTGGAGAAGGACATACCTAAAACTGCTTTTAACTCGAGGTATGGGCACTTCGAGTTTGCAGTAATGCCTTTTGGGTTAACCAATGCACCGGCCGCTTTCATGGATTTAATGCATAGGGTTTTTAAGCCTTACTTTGATCAATTTGTGGTGATCTTCATTGATGATATTTTGGTGTATTCTAAGAATCTGAAGGATCATGAGAAACATTTGAGAATTATTTTACAAATCTTGAGGGAACATCAGTTATATGCTAAGTTTAGCAAGTGTGAATTCTGGCTAAAAGAAGTGACTTTGCTAGGGCATATAATTTCTCAGGATGGGATTAAAGTGGATCCAGCTAAAGTTGAAGCTGTTTCGAAATGGAAACGATTGGAAAACCCAACGGAAGTTCGGAGTTTTATAGGATTGGCAGGGTATTACCGGAGATTCATCCAGGATTTTTCAAAAATTGCTGGGCCTATGACTGAGTTGACCAAGAAAAATGGAAAATTTATTTGGAGTCCTAAGTGTGAAGGAAGTTTTCAGGAGTTGAAAAGGCGATTGACTAAAGCACATGTTCTAGCTCTACCTAATGGACATGATAGTTTTGTGGTTTACACAGATGCTTCTAAGGAAGGTTTGGGATGTGTTTTGATGCAAAATGATAAAGTGATAGCGTATGCCTCTAGGAAATTGAAACCGCATGAAGGAAATTATCCGACCCATGATTTGGAATTAGCGGCTGTGGTTTTTGCTTTGAAGAAATGGAGACACTATTTGTACGGAGTAACATTTGAGGTTTTTACAGATCACAAAAGCCTTAAGTACTTATTTTCTCAAAAGGAGCTGAATTTGAGGCAACGTAGATGGATGGAATTTCAGGAAGCTTATGATTGTACGATTAGGTATCATCCTGGGAAGGCCAATGTAGTGGCCGATGCTTTGAGCCGTCAGGTACAAATGGTTGGGTTGATGGTTAAGGAATTTCAATTGTTGGAGGAAGTTAGCTATTGGAATCCTCGATTAGAATCAAGGAAAGTAATTTTGGGGAATATTGTAATAACCTCCACTTTATTGGAACGCATCAAGGAATCTCAGGAAAAGGACCCTGAAGTGCAAAAGTTGGTGGAAAAAGTTAAGATGGGAGACCAGACGGATTTCACTTTGGGATCAGATGGAATATTGAGATTTCGAAATTGGATGGTAGTACCAAAGGATGAAACACTTAAGAAGGAAGTTTTGGAGGAAGCATACCGATCGAAGTTTACGGTACACCCTGGAGGGAATAAAATGTACCAGGACTTGAAAGGTCTATATTGGTGGGAAAATATAAAGAAAGAAATTGCCCGATTTGTTCAGACATGCTTGGTTTGTCAACAGGTTAAAGCCGAGCATCAAAAACCCTCAGGACTTTTGCAACCTCTAGAAATACCTGAGTGGAAATGGGAGAATATTACCATGTATTTTGTATCAGACTTACTGTAAGTTCCCGGTGCAACCCAATGAGTACAAACAATTTCACAATAATGCACAAAGATATATCAAATTTAAGCACAATAAAGAAAACTTAATTAAAGAGAAAAGATAAGAAATGCAAACCAAATATCAATCCAATAGCCTCTTCAATTGATGGCGATGCTAACCAAGATGTACAAGTGAAGGTTCACTCCTTCCTCACCCCAAACACACTTTGGTTGAGCCAAGGAGTTTTACAACTATTCTAGTTAACCCTCAACAACCTACACTTGAAAGATCACTCACCCAATTAAGAACAATTTTACACAAATGAGGCAACCTTCACCAAGGTTTTACCACTTCAAGTGATAGGTTCACCTTCACCAAGGTTTTACTCCTCTTAGAGAATAACCTTCACTTGAGCAACCTCACAACCCAACTTTCCCAACCCCTTATACAACCAACAAAGAATCTTTCTACTCAAAAATCTCACTTGTAAGCTTGTATTTTGTGTTGGCAAAAGTCTCTAGTCTTCTTGTGCTTTGGGGTTTTTATAGAAGGTGAGAAATGGCTCCAAAAGACTCTCCAACGGTCAAATATTAAATGCTGTCAAAACTAGCCGTTGGCCTGTCGGACGTCCGAACCCTGCGTCCGAACGTAGGCAGAGAGTCATCAAATCTTTGCGAAATTTCTCGGACGTCCGATGCGATCGATGTGCGTCCGAGGCGTGCGTCCGATCCTTCCGGACGTCCGATGCTTCCTCACGAGCGTCCGACAGAGTTTCCTTCTTGATGTTCTTCATCCTTTCGGACGTCCGATAGCGTCCGACATGAGTGCCCTGTTTTTGCTTCTTCTTTTATGCCACAAGAATCTGTTCTAACAAATTACTCACATAAAAACATTAGCCCAAATCTACATTTTGGTTTGTTAATCATCAAAACCAAGGATTGATCGACCAAGGTCAACAATCTCCCCCTTTTTGATGATGACAAACAAAATGAAGATTTCTTTTATCAAATAAATTCAAATAAAGCTCCCCCTTAGAAAGTGCCAACATACAAAGAAATTTCAATAAATCCTACTCCCCCTTTTGGCATCAATCAAAAACAAACTCCCCCTTTATTTTTCAAATCAAGACCATATTGAATATCAAAATTTTCAATTGTACTTACAACCATATAGCACCTCTTGGATCAAATCATCATGATGTGCCTAAATATGAGAAATTTCATTTGGTACCATTTCTTTATAGGGTCTTTGGGAGTTAATACGACATGATCTAGCAATCCACATGGATTTCATGCCTTTTCTCATATTTTTCTTTACATAGCAATCATTTTGCATATGTCCAAATTTGCAACAAAAGTGACACATGATAGAAGTATTTTGCACATAGGTGGATTTAATGCAACTAATTTTCTTACTTCTTATCATAACAAACTTATTTGTGCCTTGAAAAGATTTGTTTTCTTTTGTTTGAGAAAACTTTTGTTTTTCATTTTGGAGAAACTCGTTCAAGTCATTAATTCTTTTCTTTAACAAATTTTGTTCCTCCAACATTTTTTCATAAAACTTTGTTGTCTCTTCCAACTTCCTTTTCAAAACATTTTTTTGATTTTTTAAATCATCATTTTCCATTCTCAAACATTTGTTTTCTTGAAAAAGTTTGGAGTTTTCTTCCAACAAATCATTTATTTTTGTTTTCAAATCTTTATTTTTAGCATAAGATTTTCTCAAACTTTTATGCATTTTAATCATAAGAATTTGATGATCACAAAAGTTTGTTTATACAGACCAAGAAAGTGAACACTTTGATCAGGCCTGATGAAACAAAGAAAGCATATGTTTAATTGACTTCAGTCTACGATGCTTTGGATGTGGCAAACAAGATTGAAATAATATGAATGAATTTAGTCATTGTTTTGTTCCAATCAAAGATACTGTCTTGTTAGTACGTCAAGTGTGTTATTCTTGGTACTTTGAAATGTTTATCTAACTTTCTTCAAATATGAGTGTTTGTGTTTAGAATCAGGTTCGAATGTGTCATGAAATGCAAAACAATCAAAAGGAGAAGCAAAAACAGGACAAACAGGTCGAACGGCTGAAAAAAAACTGTCGGACGTCCGAAAGAAGTAAGAACATCAAGAAGGAAGCTATGTCGGACGCTCATAAAGAGTCATCGGACGTCCGGAAGGTTCGGACGCACACCTCGGACGCACATCAACCGCATCGGACGTCCGAAAAATTCCAAGATAACTTGCTAGCTCTCGGCCCAAGGTCGGACGCTGTGCTGTCGGACGACAAAGAACTTATCGGACGTCCGAACCTCAACTTGGCTATCATCGGACGATTGATTCGGACGATGATTCGATCGTCGGACGTCCGACAGCCCCAACGGCTAGTTGACTCTTCAGCTGCCTTCTATCCGTTGGAAGCATTGATGAAGCCCATTTCTGGATCCCTTTAAAATCAAACTGGTCAAAACGAAGTAGGAACTTTTGCTCACTTTGTTTACAAGTTCTCAAGAGATATTTTAGCTAGAAAATAGTCTCCAAATCAGATTTGTATTAAAGTTGTGTGAATTTCTGTTGAGCATTTCTTTTGTGGTTGAAAGGATCTTTAGTGTAGCTTTGTTGAGGGTTTTCTGAGTGATTGTAAAACTTCTTAGCTTGACTAAGTAAGGCTTAGGGTAAGGAGGAAGTGCTCCCTCCATTGTACATCTAATCGATCTTCTTTCATCAAAGAGAAGTTGCTCTTCCTAGTGTTTGGTCTTCAAGTTTGAGGATAGCTTGGTAGACACCTGGTTTGATTCCCTATTTTACTTTTCTGTTTAATAAAATTCTCATTGCTTTTCTATACTTGTTTTTTCTGATCTATATTGCTCCGGTCTTCTAATCTACTTGGCTAATCATTACTAGAAAAGAAAGTAAATTTTAATTAAAGGAAAAGTGCATAAATTTGGTTAGGATTTTAATCAACCCAATTCACCCCCCCTCTTGGTTGTCTTTGGGACTTACAATTGGTATCAGAGCTTGGTCTCCTTGAGATTAAGCTCTAACGGCTTGGAGTAAAGATGACAACCAGTCATGCTATGTTTGTTGAGGGGCAATCTGTTACTAGGCCTCCCATGTTCAGTGGCTCTAACTATGTTAGCTGGAAAGAACGGATGATTATCTTTTTGCAATCTATTGATATTGAACTATGGTTTATTGTGAGTGAAGGACCGCATGAAGCTAACTTTCTTGATGCAGATACAGGGTTGCTTCGGCCAAAAACGAGAGCTGAAATGAATGCTCAAGATAGGACTAACCTCACATTGAATGCCAAGGCCATGAATGTTCTTTATAGTGCCCTAGATTCAAATGAATCAATTAGAGTAAAAGGCTGCAAATCGGCCAAAGAAATGTGGGATAAACTAAGGGAAATCCATGAGGGTGGTGACAACGTGAAAGAACAGAAAAAGGCTATCTTGGTTACAAAATATGAATCATTTAAAATTGAACCTCTTGAGGATATTGACAAAATGTATTGCAGGTTCACTGACTTGATCAAAGATCTTGAAGCATTGGGCAAAGAGTACACTTTGGGAGAGAAGAACAGGAAAATTCTCAATGCATTGGGCAAAGAATGGGAAAATAAAGTGACTGCAATAGAGGAGGCTAAGGATTTAAGTTCTGTGCCTATTGAATCTATCATTAACTCACTAACCACTTATGAGTTGAAACTGAAATCTAAAGTGCAGGAGGAAGAGGATGCTAGAGCAAAGAGAAACATCGCTCTAAAGACTACTCAAGGTGAAGATGATTCTGCTCATCTGGATGATGAAGACTCGGATGGTGATGATAATGATCTTGCTCTCATCACCAGAGGCTTCAAAAGAATCCTGAATAAAAGAAAGTTTAGAAGGGGAGGACCTAGCAATCAATTCCAGAATCAGCCATCTATCGCAAAGTATAAAGGTAAACAAGATTTCAACAAGAAACAGTTGGACAAATGCTTCGAATGTGGACAGATTGGACATTATGCAAACGAATGCCCCATGAAGAAGATGAAAGATGGAAAAGCTGATCGAAAGCCAAGATTCAACAATTTTCAGATTACTTGGAATGAATGCAACTCCGAAGGGGAAGTTGAAGAAGAAGAAGAATCTGCTCAAATGGCCTTCATGGCTATTGGAAATAATGAGGTTAAAGGATCAAACAAGTCAAAATGGTTTATTCATAGCGGCTGCTCAAGGCACATGACCGGTGATCCTTCCTTGTTCATAAAGCTGAAATCAAAATCAAGTGGAAAGGTAACATTTGGTGATGATGTGAAAGCTAAGACAATTGGAATAGGTGATGTTGGTAAGGATGGTGAAACTTTTGTTCATAATGTGCTCTTGGTTGATAACTTAGGTTATAACTTGCTTAGTGTTAGTCAACTGTGTGATAAAGACTTGTATGTGTTGTTTAAAAAGCATGAATGCATTGTACTTGATTCCAAATATAATGTTGTGTTCAAAGGTAAGAGGTTTAATGACATATATATTGTGATTCTTGATAAAGTTGATTCTTCTAGCTTAAAATGTCTTAAAGCTTCAAATGAAGATCCTTGGTTGTGGCATAGAAGACTTTGTCATTTTAACATGGATTTACTAAAGGAAATTTCGAAAAAGGAGTTGGTTAGAGGCTTGCCAAAAATTAGTTTTGATAAGGACAAAATATGTGATGCATGTCAATTTGGGAAGCAAACTAAAATTTCTTTTAAACCAAAAATGTGTGTATCTACTTCAAAACCTTTGGAACTCTTGCATCTTGATTTATTTGGTCCCACTCAAATCACTAGCTTGGGAGGTAAAAAATATTGTTTTGTAATTGTTGATGATTATTCTAGATACACTTGGGTGATATTTCTTGCTCATAAAGATGATGCCTTCAAGAATTTTACTTCAATGTTTGCTAAAGTGCAAAATCTGCTTGGGTTAAAAATTGTTAGGATTAGAAGTGATAATGGGACGGAATTCAAGTATTGTGGCTTTCCAGAATTTTGTGATCATAATGGTATAACACATGAGTTTTCTATTGCAAGGACTCCACAGCAAAATGGTGTTGTAGAAAGGAAAAACAGGACTCTCCAAGAGGCTGCTAGAACTATGTTGAATGAATGTAGGTTGCCTAAATATCTTTGGGCTGAAGCGGTAAACACTGCATGTTATGTGATGAATAGAATACTCTTGAGACCTATTTTAAAGAAAACTCCTTATGAGCTAATTTTTGATAAGAAACCTACGGTTGGTTATTTCAAAGTATTTGGTTGTAAATGTTTTATTTTGAATCTAAAGGAACATCTTGGTAAGTTTGACAAAAAATCTGATGAAGGAATATTTTTGGGGTATTGTGAGAATAAAAGAGGATATAGAGTTTTTAATAGAAGGACACTTGTGATTGAAGAAGCTATACATATAACATTTGATGAAGCCAATGATGATAATTCCAAAAGTTTGTGTGAGGATGATGATGTAGGTGTTCGAGAAGGAATGGAAAAGCTATCAATTGGAAATGAAGGAAGTTCTGAACCAGCAGCAACTGAAATGGAAAATGAAGTTCATAATGATCAAGAAGAGGAAGATGAAGACAAAAATGATGATCCACTCAAAGATCTTCCCAAGGCTTGGAAATTTAACCAAAATCATCCAAAAGAGCTTATAATTGGTGATCCATCCGAGAAGGTAAACACTCGTTCCTCATCTAGAAAATTGATTGATAATTTTGCTTTAGTTTCTCTTTTTGAACCCAAAAATATCAATGATGCTTTAAAGGATGAAAATTGGATTTTGGCTATGCAAGAGGAACTTAATCAATTTGAGAGAAATGAAGTTTGGACACTTGTTGATAGACCTCAAAATCAACCTATCATTGGCACTAAGTGGATTTTTAGAAATAAGTTGGATGATAAAGGTGTTGTTGTAAGAAATAAAGCCAGATTAGTTGCTAAAGGATATGCACAAGAAGAAGGAATAGATTTTGATGAAACATTTGCTCCCGTAGCAAGATTAGAATCTATTAGAATGCTTCTTGCTTTTGCTTGCTTCAAAGGTTTCAAATTGTTTCAAATGGATGTTAAAAGTGCCTTTTTAAATGGTTTTATTGATCAAGAAGTGTATGTGGATCAACCCCCCGGTTTTGAAAATACAAAATTTCCAAGTCATGTGTTTAAACTTTCTAAAGCTTTATATGGTTTAAAACAGGCTCCAAGAGTTTGGTATGAAAGATTAAGTGGGTTCTTGATTGAAAAAGGTTTCAAAAGAGGTGTTGTGGACACCACACTTTTTACTAAGCATGTGTTGAATGACCTTCTCATTGTGCAAATATATGTTGATGATATTATCTTTGGTGCTACTAATGAGTATCTATGTAAGGAGTTTTCCACCACTATGCAAAATGAATTTGAAATGAGTATGATGGGAGAATTAAATTTCTTCCTTGGACTTCAAATACATCAAACTCTTGAGGGAATTTTTATCAATCAAGCAAAGTATACCAAGGAATTACTGAAAAGGTTTGGCATGGAGGACTCAAAGCAAGTTGGAACTCCAATGTGCACTTCTACAAAGCTTGACAAAGATGAAGAAGGTAATCATGTGGATGAAAAGCATTATAGAGGTATGATCGGAAGCTTACTCTATGTAACTGCAAGTAGACCTGATATTATGTTTGCTGTTTGCTTGTGTGCTAGATTTCAATCGTGTCCAAAAGAATCACATTTGAATGCTGTAAAAAGAATTTTTAGGTATTTGAAAGGTACATTAGACTATGGTCTTTGGTATGCTAAATCCAGTGAGTTTGCACTATATGGTTATTCAGATGCTGATTTTGGAGGTTGTCGTGTGGATAGAAAGAGTACTAGTGGAACTTGTCATTTTCTTGGAAATTGTTTAGTCTCTTGGTTTAGCAAGAAACAATGTGCAATCTCTTTGTCTACTACCGAGGCGGAATATATTGCCGCTAGTGCATGTTGTGCTCAACTTCTATGGATGAAGCACACTTTGAATGATTTTGGATTGTTGTATGACTGCATGCCTGTATTCTGTGATAATACTAGTGCTATCAATTTGACCAAAAATCCTATTCATCATTCTAGGACAAAACACATAGATATAAAGCATCACTTTATTCGTGATCTTGTTCAAAAAGGTGAAATTTGTGTAAATTATGTTTGTTCTAAAGATCAATTTGCTGATATTTTTACGAAAGCTTTGCCATTAGAACAGTTCATTCATCTAAGATCAAAATTAGGAATAATCGAAAAATCATCTTAATTTTCTTTGGGTCTTCGGACGTCCGAAAGAAGATGAACGGACGTCCGATGATGTTCTTCAGTCATTTTCCAGATTGCGCCTGTTCGGACGCAGCTGTCGGACGCACAACTTCGGTCGGCCGTCCGACAGTGCTACGGCTCATTTTTTAAATCAACTTTCTTCCTTATTTGCTTCAGTCTCTTCATATCCTATTTCCTCTCGGACGAAAACTCTCTCTTCCCTCACTCTAAAATTCGTACCATTCTGTAGCCACCATTCCCAAATTGACTCAACCAAAACATTTCCCCATCGTTTGCGTTTCATTTCTCCTGATCATTTCACCAAACTGAGTAACATTTCGCAAATCCCCAAATTTTCCTCACAACCCTACTCTTGCATAACCGCTCTGTCAAATCTCGTTCAAGGTGTTTTTGTCCCAAAATTTCTGTGCGATTCACTTCCCTACTGCTGTGTGCATCATTTGCATCCTCCATTCCACACATTTAGAACAATGGTGAATCTAAGGGGAGGAAAAGTTACTGCCGGACGCAAGCATCCACTCAGGGATGAGGATGAGGATCTTCCTACTGTCAAACGGACATCCAAACGCTTCAAAAGGGGAGCTATCAAGGGTCAAATGTCACGGCCTACTCCACAACCCACTTCTCAACCAGAATCTGGACAGGGGACCTCTTCTCAACCGCCTCCTAAATCAGTCCCTCTCCCTCCATTCTTTGATGATGCTGCGAAAGACAAATACGCCTGGATATCTCAGAAGGGTGTCATCCCTCAAAGAACTGTAAACCCCTCTGAATTTCGTTCCATAGGTTTAGAATCCATTCTAAGTCTATTTGATTTCCAGAAATGGTCGCATCTCATTTCCATGCCCAATGTCTACTATCCTGATATGCTGCATCAATTTTTTGCTAACCTTAGGAAAGGAACTGACCAAACTGAGATCATGTCTAGGGTAAATGGGGTAGACCTAATCTTTGATTCTGATACTGTGAATTCCATTTTAAAGACTACCATTGAACGTTTGTGCAAAGATAAGGTTGCTAATTTCTTTTCTTATGAAGAGCTTCCTACTGCTGCAAATCATTTTGATGGGACAAAAATGTTAACTTATTTCAAAAGAAGTTTTTCTTCACCTGCTGATGCTAAGTTGAATGATCTGGCTCCTGTGAATTTGATTGCCTTTTCTATCATTTCAAACTTGCTTGTGCCCACTGATGGCCATAGAACTGATGCAAACAAAATGGAGCTGTATCTTTTTTATTGTTTTCGAGAAAAAATTCGGATTGATTTTGGCTTTGTCATGTGCAAGTTTTTACTTCGCTATGCTACTGACTCTCGAAGAAAACTATCCTATGGGAAGTTTCTTCAAAAGATTTTTGAATTTTACAAAGTTCCAATTTTAGGTGTTTGTCCCAAAGAAGCATCTTCTTATGCTTTTACCAGAGCATATTTTGAAAGGAAAAATCTTATTTTTAAAGATAATCTGTGGGCATATAAGGGGGCATCATCTAGTGAACAAAGATCTAAGACTGTACATGATTCTTCACCCATTTCACTCACTCCCATTCACCCTAGGAAGTCTACCACTAAAGCATCTTCATCTTCCAGTAATGAGGTAATTGAGCTTCTTCATGAACTCAAACAGCATGTTCTTCTTCTAGAACATGGCCTAATGCTCACCATGTCTTCTGAGCAACAAACTGCCTTTCTTGATAAAAAGAATCTTCTTTTTCCTCCACCTGTGGTCGAGGAAGTCTCACATGATAAAGATCCTCGAACCACTGATCCAGATCCGAATCCATCAACTCCTGTGACTCCTCATGGCCCTTCCACATCAGACAAAGGCAAGGCACCAGTTGAAGAAGCTGCTGAAGATGATGAAGAAACTGATGAGGAAGACCTCTCTCAATATCAGCTCTCTCGGAGGACTCCTGGATCCACTTAGTTCATCATTTAGGACATTTGCATTCTGTTTGTCTCTTTTATGTGTTTGTGGTATTCAACAATGAATATGTATTGTAATGGATATTTTAAGTTTCTTTTGGTATGATCTGGTGGATGTTTAAGTACTGTTTTGATGGATGTCTAAATATTTTGATGAATGATTGTCTATTCTGCTTGTGTGAATGTAATGAATTTGTGGATTGTATGATTGTCTATTGAATATGATTGTACTGTTTTGATAGATGTGTTGGATGGTGTCACCAGGATGTTGATTTGTGAACTTGTGTAAATTTGTGACTGTGTGGATGACAAAAAGGGATGTTAAAGGGATGTTGCCCTTTTGTGATGACAAAAAGGGGGAGATGGTATAATGATTGGATTGAGTGATGATTGGTGATTGATGATTAGTGATGTTAGGATATGTTGGATTGAGTGTTTAAACTTGGATTGGCTGATATGCTTAATTGTTTAATGCTTAATTGTTTAACTCGGATGGGCAGCCAAGTGAGGGGGAGTTTTTCAAAATTTTTAAATTTTAGGATTCACTAAGACAGGGGGAGTTTTCATTACAATCATCAATTTCATTTCAAACTTTTGTTTTGTCATCATCAAAAAGGGGGAGAATGTTATTCTTGGTTTTGATGATCACAAAAGTTTGTTTATACAGACCAAGAAAGTGAACACTTTGATCAGGCCTGATGAAACAAAGAAAGCATATGTTTAATTGACTTCAGTCTACGATGCTTTGGATGTGGCAAACAAGATTGAAATAATATGAATGAATTTAGTCATTGTTTTGTTCCAATCAAAGATACTGTCTTGTTAGTACGTCAAGTGTGTTATTCTTGGTACTTTGAAATGTTTATCTAACTTTCTTCAAATATGAGTGTTTGTGTTTAGAATCAGGTTCGAATGTGTCATGAAATGCAAAACAATCAAAAGGAGAAGCAAAAACAGGACAAACAGGTCGGACGGCCGAAAGGAAACTGTCGGACGTCCGAAAGAAGTAAGAACATCAAGAAGGAAGCTATGTCGGACGCTCATAAAGAGTCATCGGACGTCTGGAAGGTTCGGACGCACACCTCGGACGCACATCAACCGCATCGGACGTCCGAAAAATTCCAAGATAACTTGCTAGCTCTCGGCCCAAGGTCGGACGCTGTGCTGTCGGACGACAAAGAACTTATCGGACGTCCGAACCTCAACTTGGCTATCATCGGACGATTGGTTCGGACGATGATTCGATCGTCGGACGTCCGACAGCCCCAACGGCTAGTTGACTCTTCAGCTGCCTTCTATCCGTTGGAAGCATTGATGAAGCCCATTTCTGGATCCCTTTAAAATCAAACTGGTCAAAACGAAGTAGGAACTTTTGCTCACTTTGTTTACAAGTTCTCAAGAGATATTTTAGCTAGAAAATAGTCTCCAAAGCAGATTTGTATTAAAGTGGTGTGAATTTCTGTTGAGCATTTCTTTTGTGGTTGAAAGGATCTTTAGTGTAGCTTTGTTGAGGGTTTTCTGAGTGATTGTAAAACTTCTTAGCTTGACTAAGTAAGGCTTAGGGCAAGGAGGAAGTGCTCCCTCCATTGTACATCTAGTCGATCTTCTTTCATCAAAGAGAAGTTGCTCTTCCTAGTGTTTGGTTTTCAAGTTTGAGGATAGCTTGGTAGACACCTGGTTTGATTCCCTATTTTACTTTTCTGTTTAATAAAATTCTCATTGCTTTTCTATACTTGTTTTTTCTGATCTTTATTGCTCCGGTCTTCTAATCTACTTGGCTAATCATTACTAGAAAAGAAGGTAAATTTTAATTAAAGGAAAAGTGCATAAATTTGGTTAGGATTTTAATCAACCCAATTCACCCCCCCTCTTGGTTGTCTTTGGGACTTACACTTACCAAGGACGCAGAGAGGCCATGATGCCATTTGGGTGATAGTGGATAGATTGACTAAATCGGCTCATTTTCTACCGATTAACATGAAATACCCGTTAGAAAAGCTGGCCAGGTTGTACTTGGATGAGATCATCAGACTACATGGTATACCTGTGAGTATTGTGTCAGATAGGGATCCAAGATTTGTTTCGAGGTTTTGACAAAAGATGCAAGAAGTGTTGGGGACTAAGTTAAACTTTAGTACCACCTATCATCCTCAGACCGATGGACAATCGGAAAGAACAATTCAGACCCTTGAGGACATGTTAAGGACTTGTGTGCTGGATTTTGGGGAGAGTTGGAGTAAGTTTTTGACTTTAGTGGAATTTGCCTATAACAATAGTTTCCACTCTTCTATTCAAATGGCTCCATACGAAGCACTTTATGGTCGGAAGTGTAGATCTCCAATTTGTTGGGATGAAGTAGGTGAACGGAAAATTTTAGACCAGACTACTGTATCTTGGATTGAGGAGGCTAATGAAAAGGTAAAATTGGTACGGCAAAGGATTCAAACCGCTCAGAGTAGACAAAAAAGTTATGCCGACAATCGGAGAAAGGATTTGGAGTTCACTGTTGGAGATGTGGTATTTCTCAAGATTACGCCTTTAAAAGCAAGCTTGATGTCCGGAAAAGGGAAGAAACTACAACCAAGGTTTGTAGAGCCATATAAGATTATTCAACGAGTTGGGAATGTAGCCTATAAGCTGGAATTACCACTGAGCTTATCTCGTATTCATAACGTGTTTCATGTGTCTATGCTTAAGAAATATCATCCAGACCCCTCTCATGTTTTACAACCGGAGAATATTGAGATCGATGAAACCTTGACCTATGAGGAGAGACCGGTAAAACTTCTGGATCGAAAGGTGAAGGAATTGAGGAACAAACAGATACCACTAGTGAAAGTTCTATGGAAGAACCATGGAGTAGAGGAGGCAACATGGGAAGTTGAAGAGACAATCAGAGAGAAGTATCCAGACTTGTTCATCAACCAAGGTAAATTTCGAGGATGAAATTTTCTTAAGGGGGAGAGGATGTGAGGACTCGTAAAAACTATTATTTTATGCCTAATTTATGGCTTAATAAATTATTTAATTAGATTTTTACCACGAGAAATATTTCTAGTCTTATTAGACCTAAATACATGGTAATATAATTTCGTTATATTTTTAAAGAGACTCGTTTCAAAAATTAATTTTCTGGAGTACGTTCAGTAAAAATAGTGAATAGTGCTTGGAGATTTTTTCCGCGTAGTAGCACCATAAGCTTGGAATGTTGGAGGCTTGTACTATGGTCCTAAAATAGGTAATCTTATGAATAAATACTCAAGTGATAGTTAGTAGTGCAATCGTTATAAGAATTTATTGGAAGTTTCGCGTTATAGCGCTAAAATTGACGGTACGCGTTTTCACACGCGCGACTTTATTTGAGGGACTTTAGACCTTTATTTCGGGACAATTAAGAGTGAATAATACTTACATGAATATAAATGCATTGGAGGTTCAGTGCACTAGTGAACCAAATGCGCGAGAAAATCGAGCCTAAAACGTGCCAAACGAGCCCTAATAAGAGTTGACTTTGGAGTGAATGTGCACCACTCATTTAATCTTCTCTTGGAAGCTAACTTTGATCAAACCTCACTCCATCTTCTCTCACCAAGCAGCCGGCCAACCCCCCTCTCTCTCTCACTCTCTTGCTTCACAAATTCCTTCATCAAATCAACCCAAAACCTCAACCAATCTTCACCAAACTTGAAGATCATCTAGCAAACTACTTGGAGGTTGGATTTAGCTAACTAAAGGGCTGCATTTCACGGTTTCTTGGAGCTCTTGATGGCCGAAAATTTCTGGGTTAAGGCACTAAGGAGGTATAACTTCATCCTACACCTTAAGCTTGGATTATGATGGTAGAAATGCATCTTTAAGCTATTGCATGTGTATGGATGGCTTGATATAGTTGGAAATTGTGAAAGTGGGCTCTTTGTATTCCCACACTTGGGTTGTTGTTGCTGATTAGAGGATTAATGTTGGATTTAATGGTAGTTTAGTGGTTATAATGATGGATTTATGGAGTATTATTGTTGGAAACTCAAAGTTGAGGTCATGACAAGAAATTTCCGAAACTGCCCCTATTTTGTTCGGCCATGATAAGGCCCATTTTTGGTGATTTATTAGCGTGAACCTGATGTTTGTATGTTATATAATATGTGTAAAAAAGTTTCGTTGGAAAACATTAACGTTTGGATGGGCAAATGAATTTATTCGTGAACTAGGCAAGCTGGAAAATTATTTTCGGGTAACCCTGTCCAGCGGTAGCATTTTGACCATAACTCTGTCCTCGGGTGTCGAAATCAAGTGCCGTCGGTGGCGTTTGAAACTATACATTCCTGGCTTTAATTTAAGGTAAAATGTACGTTCTGATTCTCTGTGAGTGAGCTGAACCGAACGTTTTAAGATAGCTGTCCTGTCTCTTGGATTTGCTAGAATGGTTTGTAGAGGCAGAAAATTGAGGCTCAATTTCGAGCTGGTTGCTTGCCAAATTTCAGAACGTTTTCTTCTGTGAACTTTTAGTCCTATGAATGTATTTTCTAACGCCATAAACCATGCCTCATTTCGAGTTAAATTGATTGAGTTGTGACTAGAACAAGAGGACTGCCCTGTTTTGGAAAAACGTAGTATTTGGACTGATTTGGGGCAAAACTTGGGAATGATTTTATTACTTGAAGTTCTTGATGCTAAACCATTACCAAAGGTATCATGGATGTATCTTAGACCTTTATTTCACCAATGAACCATGGTTGGATAGCTTTCTTGGTTAAACGATTTGAATTGGGAAATGAAAGTCAAAAGGCAGATTGCCTTAGAATTTTTCCTGAACTTTGGTTGACTAATTAACTATCTTTCCGAAGGTATTTTTCCTTGAAATTTGATAGAGCGGTACCTTTCAGATAGGAGTAAAATACTGCCAATTTTGGTACCAATCCAAGTTCGTTTCGATACCCAATTAAATTCCTAGTGGGAGGTTCAAATCTGGAAATTCTTCTCCAGTCTTGAATTTCCCCAACTTTGAGCTACCGTATCTCGGTACTCGAAACACCGATTCTTGATCTGCTTGTTTTGTTATAAACCTCACTTGCAACACTACTTGAGTGACAAATTTTAGAGGCTGGTTTGCAACGTGTGAATCGTGCCGAATTTTCAAAGTTGGCCGAAATCCAACTTAATTCTACTTTGTAAACCAAGTCTGTACCTTCAAGCTCATTTTTGAGCATTTTTCACTTCGATTCATGGAAAAGTGAATTCTAAGAACTTTTAACACTTTCCAAAAGGTTTCCAACGGTATAAAGTTTTCCAGTTTTGGGCTTATATCGAGAGAGATACGAATTTTCAAAGATTTAGGATAAAACTAAAATTTTTCAATTTTCAAGGCAAAGGAGTTTTTCCAAAACTCTTAATTCTCTTAGTATTATTCAAACGTTTTGCCCTCGATTTTCATGATAAAAACTCAAATAATATTGTACATAATAAAAGGCAAGTTGAACCTCGATTTTCGAGTAATTGAGGTTCATTTTGTGAAATATTCCTTAGATTGTACTAGTGTACAATCTTCCTTGACAAGTGGGTTATTTGTATGATTATCCGCTATTAATTGCCAGGCGCGCAAGGAGACATTCCAGAGGATCTTACTGTGGACACTTGAACTCCCAGAAAATAATTCTTATTGAATTGCTCGGTGAGTGTCAAGTGTGTGAATCTTTGATACTTGCTTATTTGTGGTAATTGTTGGAAGTTTAAAAAAATAAGGGCGGGTGCGTACTTTATCGCACTCGTTCTAATTTCAACTGAATGACTGAAATGTATTGAATGAATGAATGAAATGCAATGTTATGTTATGATTACATATGTCGTTGGAGTGAACCTCCTCGACTTTCAAATGAATGGGGGACGCCCAAACTCATAGGCCGACCTTGGACTTGAGCCGGCAATGGGCTTGGTCGGGGACTGGGGCGAGCCATGAGATATATATAAACTCGACCTAATGAGAGGTCTTGCTTGGCATACTCGTGGAGTATCGCCTTATAAATGACTTGTGGGCCCTTGTGGTGTACGGTGGACGGAGGGAAGTAAGTGGTGATCTACGGAAATGGAAATACCGACCGGTTGACAGGAGGGTCAACGCGGGAAGGTATACGAATGACATCGGCAGAGCGAGTGGAACTTAGCTCCTGAGAGCTACTATATCCTTGAATTGTTTCTGATTACTTTTCCTGTTCGAATGATTGATTATTGAAGGGACATGGTTTTATTTATTAAATTTGGGATTGCTATTTGAACAAAATGCTTGCATGTGTGTCCTTGGCCTCACGAGCGTTTAGCTCACCCTATAGTGTTGTTTTCCTTAACAGGACCGAATCTTGGAGAAGTATGGAGAAACCATTCGTTGTACTTTTGTTAAGACTCCTGCTATATTTTGACTAGGCCCTGGTTTGGGATGTACTTTTGGAAATTATAAATTTGAAAAGTTTGGGCCCTGACGTGTATTTTGAATTTAAGTCGTATTATGATTACCCGATGTACTGGTTACATGTTAAGTGACTTGGTAAGTTCGAATGCTTCCGCATTGTTTGTATTCATGTTGCTCTCTTCGAAATGTTTAGTTCGGATTTAAATTGAATGGTATTGCTTGAGTCCTGGCGAGAGCTGGGCAAACGTCCGCGGATACCCTTTGGTCCGCCTTAGGGAGATGTGGGGCGTCACAGTTAGATTTGAGCATCAATGTATATATTAAGTTGAAGTGGTTGTATTTGTGTTATTCATTTTCTATGTATATAAGTTATTTTCTCGAGCTTTGAGGGAGTGAGTCCTGGCGAGAGTTGGGCAGGTAACTAGCTAAACCCTAGGGTATGCCTTAGGGGGAGGTGGGGGCGTCACATAGTGAATGCTCAAAGGCATATGACCGATGATCCATCACAATTCATCAAGCTCAAGTCAAAATCAAGTGGAAAAGTAACATTTAGAGATGATAAGAAAGCCAAAATTGTTGGAGTTGGAGATGTTGGTAAGAATGGTCAAACTTTTGTTCACAATGTTCTTCTAGTTGATAATTTGAGTTATAATTTGTTAACTGTTAATCAATTGTGTGATAGAAATCTGTTTGTGCTATTCAAAAAGCATGAATGTCTTGTTCTTGACTCTAAGTTCAACATTATCTTCAAGGGGAAAAAAGTGAATGACATTATGTAGTTATTCTTGAAAATCTTGATTCTTCTAACCTTAAATGTCTTAAAATTGCAGATGAAGACCCTTGGTTGTGGCATAGAAGGCTTTGTCATTTCAATATGAATTTGTTAAAAGAAATTTCCAAAAAGGAACTTGTTAGAGGTTTACTAAAAACTAATTTTGAAAAGGACAAAATTCGTGATGCTTGTCCATTTGGAAAACAAGTAACAGTTTCCTTCAAACCTAAGAATTGTGTTTCTACTTCAAAACCGTTGGATCTTTTACATCTTGATTTATTCGGTCCTACACAAATTGCTAGCTTGGGTGGTGAAAGACATTGTTTGGTTATTGTTGATGATTATTCTAGATACACTTGGGTAATATTTCTTGCTAACAAGGATGATGCTTTCAAAAATTTTGTTTCATTATTTGCAAAAGTTCAAAATCTGATTGGATTGAAAATTATCAAGATTAGAAGTGACAATAACTTGAAATTTAAATTTTGTGGTTTTCTGGAATTCTGTGATAACAATGGATTCACACATGAATTTTCAATTGCTAGAACTCCTCAACAAAATGGTGTTATTGAAAGAAAGAATAGAATTTTTCAAGAAGCTGCACGAACCATGTTGAGTGAATGTAACTTGCCAAAATATTTTTGAGTCGAAGTCGTTAATACCGCTTGCTATGTTATGAATAGAGTTCTTTTGAGACCTATTTTGAACAAAACCTCTTATGAGTTAATATTTGATAAAAAAAAAAGCCAATTGCTGGTTATTTCAAAGTCTTTGGTTGCAAATGTTTTATTTTAAATATCAAGGAACATCTTGAAAAATTTGACAAGAAATCTGATGAAGGCATTTTTTTGGGATTTTGTGAGAACAAAAGAGGTTTTAGAGTCTATAATAGAAGGAATCTTGTTATTGAAGAAACCATACATGTCACTTTTGATGAATCTAATGATAATATTTTCAAGAGTAGTTATGAGGATGATGATGTAGATGTTCAAGAAGGACTTAAGAAACTCACAATTCATGATCAAAACAATGCTCCACAAGAAGAGAGCTCAAAGGAAGATGATCCCTAAAACAATCAAGCATTGGAAGAAAATGACAATCATGATGATGCACCTACGGATCTTTCAAAAGCTTGGAAGTTTGTTCAAAATCATCCTAAGGAGCTCATTATTGGTGATCCATCCGAAAAGATAATAACTCGCTCCTCTTCAAAACAATTGATGGACAATTTTGCTTTGGTCTCACATTTTGAACCAAAAAATTTTGTTGATGCATTGAAAGATGAAAACTGAATTTTAGATATGGAAGAGGAAATAAACCAATTTGAAAGGAACAAGGTGTGGACATTAGTTGAAAAACCTCAAAATCATCCTATTATTGGCATAAAATGGGTATTTAGAAATAAAATTAATGACAAAGGTGAAGTGGTGAGAAACAATGTTAGACTAGTTGCTAAGGGGTATGCTCAAGAAGAAGAAATAGACTTTGATGAAACATTTGCTCCCATAGCTAGACAAGAGTCAATTAGAATATTTTTGGCATTTGCATGTTTCAAGAATTTTAAATTATTTCAAATAGATGTTAAATGGTTTTATTGATCAAGAGGTATATTTTGATCAACCTCCTCGCTTTCTACGCTAGTCTGTACACGTGTCACGCCTAGCTCGTACCCCCTATAAGGAAAACAAATGACGTGGAATGAGCTAAAAGCCCAGTGAGGTTCCAAATAGCAAATTAACCATTGTTTACAAGTGCAAGTTTCAATGTAGCAAAGTAATGAGCATGAAATATTCATAAAAGTGGGCAATAACACTTCAATTAACAAATCTCAAAATGAGCGAGTGTAAAGTTTTCTTTTAAATCAAAACAATAACACGATAAATACTAGTTATTCCAAATTATAAGGATGCGGATGGCTCTCAGGAGCCAAATTCCCTTTGCATCACCAGAGCTTGATCAAGTAATAGTTGACACTCCATCAACTTCAAGTAACCAATCCAGTAGAGCACTACTTAAACTACTCTCCGTCCACCATCCAAATCCCCTACTGGGCCCAAAATCCTCAATAAACACTGTTGGTAATACTAGAGTATACCGATTAGTCGAGAAGATATCACTCCACTCGACAAAACAAAAGACCTAGGGTTCGTTATCGAATCGACCAAGCCCTTGCCGGCTCGACTCGAGTAACCATATACACAAATATATCAAATCCATTGCAACAATAAACAAGTATATCTCATATTAGCGGAAGTGCAATAAAGTACACCCTTGCCCGATCAAACAAATGACATATCATTAAATCACATTGGTTAAGTATTGAAAATAAGTGTCCAGTTCAATCAGGTATTTGGAAGCACTCACCAAAGGTCTAGTGCCTTTCAAAAGTCACGTTCAAGTCCAACTCCTTGGTTGGAGTCCAAATCTATGATAAAATATGATTTGCGAATGTAAAACTCTCTAGAGTTCGAAACATAGGAGTTTCGCTTCAAGAAAATCAAGTAAATGCAACTCGTTTAAATAGTATTCACGATACTTATCAAATTTCGAAAAATTCATGCTTGCTCTTAAACCTTTGAAACTTTGAAGCAATTATACTTTGAAATACCATTTGAGTCTAAAGAATGAGGAAGACGTATTTTTAGTAGTCGGTATTTCATTTCCCAAGGGTACAAATTCGGCCAAGTTCTAACTTATATACCTCGATGAAAGAAGATGCAAATATCCTAGACGGTTCAAGTGGTATTTGCTCTCAAGCCTTACTCAAGTCACAAGTATATCTACCTAACCCCTGAGCGTAAATTTGGGCAGCACGCCCTTTGTATTTACCTATTTTCTAGTCATTTATGGCTTCATTGTTTTCCTCAATCAGTCCCAAAGTCACACAAAAATAATCTCATTTCAGTAGCCATTCAATAGGCTTAATATTGTACAAGTACAAAATCAAGCTAGGAAAATGTCTGGAAATGAAGTTTAAGTCATAAAACAAAAGACAGATTTGACGTCGCTTAGCGTATCAGACACAACCAAAGCTACGCTTGTCGAATTGGTGTACAATTTATACTATTTCGAAGCTAAGATAAAAGGCTACACTTTGATGAAGACCACTAAGTCCAGTTCGTAGCGTATCTAGGTCAAACTTTCCAATTACAGAACCAGAATCTCACAATCAGGTTAGTTAACCGCACTATGCGTAAACAACAATAACTCAGGTTACCGAAGTCCAATTGAGGCGTTTTCAGGCCCATTGGAAAGCTAAGACATAGAACTACAATTTCTATGTTTTGGCCAAATGCTAGTTTGTGAGGACTCATAAATTTTCTTATTTTACATTCCTATTACAAGCTCATTTAAATATTTATTTCGCCGTTTGCTCTGAATATTTTATTTCAATCTTTTTAGACCCAATTACATGGAACTATGACTTACTTATATTTTTAAAATGACTCGTTTCAAAATTTAAATTTTGAAAGCTCGTTAAGTGGGAATAGTGAATACGCGTTTGGAGTCAATAATCGATTTGAGAACACAATAAGCTTGGAAAATAGGAGACTTGTGCATTAGTCTTGAAATAGGTATTTTTATGTTTAAATGTTCAATTATTAGTTACTGATACTATTGTTATAAGAATTTCTTGGAATTTCCACTTTATCGAGCACAAATCCGAATTACGCGTTTTCACGTGTGCGATTAGTTGAGGGGCTTAAGACCTGTCTTTTGGAGCTATTAAGAATGAATAATAATAATATGAATGGAAGTGCATTGGAGGTTTAGTGCACAAGTGAAACAAACCCTAGAGGAAACAAGCACGAAACGCATGCGTTCGTGCTATTGAAGGGTTGACTTTTGAAGCATTTTTGGCCACACACTTAAGCTTCCTCAAGAAGCCTTAAATCAGATTTCACTCCATCTCTCTTCACTCTTGCTGGCTGGCCACCCCCAAGGAAGAAGATAACCCAAAGCTCTTCCATTTCTTGCTTCATTTCTCACCCAAATCACCCCAAAATTTACACACACCTTGCAAACCACTTGGAGATCAACTTAAGCTAGGAAAGGGGCTTCAATTGCACGGTTTTATTGAGCTTCAAAGGACCAAAATTTTCTGCTTTAGTCAACTAAGAAAGTAATCAACGATCAACCTCTTGAATCTTAGTTTATGGAAGTAGTATTGCACTCATGAGCTCTTGGATTCTCATGGGTAGCTTTAAATTGTTAGAAATTTGGTGAGTGGGCTCTATGAAATCCCACAATGGCTTTGATGATCTGATTTGATGAGATTGGATGTTAATTGTGTTGATTAAGTGTTAATTTAGTAGAGTTAAGTGATAAAAGTGAAAGGGAAATCAAATGAGAGGTTGCATGTTAAGATGCCGATTCTGCCCCTGCCATTGCCGTGCACTTTGGTGTACTTTCTTGAGATCCAATTGATTTGTTTCTGATGCAAATATGTAATATAGGTTGTGTATAAAGTTCCTTAAAAAATTTTACGTGATTTGGATGAGTGAATGTTGAGTTTTTGGAAATTTGTCAAAACTGGAATTGTGTCTCGTATTACTCTGGCAGTGATTTTGTTTCGGCTATAACTCTTTGCTCCGATGTCAAAATTGAGTGCCGTTTGTGGCATTAGAAACTAAACATTTCCTTTTCAAATGGTGTAAAATGCATGCCCTGATTCCACCTAAGTGAACCATACCAATCGTCTGAACCTGCCTGTCCTGTTCCGCGCCTGTACTGGAAGCCCTGTTATGAGCTGCGACTTGATGCTCAAATATGAGCTAGTTGTGAACAGATTTTTAATATCATTTCTTCTAAGAAATTGTAACCATATGAATGTAATTTTCAACGCCACCAACCATACTCAATTCCAAGTTGAATTGAGTGAGTTGTTGCCAAAATCCGAAACTGACTCAGTGATGAAATACCCTCTTTTGGCTAGTTGGATGCCTAAATTTTGATTGGGACTTGTTGTTTCGAAATTATTGGTGTTAACCACCTACCAAATGTATCTTAGACATTGCCTTCATAAATCGCCTATGTTTGAAAATATTTCATTGGCCAAATGTTTTAGGAAAGGGAAATGAAAGTACAAGGCAGCTTTGTCTTAGAAATTTGGAAAACTTTAGTGACTTTGTTAACCAACTTTCCGGATGAATTTTTGTATGATATTTGACGGAGGAATATCCCCTATATGGTAGTGTAATACAGCCAAATTTGGTGCCATTCCAAGTTCATTTTGATGCCCAACCAAAGCCTTAAAGTCCATGTTTAAATCTGGAAAGTTCTTGTTTAATACGGAAATTTCAGTAACTTTGAGCCACCATATCTTGGTGCTCAAAACTCCAATTTGTGTTCTACTTATTGTATTAAAAACTTTGATTGTACCTCTATTTGAGTTCCAAATTTTAGAGGCTAGTTCGCATTGTGTGAATTTTGCCGAATTTCCAAACTTGGCCGAAAATCAACCCAAATTTATCTTGGCATTCCAAAATAGCCACTTTGAACCAAATTTTGAATATCTTCTATTTGGAATCATGGAAATGTGTCTTCTAGGAACTTTTAGTACTTTGGAAGAAGTTTCCAACGGTACCAAATTTTCCAATTTTGGACTTGTAGAGAGTGAGATATGATTTTTCAAAAGAATACTCATAAATTCAAAAATTCCTCGCCATTTTAGAAAATTTTGTGCAGGAACATTTTCAGAGAATTTGGCCGTATATCTGGCCAGTTCTTGGCCGGATAGTTGACTGGATTTGTGGTGAAATTTGAAAAAAAATTAGATCCCTCTCTGCCTCGAATCCGGCCAACGATCCGGCCGGATTGTATCGCGATCTTTCTAAGTTCGTTTTCGATCATTCGTTTGGAAAATGATTTGTACCTACTTGTCCCATCCAACGATTTCAAAGATAAAAAATCAGATTTCGCTTGTGTTTTTAAACCCCACTTTTGAGCCTCAATTTACGAGTAATTAAGGCTCATACTCGTGAAATTTTTCTAGATTGTACAAGTGTGTAATCTTCCTCGATAATTAGGGGTTTTAAGTGATAGTGTATAATAGTTCATTATTAATTGCTCAGGCACTCGAGAGGACCTTCAAGAGGATCCCACGATGGATACCTGAACCCTCGAGTGGACATTTTTTCCTTATTTTACTTGGTGAGTGTCAAGCGTATGTAAACCTGATACGTGCTTAATTGTTATTAGTGATTGGAGATTTTGAAAATGTGGAGTTGAGTGTGTACTTTACCACACTCGGTCTCATTTAAATGAATCATGAATGACTTTATTGAAATGAAATAAATGAATCATGAATGATTTGAATGAAATGAAATGACTGAATCATGAATGACTTGATTGAAATGAAATAAATGATTGAATGTATTGAATGATTGAATGAAATGATAAATTATGCTATGGCTACATAAGTCGATTGGAGTGATACCTCATTGACCACCGAACGATTGTAAGTACCACACCAATTTGGTGGGAGGTACCTCTTGAATCGTCTCAGTAATCTAAACCATGCTAAGTCGATTGGAGCGATGCCTTATCGACCACTGAGCGATTGTAAGTACCATACCGATTTGGGTGGGAGGTACCTCTCGAGTTGTCTCAGTACCCTAAACCACTGGACGATAATAAGTACCACACCGATTCGGGTAGGAGGTACCTCTCGAGTCGTTTCAGAACCATAAAGTATTCTAAGTCGATTGGAGCGGAGTCTCATCAACCTCTGAACGATAGTAAGTACCACACCGATTCGGGTGGTAGGTACCTCTCGAGTCGTCTCAAAACCATAAAGTATTCTAAGTCAATTGGAGCAGAGTCTCATCGACTTCTGAACGATAGTAAGTACTACACCGATTTGGTGAGAGGTACCTCTAGAGTCGTCTCAGAACTATAAATTGAGCGATAGCAAGTACCACACCGATTAAGGTGCGAGGTACCTCTCGAGTCGTCTCATAAACATAAATGGAATAAGTGAAGTGCTATGAATTTGATTACCTACCCGAGTGACAGGGTGTCGTCACGAGAAGGTATTAAATTGAACTTGGGCAAAGCAATTCAAAATTAGCTCCTGAGAGCTCTTGCATCCTAATCAAGTGTGTTTATTATAAATTATGAATTACTTGAATGTTATAGTTTTCATTTTTGTGTAAGTGCTATTATTATTAAACTACGTGACTTGCATGTTTTCTTGGCCTCACGAGCATTCGTTCACCCCGTTAGATTTGTTTTTCCTTAACAGGAGCGGATATGGGAGGAATTATGGAGAAATTTACTTGGTGGCTCATTTGATTAGAATTTTGAATGTATTTATTTAGACAACTTTTAGAAGTTATATATTTTGGAAAAAATTAATTGTAAGTTTGAAATTGTGATGTAAGATTGAATATTTACGTATGGAAATAACTTCGTACTTTTATTCCAATTTTCATTGTTAGTATTAGACTTTAAGTTTGAACTGGAATTGTCTCGAGTCCTGGCAAGAGTTGGGCAGGTGTCCCATGGATACCCTTGGGTTCGCCCTTGGGAGAAGTGGGGGCGTCACATGATTTAGTACGGATCAGGGCGAACCTTCATCAGGAAGCTATAAAACATCATTCCCTGTAACTTTAATGTTTTATGCTAAGCCTAATTCGGCCTACATCATGATCAAACAGAACCGGTCAGAACAGGGGAATTACAAAACTGAAACTGGAATTCATAAATACAAGTGCTAATATTCACAATTCTAGCTTGAAACACCACTTCATCTCCTTGTCTACACTTATTCACAAAATATTCTATCTAAACAAGAAGAAGTATGGCTGAACAATACAAAACCCTAACTTACCAATTCTCCAAAAATCATCACAACTACTTGCATAGCTATCAATCAACCAAATATATGAATTGTATAGCAACTTAAGCAGGAATAAAGGAACTAAAGATGATGGACAACCAATATACCTCAATAATAGGCTTACAAGGGATATTCTTCACCTCTCCTTGCAAAGTTTAGCTCCCCAAGCTTCCAAAGCCCTCAATTTGCAAGTTAATCGGTTTAATTTTCTTGTTTTCTCACTCAATCAAGCAAAACCCAAGATGGATTGAAACTTTCTTTCTCTTGTTTTTCTCCCTCTCTCTCACGGCTAGTATGATGAAATGAAGAGAAATTTGAGTTGTTTTTTTGGTGATAAATATGGCAGAAATTAGCTGGTCTTAGGTCGGGTCAAATATAGTTAGATTGCTTCCACTTGTCACCAAGAGATTTCTTCCAATTTTTTTTCTTTTCGTTGGCTTTCTTAGTCAAGAATTTCGGCCATCACATGCTGATTATGGGCTGATATTTTGGCTCTAATAATGATGAGATTAAGTTAATGAAGTGGTGGTCAAGTGGTGTATTCAATCGGTCGTGAACAATACCCGTCGGTTCGAGCCGATTTTCCTTAAATTGCGTATACTAGGTTTTTATCTTATAATTGACTAACTTATTATTATCACTTTTAATCACACACTTAATATCATCTAAAACTCACTCTTAATCACCAAATTTGATACACACTCCGTACCGAATAGTCATACTACGAAAAGGCGTAAAAATCCTAATTTGCGATAACTTGAAAACGAAAGGAAAAACCCTTAATTCTATGTTCATTTGCACTTATTGTGGGGTGATTGGGTAGTAAGGATATTATAAAGTAATAATTTCCAAATAAAATGGGATTTTAAGAAAAATATAAGGGATTTTACAAGTCCTCACACTTTCTCCCCCTTAAGAGAATTTCGATCTCGAAATTCATATCTTTAGTCGTAAACAATTTAGGGTATTTCCCTTGCATATCTGTTTCTAGCTCCCAAGTCTCATCGTAGCCACAATTTATCTAAACAATGGAAAACACGATGCGTACCTTCTACTACCTCCGATGGTTCAGGTACTGCCTGTTGGTCCAAGGCGTACACTCTAGCCGGCACCCTTGGTTTAGTCCCTCCTACATTTGCTTGTTCAAGGTTTAGGTGTAACCTATGGGGGCAAGTTACAAGTTGGTGCTCGGCACTACCACACCATAAACATTTTCGTGCCTTTCGCCAACAATCATTGTGAGGACCCGTAATTTTCTTAATTTCTAGGTTTTAATTTCTTTTAATTACACGTTTTTCCACCTTTTCTTTATTCCAAAAATTGTGCAAATAAATTTTATGAGTAAATATAGTTTTTAAATGATTTTTCTAGTATGGTTAGTTTTTGAGAAATTAAGAGCGTATATCGGATGTGGGACCTGCTAGTGCGAAAAGTTCGAAAAAATTCGGCCAACTAGGTTAAGTTTTGGATACTGAAATTAATTGATCGGATATTAAGAGATAATTAGAGGTTGCTATTTGGATTGGTGTCAGAGGGAACAAAGAGATAGAGATGCATTAAAGGGTGACAAGTGTCACCATAGGATTTATTCTTAAGTAAGACCACTATTCACCTTTTTCTATTTGACCAAATAAATCACAAAAATTACCAAAAATCCTCTTCATTCTTAGCTATTGTGGCCGGCTCTCTCTCTCTCTCTAAGCAAAAGAAAGAAAACTCTCCAAGTTTTGCTCCAATCTACCAAATCAACCATTGAATCTTGTTTTTACTCCATAGAAACACTTAAGGGAGTGTTTGTGAGTAGTTTAGTGGAGTTATTTGGAAAGCTAAGAGGATTAGTTGCTCCCTCCCTTGTGTTGCTAAGGTAAGTTGAAAAGGACCCCTCTCCTCCCTCTAATGATGTTTAATCCATGATTAGTGGTAGTATAAGATGCAATTTTATGGTTTATATCTTGATTTTTGGTTGAATTGGTGAAGTTTTGTAATTATTGGGGATTTTTCTGTTTTCATATGGATATGATTATGTGATTATGTATGATGATTGGAAATGGTATTTAAGGAAGCTAGAAGGTGGAAAAAGTGGTTAATTGCAAGCAATTTCTGTTTTAGAAAGAAAATTGGAAAGTAGGGTTTCTTTGAATTACATTCTGCCCGGTTTTGTAGCTCATAGTTAGAGGCCGAATTGGCCTTGGGTTAAAACATCAAAGTTGTAGAGAATGATATTTTAGAGGTGCCTACAAAATTTCAGGTCAATCGGAGTAGAGTAGCTTGAGAAAAGATGGAATTACCCTTGCTGCCCTGGTTTTACCCGAATTTGGGAATTGCTTCTGTAATGGGTTATTTTGGTTGGGAATATTTTGGAATTGGTTGTTAAGGTCTTCTGATGTATTGTACCCCTGTTTCTTAGCTTTCGGATGGCTTTGGAATTACTGGATTTGGACTTAGGTAGGCTGACTTATGATGTTTGAACCAGAATACGTTCTGTGAATCTGTTTTTCCGGTTCTGGTGTTGTATCTTGCATTTTTGACCTGGTTACACTCAAAACTGGGCTGAGTGACCTTCTGTAATATTGTAACCCTATCTCTTAGCTTCGAAACAGTGGGTCTTTCACCTTCATCCGATAATCGTAGTGCCATTGGTACCAAAACCGCAAAATGACGTCAAAAACTGTTTTTTTCGGGTTAACGCTTAACTACATTTCCAAATTTTTCTGGTTTCCTCTAATGCTTATTGTGAGAACCCGTAAATTCCCTAATAATTTTCTAGGGTTTATTTCCTTTAATGGCATGTTTTCCGCATTTTCTGGTTTAGGAAAATTCTCCTGATACATTTTATGAGTAATTATAGTTTTTATATGAATTTTCTAGTATTGGAGAGTTTTTGAAAAATTAAGGATAGATAACGGACGTGGGACCCACTAGTGCGATAAGTTCGGAAAAATTCGGCCAATAAGTTTAAGTTTCGGATACTGGTTGAAATTTACCGGGTGTTATGAGATAATTGAAGGTTGAGATGTGGATGAGAGTGGAGAGAGACAAAGTGATAAAGATGCATTAAATAGGGTGACATGTGTCACCATTTGATTAAACCTTGTTTTGACTTTTATTCAACCATTTTCCAAATTCTAAATAAAACCAAAAAAAATTGACTAAATATCTTCCATTTCTCTCATAGCTTGGCCGACTTTCTCTCTCTCAAAACAAGGAAGAAACTCTTCAAGTTTTGCTTCCATTTTGCTCCAAATCATCCAAACCAACCATTGGAACTTGTTTCTACTCCATAAAATCCTATCTTCTAGTGCTAGTAAGGGTTGTGGTGAAGTTTGTTTGAAGGTCTAAGGTGCCCAACATCTTCCTCTCTCTTGATTTCTTGGTAAGTGATGCTTGAACACCATACTACACCTATTGATGCTTATGTTAGGCTTATTAGTGGTTAGAGTGCAGAAATTTCTGGTTTTTATCTTGGTTTGAAGTGATTTCATGAAGTTTTTCATTTATTGATGATTTTTCTGGTTTCATATGATCTTGATGGTGTGGTTGTTTTTGATGGTTGGTAATAAGGGGCTTTGGCTCTAGTAGGTGCATATGATAGAAAATTGCAATCAATTTTGGATTTGGAAGAATTTCTGGAAAACTAGGGTTCTTGGTTGAACATTCTGTCCGAAATTTTAGGTCATAGATAGAGGCCGAATTGGACTTTGCTCAAAACATGAAAGTTGTAGGTATTGATGAGTGTGAAGTGCCTGCAAAATTTCAGGGCATTTGGAGTAGTGTAGAGTGAGTTATGCCGGTTTTACTGTTGCTGTTCTGGGTGAACAGAATGTGCGATCTGCGATAGTAATTGTCTGTTTTTGACTGGAATTGGTTTGGATTTGGTTGTTGGTGTCTTCTGATGAAATGTAGCTGGATGTCTTAGCTAACTTATGCCTTTGGAATTTCGGCATTTGGACTTGTATGGACTGAGATATACCGATTACAGTTTTCTGTGTTTTGCAAACCTGTTTTGGTAATTCTGGTATAGTATTTGGCATTTTCGAACTAGTTAAACTAGGAACTGGATTGAGTGACCTTCTACATTGTTGTAGCCCTGTTTCATAGCTTCGAAACGGTGGGTCTTACACCCCCATCCGATAACCGTAGAGAATTTTACACCATTACCGCATAATAAGGGCAAAACAGTTTTTCTATTCGGGGCCAAGACTAATGCTATTTCTAATTTCTGGTTTGCTATCATGCTTATTTATGCATATGAGACCCTATTGGGGTTGTGTTCAGCATTGTTTTATGACTCCTCGTCGAGTCTCTTTTAGGGCTTGCTTTCATTTCGGTTGTTTCCTAGTTAACTTTTGTACTTGTACCACTTTGAGCCTAGTGAACGGCTTTTGGGAAATGAGATGACTTTTGTGTGAAATGTTGGGACTGATTTGAGGATATAATGAAGCCTTAATGGCTGGAAAAGTAAGAAATTTAGGGGAAGTGCTGCCCAATTTTCTAGGCCGTTTGGTTTCTTTAAGTTGGATTGGCCTTTTTGTGGAAATGAAAGGCTTTTGGGTTGTTTGTGCCTAAGTCTTCATACTAACTTTTCGTTTTCAAGAAAATCATGTTTTTGTACCCTTGCATTAGTATGTCTCACTTGTGCATTCCGTTTATTCGATTTTAGATATGAAACCTTCAATTGGTTTATTTTGATTATTTTAGGGTTTCTTGGCGATTAAGGCCAATCTGAAGTGAAACTTTTTGAAGTTGAATTGGTGAGTGTACCACTCCCCTTCATTGCTGTTTAACTTGATTTCTGCTCTGTAATTTGTTAAATTTGTTTGAGACGAGGGTGTACTTTATCACACTCGTTCTTTTATCTGTTCATATGCCAATTTTGAGTGCCTATCTGAATTTGCCATCTGAATCTGCTATTCTGTATCTGTATCTGAATCTGTTATCTGTATCTGCATCTGTTCGGATTTCTATGACTTATGAGCTCAATCCTGTGGCTAAGTTATTCGAGTCGGGTCGGCAAGGGCCTGGACGATTAGATAACGAACCACGGTAGTCTGTTCGGGGATTTTTGGGTATTGAGACCCTTGATTCCGGTATACTCGAGTATTACCATTTCTGTTCGGTTACGGTGAGCGGGCCCGGTAAAGGGGTGTTTGGTGGACGGAATTCGGTGTAAAGAGGGGTCTACGGACGCGTTGGTTCTATATGCGTTGACGGAGAGTCAACCGGTTTGGATCAAGTACTGCACTGGAAATTTGGCTCCTGAGAGCCACCCGTATCCTTCTGATTTGACTCATTAGTTCCTTTGCTTTACATCTGACATGTGTATCTGATTTGTTAAATGTGAAATGCCATGACTTTATTGCTATCTGTTTGGTACCTCATTGAGCGCAAGCTCACCCCGTTCTGTTCCTTTTGTTTTCCTTACAGGAAAAATAAATACTTTTGGACTGGATTTGATAATCGGTTGCCGACTTGAGCTAGTTGGACATATCTTTTGTATAGCTCATGTATTAAAACCCTAAATGTACTTTTGGTCCGTTTCTCTTTTGGATTTGGCAAACCGTACATGTATCCGCTTTTGAATCACTTTGGTATGCCCCTTTTGGGATGTATATGCTAACTTGTGAGATGTAAATATTTGCTTGACGTTTGGTTGGGTTTTGACGTGTCGGTTCCTCTTCATGGCCGACTCCGACTTTGTTTTTTCTTATTTTGTGGATTCGACTGGTTTCACGCGGTTGTATGACCCGAAAAGTATTAGATCGCGCTAATCTGATCCGTAGTCCTGGCGAGAGCTGGGCAGGCAGTCCGCCAACCCCTTTGGTTCGCCTTAGGGGAAAGTGGGGCTGTTACAAGTGGTATCAGAGCCACGTCGCGTGGTCTCTGCGCGGAGTGAGACTGGGCCAAGTGGTGTTGTGGTCCTAATTTCATGGATATGTCTAAGTGCTCGTTTGAGCGTAAGTTATGAATCGGGCATGTGATAAGTGTACGAATCATTATCATGGGACTCGAGGAAGCTAGGTATGTATGCCGGGTAGGAATCCTTAATAAAGATGGTTTACTCTTGGGACCGGCCGGCTCGAGTTGTGAATTATCTTAGATGGGATTCTTGCGCCCGGATACGAAAGATATGAGGGCCTAGGTTAGAAAGGATTTGGTGAACTAGAAAGGCTATTCCTCGGTGGATTGTCTATGTTTGTACTTGACTTAACTGGCTGTATATATGTGTGTGGCTTAATTTTGACCGACTTGTATATATATGTTGTGATCATGTTTGCAATGTATAAATGTGTGTTAATGTGAAAGTTTTGCGTATTACTTACATGCTTTGATACTGCTTTGGTTTAGCATTCTTGCCTAGACCGAGTGAAATTTATGGAAGGAACACGAAGTGGTCGGGGACGTGGGCGCGGAACTAGACAACCCACGCCGGTTAGGGAAACGGGGGAAACCTCTACTGGACCCAATTTGGAACCGCAAGTAAACCCTAATGTGCAAATAGCTGCTGCTATGCAGCAAATGACAGACCTGCTAGCACAAGTAGTGCAGCAACAAGCCCAGAACCCAAACATTAACCCTGGAAACCCCGGAAACCTTGGCCATCATATCGAGAATGAAGATAGAGCTCTCGAACGTTTTCAAAAGTTCGCTCCGCCAAAGTTTGTTGGGGGACCTGACCCAGACGTTGCCGAAAGATGGCTTGAAAAGATGGTGGATATATTTGCAGCCCTACACTACCCTGACGAACGGCAGGTGACTTTTGCCGTGTTCCAGCTTGAGAGGGCAGCCCGTTCCTGGTGGAACGTAATTCGGCAGAAGTGGGAACGAGAACAGACACCTAGGACTTGGGTGAACTTCATCAGAGAGTTCAATGCGAAGTTTTTCCCTCCTCTAGTTCAGGAGAGGAAGGAAGACGAGTTCATTCGACTCCGCCAAGGAGCTCAGACTGTGGCGGAATATGAGAGTCAATTCACCCGCCTATCCAAATTTGCGCCCGAACTCATCATGACCGAGCAGCGGCGAATAAGGCGTTTTATCCAGGGCTTAAACGTAGAAATTCAAAAAGATCTGGCTGTAGCCCAACTTAATGCCTTTAGTGATGCGGTGGAAAAAGCCCAGCGCGTTGAAACTGCAGGGTTACAAGTTAGAAACTTCCAAGCAAGAAAAAGGGGTTTTCCGGGGAGCAGCTCAGAACAAGCGGATAATAGTACAATTTCTAAGGTTCGCAAGGGAAACGGGGAAGTACGGCAACCAGGGGTGTCGCGTGATGTCCCTCAGGGAGGACGGGTCTCTGCTACACGTGGTCCCTGTGGGTATTGCGGAGGACCAAGTCATACGGAAACAAATTGCTGGAAGAAAGAAGGAAAATGCTTGCGCTGTGGAAGCGCTGAACATCGGATTGCTAACTGTCCAGCTCGCCTGCGCGAGCGGAGAGGGACTCTGCCACCAACCAAGCCTAATTCTCAACAACCCGCCAAGAGCAACCCTGGACAGACGAAAGGAGAAGGGACGGGATCGAAGGCACCAGCTCGAGTATATTCTCTAGAGCAGCATCAGGTCCCTGACTCGTCTGAGGATGGAGAAGGTATGGTCCGTTGGGTACTTTAGATTTGATAGAGTCCGTTGATAAGAAAATTTCGAGGGCGAAATTTCTTTAAGGGGGAGAGAGTGTGAGAACCCGTAAATTCCCTAATAATTTTCTAGGGTTTATTTCCTTTAATGGCATGTTTTCCGCATTTTCTGGTTTAGGAAAATTCTCCTGATACATTTTATGAGTAATTATAGTTTTTATATGAATTTTCTAGTATTGGAGAGTTTTTGAAAAATTAAGGATAGATAACGGACGTGGGACCCACTAGTGCGATAAGTTCGGAAAAATTCGGCCAATAAGTTTAAGTTTCGGATACTGGTTGAAATTTACCGGGTGTTATGAGATAATTGAAGGTTGAGATGTGGATGAGAGTGGAGAGAGACAAAGTGATAAAGATGCATTAAATAGGGTGACATGTGTCACCATTTGATTAAACCTTGTTTTGACTTTTATTCAACCATTTTCCAAATTCTAAATAAAACCAAAAAAAATTGACTAAATATCTTCCATTTCTCTCATAGCTTGGCCGACTTTCTCTCTCTCAAAACAAGGAAGAAACTCTTCAAGTTTTGCTTCCATTTTGCTCCAAATCATCAAAACCAACCATTGGAACTTGTTTCTACTCCATAAAATCCTATCTTCTAGTGCTAGTAAGGGTTGTGGTGAAGTTTGTTTGAAGGTCTAAGGTGCCCAACATCTTCCTCTCTCTTGATTTCTTGGTAAGTGATGCTTGAACACCATACTACACCTATTGATGCTTATGTTAGGCTTATTAGTGGTTAGAGTGCAGAAATTTCTGGTTTTTATCTTGGTTTGAAGTGATTTCATGAAGTTTTTCATTTATTGATGATTTTTCTGGTTTCATATGATCTTGATGGTGTGGTTGTTTTTGATGGTTGGTAATAAGGGGCTTTGGCTCTAGTAGGTGCATATGATAGAAAATTGCAATCAATTTTGGATTTGGAAGAATTTCTGGAAAACTAGGGTTCTTGGTTGAACATTCTGTCCGAAATTTTAGGTCATAGATAGAGGCCGAATTGGACTTTGCTCAAAACATGAAAGTTGTAGGTATTGATGAGTGTGAAGTGCCTGCAAAAATTTCAGGGCATTTGGAGTAGTGTAGAGTGAGTTATGCCGGTTTTACTGTTGCTGTTCTGGGTGAACAGAATGTGCGATCTGCGATAGTAATTGTCTGTTTTTGACTGGAATTGGTTTGGATTTGGTTGTTGGTGTCTTCTGATGAAATGTAGCTGGATGTCTTAGCTAACTTATGCCTTTGGAATTTCGGCATTTGGACTTGTATGGACTGAGATATACCGATTACAGTTTTCTGTGTTTTGCAAACCTGTTTTGGTAATTCTGGTATAGTATTTGGCATTTTCGAACTAGTTAAACTAGGAACTGGATTGAGTGACCTTCTACATTGTTGTAGCCCTGTTTCATAGCTTCGAAACGGTGGGTCTTACACCCCCATCCGATAACCGTAGAGAATTTTACACCATTACCGCATAATAAGGGCAAAACAGTTTTTCTATTCGGGGCCAAGACTAATGCTATTTCTAATTTCTGGTTTGCTATCATGCTTATTTATGCATATGAGACCCTATTGGGGTTGTGTTCAGCATTGTTTTATGACTCCTCGTCGAGTCTCTTTTAGGGCTTGCTTTCATTTCGGTTGTTTCCTAGTTAACTTTTGTACTTGTACCACTTTGAGCCTAGTGAACGGCTTTTGGGAAATGAGATGACTTTTGTGTGAAATGTTGGGACTGATTTGAGGATATAATGAAGCCTTAATGGCTGGAAAAGTAAGAAATTTAGGGGAAGTGCTGCCCAATTTTCTAGGCCGTTTGGTTTCTTTAAGTTGGATTGGCCTTTTTGTGGAAATGAAAGGCTTTTGGGTTGTTTGTGCCTAAGTCTTCATACTAACTTTTCGTTTTCAAGAAAATCATGTTTTTGTACCCTTGCATTAGTATGTCTCACTTGTGCATTCCGTTTATTCGATTTTAGATATGAAACCTTCAATTGGTTTATTTTGATTATTTTAGGGTTTCTTGGCGATTAATGCCAATCTGAAGTGAAACTTTTTGAAGTTGAATTGGTGAGTGTACCACTCCCCTTCATTGCTGTTTAACTTGATTTCTGCTCTGTAATTTGTTAAATTTGTTTGAGACGAGGGTGTACTTTATCACACTCGTTCTTTTATCTGTTCATATGCCAATTTTGAGTGCCTATCTGAATTTGCCATCTGAATCTGCTATTCTGTATCTGTATCTGAATCTGTTATCTGTATCTGCATCTGTTCGGATTTCTATGACTTATGAGCTCAATCCTGTGGCTAAGTTATTCGAGTCGGGCCGGCAAGGGCCTGGACGATTAGATAACGAACCACGGTAGACTGTTCGGGGATTTTTGGGTATTGAGACCCTTGATTCCGGTATACTCGAGTATTACCATTTCTGTTCGGTTACGGTGAGCGGGCCCGGTAAAGGGGTGTTTGGTGGACGGAATTCGGTGTAAAGAGGGGTCTACGGACGCGTTGGTTCTATATGCGTTGACGGAGAGTCAACCGGTTTGGATCAAGTACTGCACTGGAAATTTGGCTCCTGAGAGCCACCCGTATCCTTCTGATTTGACTCATTAGTTCCTTTGCTTTACATCTGACATGTGTATCTGATTTGTTAAATGTGAAATGCCATGACTTTATTGCTATCTGTTTGGTACCTCATTGAGCGCAAGCTCACCCCGTTCTGTTCCTTTTGTTTTCCTTACAGGAAAAATAAATACTTTTGGACTGGATTTGATAATCGGTTGCCGACTTGAGCTAGTTGGACATATCTTTTGTATAGCTCATGTATTAAAACCCTAAATGTACTTTTGGTCCGTTTCTCTTTTGGATTTGGCAAACCGTACATGTATCCGCTTTTGAATCACTTTGGTATGCCCCTTTTGGGATGTATATGCTAACTTGTGAGATGTAAATATTTGCTTGACGTTTGGTTGGGTTTTGACGTGTCGGTTCCTCTTCATGGCCGACTCCGACTTTGTTTTTTCTTATTTTGTGGATTCGACTGGTTTCACGCGGTTGTATGACCCGAAAAGTATTAGATCGCGCTAATCTGATCCGTAGTCCTGGCGAGAGCTGGGCAGGCAGTCCGCCAACCCCTTTGGTTCGCCTTAGGGGAAAGTGGGGCTGTTACACTTATGTATGCTTATGGAGCTCTATTTTGGTGGTATCTGGAATTGGTTTATGACTTGTAAGCGAGTCTTATTGTGTTTATTTGAATAGTTTTAGGGCTTGACTTTCGGTTCCGGTCATTTTCCTAGCTAAATTTTGTACTTGAATGACTTTAAGCTTAGTGAACGGCTTTTGGAAATGAGATTATTTTTGTATGAGATATTGGGACTGATTTGAGGAAATAATGAAGCCATTAATGGCTGGAAAATAGGTAAACACAAGGGTCTTGCTGTCAAAATTTTACTTGAAAGCTAGTTGGATTTACTTGTGACTTGAGCGAAGGGTTTTAGGGTTGTTCATGTTTTTTATACCAACCGCTACCTTTTTCTCCAATTTCATTGTTATTTCTTTGCACTGGTAGCTAATGTGATCAGGCACACGACTTATAGTTAAGTCTTAGTTATGCATTTCGTGTACTGGATTCGTGAAAGTGGGAACCATAATTGTTTCACCTTGGTTATTTTAGGGTTTCTTGGTGACTAAAGTCCAAACTTTTGAGGTATCTGTACTGACACCGGTGAGTGTTCCACTACCTGCTACCTGTTATGTGAAATATCTGAATATCTGAAATACTTGATTTATGACTGTTGGAGCCAAATACTGTTTTGATAAAATGGAGGCGAGGGTGTACTTTATCACACTCGTTCTCTTGTCTGTTCATATGCCAATTTTGAGTGCGTATCGGAATCTACTATCTGTATCTGGTATCGGTATCTGTATCTGTTCTGACGTCGTTTGGAAACTTGTATCCAACGACCTTTCTATGACCTCTGAGCTCAACACCTGTGGCCAGTTACTCGAGTCGGGCCAGCATGGGCCTGGTCGATTAGATAACGAACCACGGTAGTCTGTTTTGGGATCTTTGGGTATTGAGACCTTTGATTTCGGTATACTCGAGTATTACCATTTCTGATCTGATTGGATTTCAGGCCCGGTAAGGGTATGTGAGGTGGAAGGAATCGGAGAAAGTGGAGTCCACGGTATTGGTTTGTGACAGCCCCACCTTCCCCTAAGGCGAACCAAAGGGTTCGGCGGACCGCCTGCCCAGCTCTCGCCGGGACTCAGTCGTTCACTCAAACAAATTAAAAATAAAACCTCAAGAAAGAGCAAACCAGGATCCAATTCATTACAATCCTCAATCAAAACTAGAATTCAACCACAGAAATACATAGTACACGAATCCAAAACTTAAAGCGGAACTTATATACATTCCTATCTCAAAGGAATTACAAAATCAAAGGTACAAAAGTTCTCGAGTCATCATACATCCGACCCTTGCCAAAAGCTAGGGCGAGAACCATAACAAAAGAAAACCAAGAGTTAGACCCAGCTAGTCTATACAGGCTCTCGTCCTTGCACGCCTTCCCCTGTTAAGGAAAACAAAACTAAAGGGATGAGCTGGAAAGCTCAGTGAGGTTCCGAACACATAGGCAAACAAGAAGTTCATTGCATTCATTACACGTAACCAATAATTCAAGATACAAAGATAAGATAAAGCGATAAACATATTCATTAAAAGGATACGTGCTCACAGGGAGCCATTCGTTCATTCGTTCGTTCATTCATTCTCCTTTCCTTTCCTTATACCTTCAATCATTTGAAAATGTATTTTATATAAGTAAAACCCTCATTCATTCATTCATTCACCCCCTTCCCTGACCGTTGGCCAGGCTCCACCAGACATCAAGGTAATACTCGAGTATACCAAAACGTTCACCCAGGTCCCTAATCGCCCGACCGATTCCGCTTCTGGCTCGAGACAACCGGTAACAAGGGGCAGTGGCCAGTTCAGCCAAAAGGCTTACATTCATGCACAAATAACATTTCAATCGTTCAACCATTGAAAACTTCACAATCATTTAGGCCAAGTGCGATAAAGTACACACTTGCCTAGAAAACTCAATTTAACAATCATTGAAAGCATTTAACATGTTATCAATCATTCATACCAGCCATGTAATCATGTAACATAACAAACAAGGAACACTCACCAGACAAGCAAGTGAAATTTCATAAACTTTCGCCCAAAGAGCGTCTTTAATCACCGTCAAGCCCTAAAATATTCAAACAAGCACAATAAGACTCGATTACATATCATAACCAAGTCCACATACCACCAAAAGAAGGTTCCACAAGAAGATATAAACACTAGAGTAAACCAGGAAAATCCGGAAATGGAATTAGCTTTAGCCCTGAAAAAAAACAGTTTTTGACCTCATTTTACGGTAATGGCACCAAAGGCACTACCATTATCGGATCAAGGTACAAGACCCACCGTTTCGAAGCTAAGAGATAGGGCTACAATGTTCCAGAAGGCAACTCTGTCCAGTTTCGAGTGTAATAAGGTCAAAAATGCAAGATACTACATCAGAACCGGAAAAACAGATTCACAAAATGCATTCTGGTGTAAACAGCATAACTCAGCCTAATTAAGTCCAAATCCAGAAATTCCAAAGCCATCTGAAAGCTTAGAAACAGGGCTACATTTCATCAGAAGACCTCAACAACCAATTCCGAAGAAATTCCAGCCAAAACAACCAATTACAGGCGCAATTCTTACATTCGGGTAAAACCAGGACAGCAAGGGTAATTTCGATTTTTCTCATTCTACGGTACTCCGATTGACCTGAAATTTTGTAGGCACCTCTAAAATATCATTACCTACAACTTTCATGTTTTAAGCCAAGGCCAATTCGGCCTCTAACTAGGAGCTATAAAACCGGGCAGAATGAAGAACATTGAAACCCTAACTTTCCAATTTTTCTTCCAAACAGAAATTGCTTCCAATTATCCACTTTTTCCACCTCCTAGATGCCTTAAATACCATTTCCAATCATCATACATAGCCACACAATCATATTCATATGAAAACAGAAAAATCCCCAATAATTAGAAAACTTCATCAATTCAACAAAAAATCAAGATTTAATCTATAAAATTGCATCTCATACCACCACTAGTCATGATCTAAGCATCATTAGAGGGAGGAGAGTGGTTTTTTCACAACTCACCTTATAAGACAAGAAAGGAAGCAATTCAACACCTTAGCCTTCCAAACAACTTCACCAATTGCCTTACAAGCACTAAACTAAGAGGTTTTATGGAAGGAATTCAAGATTAAACGGTTAGTTTGTGAGATTGGGCAAGATTGGAGCTTGAAAATTGAGAGAGTTTTCTTTCCTTTGTGCTTGAGAAGGGCCGGCCACAAGCTTGGAGATTTTGGAAGATTTTTGGTCAATGTTTGGTTTTATTTAGTAAATGGTAAAAGGATGAATAGTAAATCAAATGTAGGAATTAATCTTTAAGTGACACATGTCACTTTCATTAATTGCTTGCCTAGCTTTTTTGTCTCTCTTACAACAATCCACTTGGCAACCTCTAAATATCTCATAACACCTGATAAATTAAACTCAATATCCAAAACTTAACCTAACTGGCCGAATTTTTCCGAACTTTTCGCACTAGCGGGTCCCACATCCGATATATGCTCTTAATTTTTCAAAAACTATCCGATACTAGAAAAATTATTTAAAACTAACTTTACTCATAAAAATTATGTTTAAAATTTTCCGAATAAAGAAATGTGGAAAAACGTGCAATTAAAAGAAATTAAAACCCTAAAAATTAAGAAAATTACGGGTCCTCACATGGTTACTCCTTTAGCGTTGACGGAGTGTCAACTATTATTTCGATCAAGCTTCGGTGACGCGACTAGGAATTTGGCTCCTGAGAGCCACCTATATCCTTCCTATTTGAATCACTGGTTCCTTTACTTTACCTCTGGCATGTGTACCTGATTTGTTAAATGTGAAATGCCATGATTTTACTGCTATGTGTCTGGTACCTCATTGAGTGCAAGCTCACCCCTTTCTGTTCCTTTTATTTTCCTTACAGGAAAATAAATACTTTTGGACTGGATTTGATAGTTGGTTGCTGAATTGAGCTAGATGGACAGATCTTTTGTATAGCTCTTTTATTAAAACCCTAGATGTACTTTTGGGTCCGTTTCTCTTTTAATTTGGCAAACCGTACCTGTATCCGCTTTTGAATAACTTTTGTATGCCCCTTTGGGTTGTATATGCTTAATTTCGAGATGTGAATATTTGCTTGACGTTTGGTTGGGTTTTGACGTGTCGGTTACTATTCATGGCCGATTCCGATTTCATTCTTTTTATTTGACATTTTGACTTGTTTACGCGTGATTGTAAGTTCCGGAACGTATTAGATCGCTCTAAACTGAATCGTTAGTCCTGGTGAGAGCTGGGCAGGCAATCCGCTAACCCCTTTGGTTCACCTTAGGGGAAGGCGGGGCTGTCACAATCATCCTCAGTATGATTGGTCTTTTCACAGTACCCACAAGATACTCGAGGGGCTGAGGTCTGACCTCCTTGCGAGACACCTCTTGCTTGTCCCTTTCCACTCGAGGCTCCGCTTGCAGCAATTTCCTTAGGTGTCCCCGAAATTTGCTTACCACCATCCCTTGACCCACCTTAGAGGGTGGCATATCTAGATCACCTTGTCCCTGCCCTTGATTTCCACTAGGCACACTTCTTCTTTTTGCATGAAAAGTCCTCACTTGTGCCCTAGCAATTTCTATTCTCTGGGCTTTCTCCAAAATCTCCGTAAAAGTATTAATTTGTGCCGCCACCAAAGCCTCCTGTATTTCCACATTTAATTCCTGGACAAACCTTCTTACCCTCATTTGCTCCGTACATAGCAATTCTGTGAGAACCCGAAAATTTTCTTATTCAATTTTATTTTACTAGCTTAATTAATTAATCAATTCGACTATTTAAAATTCATTTATACGAAAAAACGCCTCTCTTATGTTTTTAAAGCGTTTTGTTAGAAAATTACTTTTCGAAAACTCATTTAGTTTGGAACAACGAGTACACATTTTTCGAGACTATATTTGAATTGAGAGCGTATTAATTTTGGAAAAGTAAGAATGATCAATAGTAAATTAAGAAAAAATCATGAGGACTCGCAAAAAAATTTATTTATTTTTAAACTCCTGTTACGAGTTTATTAAAATATTTAATTGCCTGCTAGCCCCGAATATTATTTTCTAGTCTCTTGAGACCTAATTACATTGATCTATGACTTACTTAAATTTTTAGAGTGGCTCGTTTCAAAAATTAATTTCTCGAAACCCGTTAAGTGAAAATAGTGAATACGCAATTGGAGCAAATAATTGATTCGAGAATACAATAAGTTTGGAAAATTGGAAACTTATACATTAGTCTCAAATTAGGAATTTTTATGTTTAAGTGCTCAAGTATTAGTTAGTAATACAATCGTTATAAGAATTTCTTGAAAGTTAAACGCTATCGCGCAAAATTAGAAGTACGCGTTTTTACGCGCGCGATCAATTAAGGGATTTAAGGCCTTTATTTTTTGACCATTAAGAGTGAATAATAATAGTATGAATATAAGTGCATTAGAGGTTTAGTGCACAAGTGAAACAAACCCGAGAGGAAACGAGCACGAAACGCGCGCGTACGCGCACTCTTCTTAGTTGACTTTTGGAGCATTTTGGACCATACATTCTTAGGTTTCTCGAGGGAGCATCACACCAGATCAAAACCCTTCTCTTCTCACCTCAAGTGTGGCCCAAACACTCTCTTTTCCCTCCCAAAACAGCCGACCAAACAGCAAAGGAAAGAAAGGAAGAAAAGCTTCTTCATTCTTGCACCAATCTTCCTCCATTTCATCTCAAAATTTGCATCCAACTCACAAACCACTTGGAGATTCACTTAGGCAAGGAGAAGAGCTTTATTTCCACAGTTTCTTGGAGCTTTCTTGTGGCCAAAAATCTGACCTTTAGCATTTAAGAAGGTATATGACGATCAAGCTCTTAAATCTTGTCTTATGGAAGTAGTAAAGCATATATAAGCTCTTGCATGCATGTGGGTAGTCTTTTTATGATGGATTTTTGTTTGGTGGGCTCTATGAACTCCCACCTTAGATATATGGACTGATTTGGTGATTGATGATGAAATAATGTTGGTTTAGTGCTTATATTAGTGGATTAATGTTGGGTTATTGATGGAAACTCAAATGAGGTGCAATGGGAAAAAGTGACCACTTTTGTGCAAGATTTTGAGGTTCTAATGGCTTATTTATGTTGTTTACATGTTATATTGATTGTGTAAAAAGTTTCATGGAAAAATAATATGATTTGGTTGGTTAAATGAAGTGATTTCCAAAGTTTAGAAAACTGGAAAATGATTCCCGTCACTACCAGACCGTCATCTTGTTTCGGCTATAATTCATCGCTTCGATCGGAATCGAGTACCGTTTGTGGTACTGGAAACTAGACATTCCCAGCTTTCATTTGGTATAAAATTCATGTTCTGGTTCCTCTCGAGTGAGCCAAACCATATGTTTAAAAATTGCTGTCCTGTTTCGTTTGTCACTGGGAGGCAGATTATGAACTGTGATTTTATGCTCATGTATGAGCTGGTTATGGATAGATTTTAAAAATGGTTTATTCTGAGAAAATATAGCCTTATGAGTCTATTTTCTAATGCCACAAACCACACTCAATTCCGAGTTGATTTGAGTGATTTATGATCAAAATTCAAAACTGACTTTGTGAACGAAAACAGTGTTTTGGACAGATTTGAAACTAACTATGGTTTGGGACTTGTTATCCGAAGCTTCTTAGTGTAAATCATCTATCGAATGTACCTTGAACATATTTTGGACATTTCCTACTAGAATTAACCATGTTTGAGATGTTCCTTGACCTAATGTTTGGAAATGTCAAAATGGAAGTTCAAAGGCAGCTTAGCCTTAGAATTTCTTGTGATTTCAACGGTTTTGTTAACCCACTTTCTGTGCTTATTTTTCGATGAAATTTGGTAGAGGAACAACCCTTATATGGTAGTATTATACTGATAATTTTGGAATTATTCTGAGGCCGTTTCATGGTTCAACTAAATTTCCAAATTTCATGACTTGATGTTGGAAAACCCTTGTTTAGCAAGGAAATTTGGGTAACTTTGAGCTACCGTATCTTGGTGCTCAAAACTCCAAATCTTATTCCGTTTGTTTTGTTTTAAACTTGGATTGAAACTCTAATATATTTCTAAATTTCAGAGGTTAGTTCGGATCAAGTGAATTTTGCCGAATTTTCAAAGTTGGCCAAAAAACCAACATAAAACTGTCTTCAATGCCCCAGAACAGCAACTTTGAGCTAATTTTTGGATACCATTAGTTTGGAATCATAGAAAATTATCTTCTAAGAACTTTTATTAATTTCTAAGAGGTTTCCAACGGTACCAAGTTTTCCAATTTTGGACTTGTGAAGAGTGAGATACGATTTTTCAAAGATCTCGTATCAAAACTGAAATTTCCGAATCTTAAGGAAATGGAATTTTTTGAATCCTCCTTATTCCTTCGATATTACTTGAATGTTTTACATTTGATTTCAAAGATGAAAACTTGATTTCTCTTGTACTTTAAAACCCCACTTTTGAGCCTTAATTCGTGAATAATTTAGGCTCATTTTAGCGAGATCTTCTAAGATTGTACAAGCGTGCAATCTTCCTTGATAATTGGGGTTTATAAGTAATTGTTCACTATTAATTGCTCAAGCTCGCACGAAGACCTTCAAGAGGATTCCACGGTGGACGCCTGAGTGTCAAGTGACATTTCTTCTTTGTTTATTTGGTGAGTGTCAAGTGTATGTTAAATGCTTATGTGATTGAGATATTAACTGTATGAATGTTATACATGATACGTAAACTTGCTGAGGTGAGGGTGTACTTTATCTCCCTCATCCTCTTTCTCGTGTAACAACGTGATACTTGTTACTTGAATGAATATGATTGGTAATTGTACATGGATATTATGTGCATGAATAGTTGAAATCCTGAGAACTTGATACGTGCTTACTTGTTATCAATGACTTGAGATTTAAAAATAGAGCCGAGTGTGTACTTTATCACACTCGTTCTCATTTGAAATAAATGACTCGTGCTTGAATTACATGACTTGATGGAAATGAAATGAATGCTTGAATGTATTAAATGCTTGAATGACATGAAATGATTAATTATGCTATGGCTGCATAAGTCGATTGGAGCGATGTCTCATCGACCTCTGAACGATAGCAAGTACCACACCGATTTGGTGGGAGGTACCTCTCGAATCGTCTCAGTGCCCTAGACCTCTGAATGATAGTAAGTACCACACCGATCCGGGTGGGAGGTACCTCTCGAATCGTCTCAGAATCCTAAAGCATTCTAAGTCGATTGGAGCGATGTTTTATCGACCTCTGAACGATAGCAAGTACCACACCGATTTGGTGGGAGGTACCTCTCGAATCGTCTCAGTGCCCTAGACCTCTGAACGATAGTAAGTACCACACCGATCCGGGTGGGAGGTACCTCTCAAATCATCTCAGAATCCTAAAGCATTCTAAGTCGATTGGAGCGATGTTTCATCGACCTCTGAACGATAGTAAGTACCTCACCGATCCGAGTGGGAGGTACCTCTCGAATCGTCCCAGAACTATAAACTTGAAATACCATAGTAAGTACCACACCGATTTGGGTGGGAGGTACCTCTCGAGTCGTCTCAGAAACATACATGGAATACGTGAAAGGCTATGAACTCAATTACCTACCCGGGGGATGGGTGTCGTCCCGAGAGAGTATTAAAAATTGAACTTGGGCAAAATAAGAAATCATTAGCTCCGGAGAGCTTCTGTATCCTACTCAAGAATGTTTATTATAAATTGTGAAATTCCTTGAATATTATAGTCTCACTAGTGTGTAAGTGCTATTATTATTGAAATAATTGTTTTGCATGTTTTCTTGGCCTCACGAGCATCCGTTCACTCCGTTAGACTTACTTTCTTTAACAGGAGCTGAAATGGAAGGAATGATGGAGAGGTCGACTTGATTGCCTTTTATTAGAATTTTGAATGTATTCATTTAGTCAACTTTTGGAAGCTGTATATTTTGGGATTGTAAGATGTTTTGGTAACTTATGATATAAAATTTAATCGATTATTAAGGAATTGACCTTCTTTTATATTTTTGACTTTTAGTACTGATTGGTTATTCTTAAGTTTGAATTGAATTTCTACCGAGTCCTGGTGAGAGCTAGGCAGGCGTCCCGCAGACACCCTAGGGTTCGCCCTTGGGAGAAGTAGGGGCGTCACAAATTCGGAGCAAACTTAGATAGTTTCGTGAACTGAGTCTCATACTCAGATACACTTAGGGTTCCTTGATGAAGTTTAATAAAATCATCTTCCCTCTTCTCCTAGACTATCGGTGGAATGTATTTCTCGTTAAACTCCCGCACAAAATTTAATCAGGTCCAGGCAGTTCCCTCTCTCTCCCATTTAGCCCGAATCACGTTCCACCAGGCCCTAGCTGGTCTTTCAAATTGAAATACAGCGAAATGTACCTGCCTATCCTCCATATAGTTTAAGGCAGTGAAAATATTGATCATCGACTCTAACCACCTCTCAGCTGCCTCAGGGTCTGGCCCTCAGAAACTTAGGAGGGGAAAACTTTTGGAATCTCTCTAGAGCCCTATCTTGCCCTATGTCGAGATCCCTGGGTTGATTAACAGGGGTTTGACCCTGCTGTTTTACCAGTCGAGCAAGTATATTGGTCATTTGCTGAATTGCCGTTGCTTCCAAGACAACTGTATCCTTTTACGTGAAATACTGATTATGAAATATTGGTTGTACAAGTGTATCACTCATTTTCTTGACTTGTTATACTCGCTATTTCACTACTATGGTACATTTACAATTAATTAATGGTCAATTTGCTATTTGGAACATCATTGAGTTTTGGCTCACTCCGTTAGTTTTGTTTTCCTTACAGGGGGTACGAGCGAGTCATGAGACATGTACAGACTAGCGTAGTCTAGTTGTTTTGAATTTTAAAATTTTACTCACGCTAGCACCCGATTAGGGTTGTTTGTACTTGGATTGTAAACCCATTAATGTATTTGGGCACGTATAAGCCTTGTAGTTTGATTTGAGCATCAATGTATATATTAAGTTGAAGTGGTTGTATTTGTGTTATTTATTTTCTATGTATATAAGTTATTTTCTCGAGCTTTGAGGGAGTGAGTCCTGGCAAAAATTGGGCAGGCGACTTGCTAAACCCTAGGGTACGCCCTAGGGGAAGGTGGGGTCGTCACATAGTGAATGCTCAAAGGCATATGACCGATGATCCATCACAATTCATCAAGCTCAAGTCAAAAAGAAGTGGAAAAGTAACATTTGGAGATAATAAGAAAGCCAAAACAGTTGGAGTTGGAGATGTTGGTAAGAATGGTCAAACTTTTGTTCACAATGTTCTTCTAGTTGATAATTTGAGTTATAATTTGTTAACTGTTAGTCAATTGTGTGATAGAAATTTGTTTGTGCTATTCAAAAAGCATGAATGTCTTGTTCTTGACTCTAAGTTCAACATTATCTTCAAGGGGAAAAAAGTGAATGACATTATGTAGTTATTCTTGAAAATCTTGATTCTTCTAACCTTAAATGTCTTAAAATTGCAGATGAAGACCCTTGGTTGTGGCATAGAAGGCTTTGTCATTTCAATATGAATTTGTTAAAAGAAATTTCCAAAAAGGAACTTGTTAGAGGTTTACTAAAAACTAATTTTGAAAAGGACAAAATTCGTGATGCTTGTCCATTTGGAAAACAAGTAACAGTTTCCTTCAAACCTAAGAATTGTGTTTCTACTTCAAAACCGTTGGATCTTTTACATCTTGATTTATTCGGTCCTACACAAATTGCTAGCTTGGGTGGTGAAAGACATTGTTTGGTTATTGTTGATGATTATTCTAGATACACTTGGGTAATATTTCTTGCTAACAAGGATGATGCTTTCAAAAATTTTGTTTCATTATTTGCAAAAGTTCAAAATCTGATTGGATTGAAAATTCCAAGATTAGAAGTGACAATAACTCCAAATTTAAATTTTGTGGTTTTTCGAAATTCTGTGATAACAATGGAATCACACATGAATTTTCAATTGCTAGAAGTCCTCAACAAAATGGTGTTATTGAAAGAAAGAATAGAACTTTTCAAGAAGTCGCACAAACCATGTTGAGTGAATGTAACTTGTCAAAATATTTTTGAGCCGAAGCCGTTAATACCGCTTGCTATGTTATGAATAGAGTTCTTTTGAGACCTATTTTGAACAAAACCTCTTATGAGTTAATGTTTGATAAAAAACCAATTGTTGGTTATTTCAAAATCTTTGGTTGCAAATGCTTTATTTTAAATATCAAGGAACATCTTGAAAAATTTAACAAGAAATTTGATGAAGGCATTTTCTAGGGATTTTGTGAGAACAAAAAAGGTTTTAGAGTCTATAATAGAAGGAATCTTGTTATTGAAAAAACCATACATGTCACTTTTGATGAATATAATGATAATATTTTCAAGAGTAGTTATGCGGATGATGATGTAGATGTTCAAGAAAGACTTAAGAAACTCACAATTCATGATCAAAACAATGCTCCACAAGAAGAGAGCTCAAAGGAAGATGATTCCCAAAACAATCAAGCATTGGAAGAAAATGACAATCATGATGATGCACCTAGGGATCTTCCAAAAGCTTGAAAGTTTGTTCAAAATCATCCTAAGGAGCTCGTTATTGGTGATCCATTTGAAAAGATAAGAACTCGCTCCTCTTCAAAACAATTGATGGACAATTTTGCTTTGGTCTCACATTTTGAACCAAAAAATGTTGTTGATGCATTGAAAGATGAAAACTAGATTTTAGCTATGGAAGAGGAAATAAACCAATTTGAAAGGAACAAGGTGTGGACATTAGTTGAAAAATCTCAAAATCATACTATTATTGGCATAAAATGGTTATTAAGAAATAAAATTAATGACAAAGGTGAAGTGGCAAGAAACAATGCTAGACTAGTTGCTAAGGGGTATGCTCAAGAAGAAGAAATAGACTTTGATGAAACATTTGCTCCCGTAGCTAGACTAGAGTCAATTAGAATATTTTTGGCATTTGCATGTTTCAAGAATTTTAAATTATTTCAAATGGATGTTAAAAGTGCTTTCTTAAATGGTTTTATTGATCAAGAGGTATATTTTGATCAATCTCCCAACTTTCTACGCTAGTCTGTGCACGTCTCACGCCTCGCTCGTACCCTCTGTAAGGAAAACAAATTACGTGGAATGAGCTAAAAGCCCAGTGAGGTTCCAAATAGCAAATCGACCATTGTTTACAAGTGCAAGTTTCAATGTAGCAAAGTAATGAGCATGAAAAGTTCATAAAAGTGGGTAATAACACTTCAATTAGCAAATCTCAAAATGAGCGAGTGTAAAGTTTTCTTTTAAATCGAAACAATAGCATGATAAGTAGTAATTATTTCAAATTATAAGGATACGGATGGCTCTCAGGAGCCAAATTCCCCTTGCATCACCAGAGAGCACCACTTAAGTAAACAATCCAGTAGAGCACCACTTAAACTACTCTCCGTCCACCATCCAAACCCTCTACTGGGCCCAAAATTCTCAATAAACACTAGTGGTAATACTCGAGTATACCGATTAGTTGAGGAGATATCACTCCACTCGACAAAACAAAAGACCCAGTGTTCGCTACCCAATCGACCAATCTCTTGCCGGCTCGACTCGAGTAAGTTGCCACAGGAATTCTGGAATTCCAGGAAGTGCGCACCATATACACAAATATATCAAATCCATTGCAGCAACAAACAAGTATATCTGATATTAGGGCAAGTGCGATAAAATACACCCTTGCCCGATCAAACAAATGACATATCATTAAATCACATTGATCAAATATTGAAAATAAGTGTCCAGTTCAATCAGGTATTTGGAAACACTCACCAAAGGTCTAGTGCCTTTCAAAAGTCACGTTCAGGTCCAACTCCCTGGTTGGAGTCCAAATCTGTAATAAAATATCATTTGCGAATGTAAAACTCTCTAAAGTTCGAAACATTGGAGTTTCGCTTCAAGAAAATCAAGTAAATGCAACTCGTTTAAATAGTGTTCATGATGTTTATCAAATTCCAAAAAATTCATGCTACTCTTAAACTTTTGAAACTTTGAAGCAATTATAGTTTGAAATACCATTTGAATCGAAAGAACGAGGAAGACGTATTTTTAGTAGTCGGTATTTCATTTCCCAAGGGTACAAATTCGGCCAAGTTCTAACTTATATACATCGATGAAAGAAGACGCGAATATCCTAGATGGTTCAAGTGGTATTTGCTCTCAAGCCTTACTCAAGTCGCAAGTATATCTACCTAACCCTCGAGCGTAAATTTGGGCAGCACGCCCTTTGTATTTACCTATTTTTCAGCCATTTATGGCTTCATTCTTTTCCTCAATCAGTCCCAAAGTCACACACAAAATAATCTTATTTCATTAGCCATTCAATAGGCTCAATATCGTACAAGTACAAAATCAAGCTAGGAAAATATCCAGAAATGAAGTTTAAATCATAAAACAAAAGACAGATTTGACGTCGCTTAGTGTATCAGACACAACCAAATCTACGCTTATCGAATTGGTGTACAATTTATACCATTTCGAAGCTAAGATAAAAGGCTACAACTTTGATGGAGACCACTCAGTCCCGTTCGTAGTGTATCCAGGTCAAAATTTCCAATTACAAAACCAGAATCTCACAATCAGGCTAGTTAATCGTACTATGCATAAATGACAATAACTCAGGCTACCGAAGTCCAATTAAGACGTTTTCAGGGTCATTGGAAAGTTAAGACATAGAACTACAACTTCTGTGTTTCGGCCAAATGCTAATTTAGTACAGATCAGGGTGAACAGATGCGGTCAACTTGGTGAAAGGTCAACACTATTCACAAAGCTCTACCTATGGCAGTTTGGGGTATTTTTGTCTTTTTATGTGATACAGTGCTTCGATTGAGTTGAAATTTTACAGGAAGCTACAAAACATCATTCCCTGCAACTTTCATTTTTGTGCTAAGCCTAATTTGTGAGGACCCGAAAAATTTCTTATTTTTATCGAGTATTATTGGTTTATTTAAATATTTATTCACCTGTTTTCTCCAAATAATTTATTTCAACCATTCTAAGTCCATTCATAAGGAACAATGTCTTACTTATGTTTTTAAAATGTCCCGTTAGCAAATTTAATTTTTGGAGGTTCGTTTAAGTGAGGAATAGTGAGTACATGTGTTTCAAGGTGATATTATATTCGAGAGTGCATTTGTCTTGGGGAATTAAGAATGATCAAAAGTAGATTAAGAAAAGTTAATTGAGGAATTAAAGGTGAATGAGTTCTAAGTAAGTGTATACCACTTGTGCGTCGATAATTTTTCGAAAAACGCGCCGATACAAATTTATTGGAGATTTGAGCAAAGTAATACAAGACTCATGTGAAGACTCACAAAATTCATCTATTTTAAACTCCTAATTAAAGCTAATTTAATTATTTATTTGGCCAATTGCCTTGAATATTATTTTCTAACCTTTTTAGACCTAATTATATGGATTTATAGTTTAGTTATATTTTTAAAGTGTCTTGTTTCAAAATTTAAATTTTGGAAGCTCGTTAAATGAAAATAGTGAATATGTGATTGAAGCCAATAATCGATTCGAGGATACAATAAGCTTGAAAAATTAGAGGCTTGCACAATGGTCTTGAAATAGGTATCTTTATGTTTAACTATTCAAATGATAATTATTAGTACCATCGTTATAAGAATTTCTTAGAGATTTCACTTTATCGCGCTTAAATCGGAAATACGCGTTTTAACACGCGCGATTTAATTGAGGGACTTTATACCCTTATTTTGAGACAATTAAGAGTGAATAATATTTATATGAATATAAGTGCATTAGAGGTTTAGTGCACTAGTGAAATAAACTCGAGAGGAATCGAGCACAAAACGCGGGCATGCGCGCGCGAGGGAGAGTTGACTTTTGGACAAACACATGGGCCACACATTAAAGCTTCTCTTGGAAGCTTCATTTGATCAAACCACTCTCTCTCTCCTCACCAAGACAGCCGGCCATCAAGCTTGCAAAAACAACTCAAAGTTTTCCATTTTTCCATCTTCATTTCTTCAACAAAAACACCACCAAACTCCACCAAAATTTGACCGCACCTAGTTTAGCACTTGGAGATTACATCTAGCTAAGAAAAGAAGCTGTAGTCCGCAGTTTTTCTTGAGCAAAGAGGGCCGAAAATTTCTGTCTTGAACATCAAAGTGAGTGAGTAACGATCAACCCTTCAATTCTTGTTTTATGGGAGTAGTAGTGCACATTTAAACTCATGCATGCATATGGGTAGCTTGGTTATGTTAAAAAAATTGTTGTGTGGCCTCTATGAACTCCCACTTTGATTGGATGGACTGATTTGGTGAATGATAATGAAATTAATGTTGGTTTAGTACTTATATTAGTGGAATAATGTTGGGTTGTTGATAGAAACTCAAGGATGGTGCAATGAGCAAAAGTGACCATTTTACCCCTGCCCCTTTCGTGCACTTTGGTGCGAAATTTTGAGGTTCTAATGGTTTTATTATAATGTATACATGTTATATGGATGGTGTAGAAAGTTTCATTGAAAAATAACATGATTTGGTTGGTCAAATGCGTTGATTTCCAATGTTTGGCAGAACTGGAAAATTTTCCCTGATTGCCCAGGCAGTCATCTTGTTTCGGTTATAACTTTTTACTCCGATGCCGAAATCGAGTGCCGTTTGTGGCACTGGAAACTAGACATTCCCAGATTTATATTGGTATAAAATGCATATTCTGGTTCAACTGGAGTGAGCCAAACCATTCATTTAAAGACTGCTGTCCTGTCTCGTTAGTTCCCTGGAAGGCAGAGAACATGAACTACAAATTGAGGCTCAAATGTGGACTAGTTGTGGACAGATTTTGAAAATAGTTTCTTCTGAGAAATTGTATTTTTATGAATTTTTTTCTAACGCCACCAACCATGATCAATTCCAAGTTTAATTGAGTGAGTTGTGACCAAAATTTGAAACTGACTCAATGAGGAAATTCCTCATTTTGGGCTAAATCCTTAACTAACTTTACTTTGGGACTTGTACTCGAAATTCTTGGTGTTAATCACCCACAAATTTTGTCTTGGATGCCTCTTAGACATTGTCTATGCAAATGGACCGTGTTTGAGGTACTTTGGAAGCCAAACGTTTTGAAAATGGAAAACGGAACTCACAAGGCAGATTTGCCTTGGAAAATTTTGGAACTTTGGAGATTTGGTTAACCGACTTCCCATACTTATTTATCTATGAAATTTTGTAGAGGAATAAATCTTATATGGTAGTGTAATACTGCTAATTTTGGTGCCATTCTGAGTCCATTTCAATACTCGAACAAAATCCCAAAATTGGTACTTTAAACCTGGAAATTTCATAATTTTCTCAAATGTCCAGCAACTTTTAGCTGCATTTTCTTGGTGCTCAAAACTCCGATTCTTGTTCTGTTTGTTTTGTTTTAAACTTTGATTGTAACTTGAATTGAGTTTCAAATTTGAGAGGCTAGTTCCAATTCTGTGAATTTTACCGAATTTCCAAAGTTGGCGAAAAAACCAACCCCAAAACTGCCTCGATAGTCTCGAACAGAAATTTTGAGCTGAATTTTGAATATCTTCTGTTTGGAATCATGGAAAAGTGTATTGTAGGTACTTTTAGTACTTTGGAAGTAGTTTCCAACGGTACTAAATTTTCCAATTTTGGACTTGTAGATAGTGAGATACGATTTTACAAAGTGAGTGTAAGAAATCTGGAAATTCATAACTTAAAGGAAATGGAGTTTTTCAAACTCTCTCTTTTCCTTTGATATCACTTGATCGTTTTACACTCGATTTCAAAAATGAAAATCAGATTTCGCTTGTGTTTTAAAACTCCACATTTGAACCTCGATTTACGAATAATGAAGACTCATTTTTGTGAAATTTTCTGAGATCGCACAAATGTGCAATCTTTCTTAATAGTTGGGGTTTATAAGTGATTCTTCATTATTAATTATTCAGGCTCGCACGAGGACCTTCAAGAGGATCCCACTGTGGACGCTTGAACTTCAAGTGTCCTTTCTTCTTGCTTACTTGGTAAGTGTCAAGTGTATGTCTACTTGAACTCCTGTGAACTCGATAAATGTTTACTTGATATTGATACTTGAGATTTTGAAATTTGAGAGGACAGTGTATTTTATCGCACTCGTTCTCGGTTGAAATAAATAACTCGTACTTGAAATGCTTGAATATCTTGATTGCTTAAATATGTCACATGCTTGTATGACTTGAAATAGTATGCTATGGCTGCATACGTCACTGGAGTGAATCTCCTCGACACCCAAACATGCTTGGGGGATACCCACATCTCATTGGTCATCCTTGGACTCGAGCCGGCATGGGCTTGGGCGGGCTCCTTGGTAAACGATGGGAAAAATAAAAGTTTGATCTAGTGAGAGATCTCGCTTGGCATATTCGAATAGTATCGGCTTAAACAAATGACAGACGGGCCCAAAATAGTAGTATGTAAGGTGAAAGGGACAGGTTAAATGGAGTTCTACGGACTAAACCTACCCGATTGACGGAGTGTCAATTCGTGGAGGTTCTTGATCGTGCCAGTGGAATATAGCTCCTGAGAGCTCCAATATCCTTGAATTGTTTCTGTTTACTTTTTAGTGAATCGTTAATTTCTTGACATATTATTGCTCGACTTGTAAATTTTGGATTGTTACTTGAACAATGTGCTTGCATGTGTGTTCTTGTCCTTACGAGCGTTTTGCTCACCCTGTAAATTTGTTTTTCTTAACTGGAATGGATGAGATGAAATCTGGAGGAACCCTTCGGATGTACCTTGGGTATTTGGGGTTCCAATGTATTTGGCTGGACTTGTGATGATTGTATATTTTCAGGAGTTGATGTAACTTTTGAGAACTCGATATAAGGATTGGATAATCGATGTATTTTGGAACTCGTGGTATAAGTTTGAAAGTTACTTATGGAGGTGACTTCTCTTTCTTACTTTATCTTACTGTGATAACGAGTATTGTATTAAACTTGAACGGAATTCGTCTTAAGTCCTGGCGAGAGCTAGGCTGGCGTCCCGCGAATACCCTTTGGTTCGCCTTAGGGAGAAGTGAGGGCATCACAGTTGGTATCAAACCTTAGGTTTCAGATCTCTGTAGTGTATTCTAGGTTTGAAAGTTTTGGATGCCGGACTGTAGAACTGGTTGGGAATAAGTGATCGCTTGTGAAAGTGAAAATTAGAACCTAGGTTTGAATTAATGGATGACAAGGAGACTTGATCTTGTGTGATACATGTGGGATGGTACGAAATGATTAAATCTAGTTTACTGAATATATCTGGACTTACATAAGCTTTTACTTTTAAGTGTGAGCTATAGAAGGTAAGGGTGATATTAAATTGTTTCGGGGCACCTTCCGGTGGTCCATTATCGAGAAAGACCTAAGGGACCATTGGATAGATAATCCAATTCACAGAACTAGGACTTCATGTGATTTTCAAGGAACTTGCTCGTGCCCAAATGATAGGGTGTTAATAATGGTCGATCATCAAAAGTGGCTATCCGAGGAAACTAGGGTAGTTCGAGAGGATAATTGAGAACTAAGGACAATTGCGGATGCCCAGACTACTACAATTCCTGAAGTGGAAACTGAGGTACTTGAGGAGTGAGGAAGACAAAGGCCCCTTGTGAGAAGCTTTAAAAAGCTAAGAACCGACTTGTTTGGGTAACGCCCGAAACTAAAAGCCAAGATGGATAAGTCGATGGCTAGGTATGTTATCTTAGTTGAATAAGTGGAGAATGACAAGATACTCGATAAGGGACATTAGATTAAAACTCCTAGTGCTGGAAATGAAAATGATCCTACGGGATAGTAGAAACTTTTGGCTCCACCAATCACTAAACCCGTGACTTAATCTACCTTAATAGTTTTGGCAAAGTGGTCGGGGTGATGCTTGCTGAAAGGCTATTGCACTTCGTATTTTGCTTGATTATGTTTACTACCCTGTGAAACAATTGAATGTTACTCATGACATGCTTGACTTTATTATTTTATGATTTCAAATCTATGATTGGGTTGTACACATTACGAATATTTCGGTGTCTTCCCTTTTATCCTTGTATTTGTTTGGCATGGTCAAAGTGCCACTTTTCAAACCTCGTTTATGCACTCTCATTTTATATCATGTCTTTATAACTTATAAATTTATGAGTGTCCGAACAAGTGAAAAAGGACTGAAGGCGAGGGATTAAGCAACCCCAAACTCAAGGGGATGATTAGGGAACGACTGTTGGACTGAACCGAAACCCTAGAAATGAAGGAAAACAATCACGTAGTTATTGTTATTGACCATATGATTGATGTCCTAGCATGGTTGGTTGAGCACCCAAGCTCTAGATCAATAAGTCAACCTAAGAATCAAGAGAGGTGTGAAAATGGAATGATTCTTGAAGTTTGCTCTATCTAAGTTTCACGGAGAATCTAATCTCGAAATAGTAGGATCGATTTAAGGGAATCAACTAAGGCACTAGTGAAAGCAAGATATTAGAGTTTCTTCTCGAGCAACTTTATAAGTGAGTATTGGAGAGTGAACTAAGACATGAAAAATTTATATTAAGGAATAGGGTCCCTGCATCTGGTTGTGTTTGTAAGTAACGATAGTAATCTCATGGAGACTTAAGAACTCACCCATATTAACCAGAGAATAGTTAAGATTTGTATTCCGGGGTAACCTATAAGCAAAAGAATGAAAGAGTATTATGACTCGAGATTCCATTATGAATAGTTACTTATTTTGATCATTTGATCTACCTGGCAGGCTAGCATTTGACTTAAGCCAACTAGTAAGATCACAACCTTAGAAGGAATGTGTAAGGAAATGCATATTCTTCGAAATAAGGTAGAATTTCAAAGAAAATTGGCTGACTACTGGGAAGGACGGTGGAAACAAGAATATGCAGAGAAAACTGAGTTGCTACGCTAGAACGTAGAACTGGAGAAGAAACACAAAGGAAATTCTCAAGCTAGTCAGGCCATCACTTCTCATGTAACTTGTAGATACTATGGAAAGATTAACCACACTAAAGCCGGGTGCTGGAGAAAGCAAGGAAAATGTTTTAAGTGCGGTAGTGCCGAGCATAAGTTTTCGAATTGCCCTAGTAACCCTAACAAAAAGAGGAAATACTCAGCATCCAACTAGGTCCGCTACAAAGCAATCAAATGCCAGATGAAAATAATTAGTACTAATGGTTATGAAGGGGGTTCTAGTAGTGAAAGTTTTACGAGTGAGGATGTTTTGACTGCACTCGAGGGATAGGGATTGTAGTTTACCCTTGACTAGACTAGCACTTTTGAAAATTTAATCCTGTGAAAAGGGGAAAAGTCTTTTGTTGTTTTGTATCTTGGCAATTTGGCACGTTTTGTTACGATCTTGTTGTTTCCCTTTTTCCTTTTGAAATGATTTGATAAATCTATTCCAATTTCATGTACCCATTATGATCTTTTATGAAATATGAAATTTACCTTGTTTTAAATGATTTCATGGCTTATATGTATGGATGCACTTGGTCCTACACCTCTAGAATGATAAAAAGACATGAACGATAATAGACGTGATCGAGATTGTACTTGAGAGCATAGGCAAACTTGAGGTCTTGGAGATAACCAGGGATCGGGACCGAGTTGAAAACTTAATTTTGAAGGGGATCCAATGTTTGAGCACCAATTTGAGATATTAAAATCGGGAGATTTGAGTTAATGAAGGGAAATATTTGATAGGTTCAATGAGCCTAACGAATAAGGACCGGATATCATATTTGAAATGGAAGCTAGAGGCTATATATAGGAATTTTTATCAATGGCCAGGAGCTGTGAATAAGGAATTTAAAGTCGAGCTATTACCAGTTGAGGATCCTAGAAACTGATGTGATTAACACTGCTTTCAATTTAAGACATGGACACTTTGAATTTTCGATACACCCTTCGAGTTGATTGAAGCACTAGTAGCATTTATGGGCCTAATGCATCGGAGTTAAATTGTATTTGGATGAATCGGTGGTGGCATTTGTTGATGATATATCAGTATACTTTAAGGTTTGAGAAGATCATGAAAGATACCTGATAATAGTTTACAAACCTCTAGAGAGCATCAACTTTCGTTAAGTTCAATAGATGTGAGTTCGATTGGAAGAAGTAACCTTTCTAGGTTATACAATATCTAAGAAAAGAATTGTTGTTGACTCAACTATAGTGGAAGTTGTTAAGAGGAAATGACTAGAAAATCTTACCGAAATTTGGAGTTCCTGGAGGTAGTCGAACCTTTCCTTTGGTTTAATCAAAGAATTTTCTAAGAGTGCAAGACTTGGCAAGTTATTTGGGATTTTAAATGTGAGGAAGAATTTTAAAAGTGAAAGGTGTTTAATCGATGCACTTGTGTTAGTCCTACCAAGCTAAAGAGGCAGTTTTGTGATTTATATAGATGTTTCAAAGGATGGATTAGAATGTATACTAACGATACATGGTGAGGCGATTGTGTATGTCTCTAGAAAGTTAATATATCACAAGAGAAAATAACCAACTCATGATTTGGAGTTAGTGGCTGTAATAATGGCATTAAAGAAGTGAGGACATTACCTATGTGAGGTAAACATGAGGCCGATTAAGTTGCCCTATGACTCAGAAGTTAAAATGCCTATTGGAAAAAAAATCAAAATCAAATCAAGTTTTGATTACTAGTTGAATAAATAGAAATTGTGAAGTATAAGTTGGAAAACATAAGTTAGTGATTGGTCTGATAGGCTTAACCATGAAGAGATTGATTTATAAGTGAATTTCGAGGGCGAGATTCTTTTTAAGGAGGGAAGGATGTGAGGACCCGAAAAATTTCTTATTTTTATCGAGTATTATTGGTTTATTTAAATATTTATTCACCTGTTTTCTCCAAATAATTTATTTCAACCATTCTAAGTCCATTCATATGGAACAATATCTTCCTTATGTTTTTAAAACGTCCCGTTAGCAAATTTAATTTTCGGAGGTTCGTTTAAGTGAGGAGTAATGAGTCCATGTGTTTCAAGGTGATATTCTATTCGAGAGTGCATTTGTCTTGGGGAATTAAGAATGATCAATAATAGATTATGTGAGAGCTCGTAAAATTTTTCTTAATTTATACCATTTAATTCTATTCTTTTTCATGCATTTTCCTTATTTTATTTTACTACATTAATTTTCTGGACACTTTATAAGTGAATATAGTTTCTCCAACCATTTTTCTAGTATAAGTTAGTTCGGGTTAAATTTGGAAGTGTATTAAGGATATGGGACCCGCTAGTGCGGTAAGTGCGATAAATTTACGACAAATAAGTGAGACGTACACAAGGGGATATTACTGTATAAGGTGCTAGGAGATAATTAGAGGTTAGCTAGATAAGTTACAATCGGTAGACAAAAGGATAAGCTTAAAACCCTGAAAGGAGCCAAGTGTCACTATGCTATTAGAAGTTGGACTTTTGACCAAGATTGGTAATTTTACTAAAATAAGATATTTGACCAAAAGTCATTCATTTTCTTGTCTCCTTTGGCTGAAATTAGTGAGAGAGAAACCAAGAGAGTTCTTCATCTTCCACTTCAATTTCTTGCCCAAATCTTGAGTTTCAACCGATTAATTTGCAAACTACTCCATAAAACTTACTTTCCAAGTAGTTTCCAAGATGTTTGTGGAGTTATTTTTGGAGGACAAAGCTTAAGCTACCATCTTTCATAGGGAGATAAATTATTTTGCCAAGAACCTCTTCTTTACTTCAATTAATTGCTAATTAGTGGTTTAAAGTTGTAGTTTTGGTAGTTTATGAGCATATTTCATGGTTGGAAGTAGTATTATGGAAATTCCAGGTTAGGGTTTTGAATGACCCTGTTTCTGTCTGGTTTTATTTGAGCATGTTAGAGGCTGAATCAGGCTTAGGTTAAAACATGAAAGTTGTAGTAAATGGTGTTAAATAGCTGTCTCCAAATTTTCAGCTCAATCAGAGCAACTTAGTCTATGAAAAGACCAAAATACCCCTGCTTCCCTGTATCTGTCCGAAACTGATAATCAGCTTATGTAATTGGTTAGTTTGACCAGGAATGTTATCGAATTGGTTCATGATGTCTTCTTAAGAATTATAGCCTTGTATCTTAGCTTTCAAATGGCTTTGGAATTACCTGAAGTGGAGTTGCGTGTGCTGAGATATGAGTGAATAAAGCAGGACTGCTAGTTGATTTCCGCAGTGAATTTCAAACTGGAAAATCTGGAGTTGTTTTGGTAAATTTGACCTAGTTAGGGTGAGAACTGGACTGAGTGGTCTTCATTAAAATTTTATCCCTCTGTCTTAGCTTCGAAACGGTATAAATTACATTCCAATCCAATAAGCGTAGCTTCGGATGTGTCCGTTATGTAAAACCCGTCAAAATCTGTCTTTTGTTAAACTTCATTTCCGCACATGTTGTTACCTTGATTTTTGAACTTATATGACTTTGAGTCTATGGAATGGCTATTGAAATGAGATGATATTGTGTGTGACTTTGGGATCGATTGAGGAAAATAATGAAGTCATAAATGGCTGGAAAAATAGGTAAATACAATGGGCGTGCTGCCCAAATTTTCGCTCGAGGGCTAAGTTTCTATTTGAATTTGTATATTTTCATTTGGCAAATACTATGGCCATTTTCCATCTTAAAACATGATTCTTCTTCAATTGGAAACTCCAAATGTTTACTTACGCTTACCAAATAAAAAGGAGTGGTTTAGGGTTTTCTTGGGTATTTTGTCCTCCCTTTTTCATGGATTCATTAAAACATTTAGTCTATAATATCTACTTAAATATGAGATGATTTTGAACCATATAAATGATCCCAAAAACAGTATTTCTTAGCCTACCTAGCTGGATTCCGACTTGCCTTTGGTTTCAGTGTTTCCATTGGAAAATTTTATAACCCTTTTGAGTTGGGTTTTACGTTTGGACTATGAAACCCTAGTTATTTTTGTCCACGGGTCCAAATGTCCTCATTTCACTTTAAAGTCTTTTTATACGTTCCACTCATCATTGGTCGAGTTTCTTTCATTTCACCTAATTGTTGCGCTAGATGAGCTGTAATATTTTTTCTCGTTTAATCTTAGGTTTTCTCGGTGACTGAGAATAATATCCTGAAGGATATTTTGCACATTGTTTTGCGTACATAGGTGAGTGTTCCTTGTTTGTTATATTCTCCTTGACTTCATGACTTGTTGTTGTTATTTGATAATGTGTTAAGTGTTTTCAACGATTTCCAAAATGAATTTTCTAGGCAAGCGTGTACTTTATCGCGCTCGACCTAAATGAAACGTGAAATTTTAAATAATTTAATGATTAATACATTAGTTGTGCACGATGTAAGTCTTTTGGCTGAACTGGGCCCTACCCTTCGTTACCGATCGACTCGAGCCAGAAGCGGACTCGGTCGAGCGATATAGTGACCCTGGGTGTGAACGTCGGTATACTCGAGTATTACCTTGTAGGTTGGTGGAGCCTGGCATGTAGACACCAAAATTTTAGCTTTTCTTTTTTATTTATTTAGGTGATTTTTGTTTATTTTCTTTTTTTGTTTATTTTATCTTAGTTTCATTTTTTTGTTAAGAAAATTGTTTTATTATTATTTAATTTATTGAAAAAAAATCAAAGGGACAAGAACAGGACACATAAGCCTATTTTGGGGTTTGAAATCTTGGCCTTTCATATTAGGTTTAGTTTTTTAGGTGCCTTTAAAAAGGCAAACAGCCGCAAGCCAAAGGGTGACCGGAAAAGAAAGAGAAAAAAAATAGAAGAGAAGAAAGAAAACAGAGGCGACGGACAAGGAGAAAAAACAAGGAAAACACAACAGAGGGTTTTCGGCAGTGAGCTTGAGAAGGAGAAAACGGGCGGCGGACACAGAGTGTCGGCGAGGAACGCGAGCAGGAGGAGGATCAGTGGGTATTGAAGAAAGCTGAAGAAAAAGGGGAACAATTAGAGAGGGGAGCTTCGTCTGAGGCTAGAGAGAAAACAGAAAAAGATAGAGAAACAAGGAGGCTTGGGGAAGGCTACGGGGGGATAGTTTGGCGGCTGGGACTAAGTAGAAAGAAACAAAGAGAGACAACTGAGAGGGTAAGAAGGGCGGCGAAAAATGGAAGAGAAGGAGGCGGCGAGCTAAGCTAACGGAAAAGGGGCAGCAAGAACAGAGGGAAAAACTTGGGAAATGGAGGGGAAATTCTGAGTAAAAAAACAAAAAGGAAAGAAAAGGAAGTAGGGGATTGAAGGGAGCTTCGACAAAAAGAGAAACGTGAGCGAAAGGAAACTAGAACTACGCGATTAAGCAAGAAAAACAGAGGAGAACGGCAGATGAAAAAAGGGGTTGGATGGACGGCTGATGACAAAAGGTTGGCGACGGAAATTGAGAAATCTGGGGAGGAAAAACGACGGATGAAGAAGAATCTGGGGCAATGGGGAGTTTTTTTAGGACGGCTGATGACAAATGGTTGGTGGCTAGAAAGAAAACGGAGAGAGAGCTGAGGAAAAAACGAAGACAGAGCCAAGAGGAGGATAGCTTCGGCAAAGTGAAGAAGAAGCAGAAAAAGAGCAAGCGAAAAGGGAGCATTTGAAGAGGACTTGTGGGCAAGAAATGGAAGAAGAAAGCAACGGAGGAATTGAAGCTTGCAGCCGCCGCCGCTCACTGGAACTGCCACTGCTCGCCACCACATTGTCGGAATCCACCGCTGCCACTCGCGAATTGTCACCGAGAGAGACAATGTAAGTTATTCTTTTCCCTTTACATTTCAGTTTTTCTTCAAGATTGGATTTCGGAAGCTCTCAGAGCATATCTGCCGTGGGCTTGTTCACTGCAATTGTCCTGTTAATGTTTCGTGACTTCAGCTTATGCATGTTCTACGTATTGTTTGAACTATAATCTCTTGTGTTTCTGACAATTTTGGGCCAACCGCGACCCCATTTGACTAGGAATTAATGAGATTTTTTTATGCCCCTGACCTATTCGATGAAATGCCTAACTGAGTTTTCTAATTGAAAGTTAACTTGTCTGCATTTTTTGCGTGAAGAAACTGGATAAGTTAGCAAGTTCATTTCCTTGCATTTGAGAAATTTGAGGAATTGGTTTAGCATTTGCTGTTGTTTTGTTCCATTCTGAATTAATCTTAGGAGATGGAGTTTTCGTGAGTAAATTTTGTTGTCTATTGGGAATGATTGCATTTGAAACTAAGTCTCTGGTATTGCTAATCGAAAAGAAAGCTGAAATGCTAACTGATATTAGCTCGTTGGAGAAGATGATCACTTGTCCAAAATTGTAATTTCAGTCCCTCCATTTCCTTTTTGTTTTTTGTTATTTGGTCCTGAACTTTTCTGAGCTTCATAATTTGCCTCCAACACCTTCATAAGTCCTTCAATTAGGTCCCTGCTTTTGTTGCATTTTAACCACTCAAGTCTCCCCCTTGTTCACCATGGCCTCAAAATGTGAAAAAATCAAATCCTTTTTGCCTTTCTTGAGCTTAATCCTATGTTTTGACTATTTTATGTGACTTTTTGGGATAAACTAATTCAAAGATTTAGATCATAATTGTGGCTTGGTAATTTTAGTTATTTTACTAATCTCGTTGGGTTTAGTTTTGGTTTAGGTTGTGGGTGATATTCTTTGCTGGGATGTGTAAAAGTGGATTTGATTTATTTTGTTTGGGTTTCTGGTTTGGGCTTAGGAAGTAAAGCCCACTCTCTTGGTTGGTTTTGTTTTGTTAAGAAATGAAGGCTAGCCCATCTGTTTCCTTGGGTTTTGATCGGGTTTAGGGAAGCTTTGGCCCAAGCAAATAAATAAAATAGCCCAATGGCTTGATCCATTAAAAAATCAGAGAATGAATTTGCAGATCAGTCCCTATATTTTTCTTTAATTTCACTATGGCCTTACAAACTTTCAATGCTTTCAATTGGGTCCCTACGTTAATTGCAAATAGGTCCCTAAACTTTATTTTTCTTTAATTTTTGCTTTGTTAATTTTTGCAATCAAGTCCTTTCTTATTTTGACTTCTTAAATGTGGTTTGTCTACATGATTTAATTGATTCAATTTCATGTTTATTTTTTATCTTTTGTGATTACTTATCAATTAAAGTGGTGCCTTGACCCTTTCTTTGTTTTTGGAGGGTAAATAAGTAGTTTCACTCCATTAGGGCTCCAACTCACAGGAGGTACACCCTATCCCTTCTTTCTTACTTTATTTGACTTTTTGTGCCCTACGTGACTTTACGTGTTTTAATTGCATGCTCTTGAATGTTGTTTATTATTATTTATTTATTTATTTCATTTATTTCTTCATTCGCTTTATTGGCTTTAGTTTTTGTATATTTATTTTTAGTTCAATTTTGATCATTTGAAAGGCACTTGAATGCCAAAGTTGTAATAGTTTGTGACGGCCCCACCTCCCCCTAAGGCGAACCAGAGGGTTCGGCGGGTCGCCTGCCCAGCTCTCGCCAGGACTAACGGAACAGATTAGAGCTAACTGTTTCGTTCTGGAACTTACAAACGCGAGTAAACAAATCAAAATAATAAAATAACCCAAAATAAAATAAAATAAAATCCGGAGTCGGCCATGAATAGTAACCGACCCGTCAGAACCCAACCAAATACCAAGCAAATATTCACATCTTGAAACTTAGCATTTACAAGCCCAAAGTGGCATACAAAAGTATTCAAAAGTGGATACATGTCTAGTTTGCCAAATCAAAAGGAAACAGTCCCCAAAAGTACATTTAGGATTTTAATACATGAGCTATACAAAAGATATGTTCAACTAGCTCAATTTGGCAGCCATTTGTCAAATCCAGACCAAAAGTGTTTATTTTCGTGTAAGGAAAACAAAAGGAACAGAAAGGGGTGAGCTTGCGCTCAATGAGGTACCAAACAGATAGCAATAAAATCATGGCATTTCACGTTTAGCAACTCAAGTACACATGCCAGATGTAAAGCAAAGGAACCAATGATTCAAATCAGAAGGATACGGGTGGCTTTCAGGAGCCAAATTTCCAGCGCAGTACTTGATCCAAACCGGTTGACTCTCCGTCAACGTATATAGAACCAACGCGTCCGTAGACCACTCTTTACACCGAATTCCATCCACCAAACACCCCTTTACCGGGCCCGCTCACCGTAACCGAACAAAAATGGTAATACTCGAGTATACCGGAATCAAGGGTCTCAATACCCAGAGATCCCAAAACAGACTACCGTGGTTCGTTATCTAATCGTCTAGGCCCTTGCCGGCCCGACTCGAATAACTTAGCCACAGGATTTGAGCTCATAGGTCACAGAAAGGTCGTTAGTTACAAGTTTCCAAACGACGTCCGAACAGATACAGATACAGATTCAGATTGACACCAAAATTGGCATATGATCAGACAAGAGAACGAGTGTGATAAAGTACACCCTCGTCTCAAACAAATTAAACAGATTGCAGAGCAGAAATCAAGTTAAACAGCAATGGAGGGGAGTGGTACACTCACCGGCTCAACTTCAAAAGTTTTCACTTCAGATTGGCCTTAATCGCCAAGAAACCCTAAAATAATCAAAGTAAACTAATTGAAGGTTTCATATCCAAAATCGAGTAAACGGAATGCACAAGTGAGGCTTGACTACACGTCGTACGCCTTGCCAAATAAATACTAATGCAAGGGTGGAAAACATGATTTTCTTGGAAACGAAAAGGTAACATGAAGACCTAGGCGCAAACAACCCAAAAGCCCTTTGCTCAAATCACAAGTAAATCCAACTAGCCTTCAAGTAAAATTTCGGCAGCATATCCCTTGTTTTTACCTATTTTCCAGCCATCATGACTTCATTATTTCCTCAAATCAGTCCCAACATCTCACACAAAATTCATCTCATTTCCCAAAAGCCGTTCACTAGGCTCAAAGTAGTACAAGTACAAAAGTTAGCTAGGAAATGACCGGAATAAGAGTAAGCCTTAAAACATGTAAACAAGTACAATGAGACTCGATAACGAATCATAAATCAATGCCAAATATGACCCCAATAGGGTTCCATAAACATATACAAACATTAGAGAAAACCAGAAAATTCGGAAATGCAATTAGCTTTGGCCTTGAAAAAACAGTTTTTGACCTCTTTTTGCGGTAATGGCACCAAATGCCCTAGAATTATCGGATGAAGGTGTAAGACCCACCATTTCGAAGCTAAAAGACAGGGCTACAACATCACAGAAGGTCACTCAACCCAGTTTTGAGTGCAAACAGGTCAAAAATGCAAGATACCACATCAAAAAAGTAAAACAGATTCACCAAAATGCATTCTAGCGGAAACATCATAACTCAGGCTCTACAAGTCCAAATCCAGAAATTCTAAAACCAGAAGAAAGCTAAGAAACAGGGCTAAATTTCATCAGAAGGCCTCAACAACTAATTCGGAAGCAATTCAGACCAAAACACCCAATTACAGTCGCAAATCTCGATTTCGGGTAAAACCAGAATAGCAATAGTAATTTCGACTTATCTCACTCTACACTACTCCGATTGACCTGAAATCTTGTAGGTACCTCTAAAATGTCATTCCCTACAACTTTCATGTTTTAAACCAAGGCCAATTCGGCATCTAACTAGGACCTAAAATTTTGGACAGAATGAAGAACAAGGAACCCTAGTTTTTTTCAATTTTCTTCCAAAACAGAAATTTCTTGAAATTAATCACTTTTTCCACCTCCTAGCTTCCTCAAATATCATTTCCAATCATCATACATAACCACATAATAATAATCATATGAAAACAGAAAAATCCTAATTAAATAGAAAGTGTCATCAATCTCAACCAAAATCATGAAATAACACCAAAAATCATCACTTTAACTCACTTAGGTTGCTCATTAAGCATTATTGGAAAGAGAAAAGGAGTTTCTTCACTACTCACCTTGATACCCAAAGGAATGGAGCAACCTTGCACTTAAATCTTCCAAATTACTTCACAAAACAACTCACTATCACTCCCTTAAGGGTTTCTATGGAACAAAAATAAGATTAAACGGTTGATTGGTTGAATTTGAGCAAGATTGAAGCAAGAGTTTGGGGAGTTTTTCTTTCCCTTTTGTTGCTTGAAGAGAATCGGCCAAGGAGAGAAGAAAATAAGGAAATTTTTGGTCAATTTTGATATTAATTTGGTAAAGACATGAATAGTGGTCATACAAGTCAATCCAACCAAATGGTGACACTTGTCACCTAATTAATGAATCTCTATCTCTTTGTTCCCTCTCACACCAATCCAGATAACATCCTCTACTTATCCCTTAACACCTGGTAAATTAAATTCAGTATCCAAAACTTAACCTAGTTGGCCGAAATTTGCCGAACTTTTCGCACTAGTGGGTCCCACGTCCGGTATTCACTCTTAATTTCTCAAAACCTATTCAATACTAGAAAAATCATCTAAAAATTATATTTACTCATAAAATTTATCTAGAAAATTTTCCGGATACAGAAAGTGCAGAAAACAAATCATTGAAAATAAGAAAACTTAGAAATATAATAAAACCTAGAAATTGGAAAAATTACGGGTTCTCACATAGTTAGGTATTATTTTATTTAATTCATTCCCCCTTAGATTGTAGTAGGGCTCCCTTTTTGTAATAGATAGGGCTTGTGTGCTATGTGCTTGTGTGTGTGCCTATATGCCTATGTGTTTAATCGCTTTCCCTAGGATTTAGCATCTAGATATGCATGCTTATGTGTTATGTGAATTACGTGCTCACATGCCTACTTGCTTTAACTATGTCCATTTGTTTGTATATATGGTGAATGCAAATGTACGACATAACCCTGGCTAGTCCAATCCTAGTCATGGTTACTTATCCCTTTGAGCTCTTACAAGTCCAATGCTTGTGAGATAATGTTAGTTAAGGGCTAGTCCAACGCTAGACCCTTAGGAACCCTCCGCACGTTAGATCATGATTGTGTGATAAATTCACTTCATCTCATGCATATTTTCACTTTTTAGGTCTTTTATCATTTTTTGCATGATATTCCTCCTTATACGTATATTCCTTCCCCCATATTTTCCCTTCTATGTATATTACTTACCCCTTTGTGTGAAATATGACATTAGACTTGCATTTCATCTAAGCATTAGACCTAAGTTAGTACATATGCTTGATTAGATTAGCAAAAATCCCTTGCGTATGGGATATGGACGAGTTTGGCTTTCTAGCCTTAGCACGCTCGTATTCCCTCTATTAAAGGGAACATTGAAAGTCACGAGTATAAGTCCCCGCACCCATTATGATGCATTCCTTTGGGTCATACACATTTGTATATTATTATTTTCTCTACTTTTCCTTTTTTTCGAGTCTAATGACTTGCATTATTCGTGACTTCTTCGAAGAGTTTTATTGGGCTTCACAATTAAGGTGATTGGTACCAAGTAAGCTTTGAAGATACATTTTGACCCCCCGATACCCTCTTAGGTCTAGGGTTTGCATTCATATAGTACATCCAAATGTGATCAATCTTCAGGTTAAAATAAGAAAATCTTTGACTAAATCGTGCAACTAGCTTTGGCTAGGTTGAAAGGGTGCCTTGGATTCTTATCCTTGCCTTTCCTTTCTTCAAATGTGACTCCCGAATCCTTTTCTTTGATTTTCGTAGACTTGGAGTCGTTTAAAAAGGGTTTTCCTACTTTTTTTTCCTTTAAAATTCATTTTTTAGGTGACTTGGTACACCTCAACTTAATACCAAGTGGCGACTCCATTTTTTAATTCAAAAACCCTTTTTAAACTATATTTTGGGTCAAATCATCGCATTTTCAAGTCCCATTTAAGACCCATGTTTTTCATTTTCTTTTTAAATCAAAAATTCATTTTCAATAAAAAAATCGAATCAAAAGCCATTTTTCTAAACTCGTCTTTTATTTTTTCTTATTTAAAAAATGGGGCGCGACATGGTCAATGTCCAGGAGGGGGTGAATGAAATGAACAAACGAACAAACGAGGGGTTTTACTTAGAAAATTTCATTTTCAAACGATCAGAGAAATAAGGGGAACGGTCAGGAGAACGAAGGAACGAACGAACAAATGGCTCCTTGTGAGCCCATATCCTTTTAATGTATGTGTTAATATCGCTTTCCATGATAAATGTCTCTTGAATTATTGATGCTCTATGTTTAATTTGTAGGATTGATTATTTGATTATGTGTTCGGAACCTCACTGAGCTTTTAGTTCATTCCTTTAGTTTTGTTTTCCTTAACAGGGGAAGGCACGCAAGGATGAGAGCTTGGTATAGACTAGCTTGGTCTAGCTCTTTGTTTTTGGTAATGGTTCTCGCCCTAGTGCTTGGCACGGGCTGGTTGTATGGTGAATTGAGAACCTTTGTACTCCCTCTGTCCCATTGATAGTGTCATACTTTCCTTTTTGGACTGTCCCAAAATATTTGTCACTTGCTAAAAATAGTAAAGACTTATGATTCACTTTCACTCTTTTACCCTTTTGGTCCCCACAATAATCAAGTTATGTGTGCCCTTTGAGCCCACTTGTTCAGTATTCATGTGTTTGAAAAGCCCATATGAATATGTGCGTGGAGTGAAAAACCATGAGAAACTTGGTTGAAATCTCAGCGTGCAAAGCACGCACAAGATATGTGCAAACAAAACAAAAGTTCTGGTCCTACCATCCAGAAGTTGTTTAGGCTTTAATTTGAATTGGCATAACCGATTGCATTTACACGAAGAGCTTGGGCGAGGGACAAAACGGTAAGCAACTCACCTATGCTGGAACTATTCATAAAAAGCACAGTTTTCTAAGTGCGACGAAATTTTTGGGACGGAGGGAGTATAGTCGATGGTTGTATTTCCTTTCGAGATAGCAATGTATATAAGTTTCGTTTAAGTTTTGGATTTTGTTATGCTATTCCTATGGTTGTATTCTGGATTTAATTGAAGTGAACGACTGAGTCCCGGCGAGAGTTGGGCAGGCGGTCCGCCGAACCCTGGGGTACGCCCTAGGGGGAGGTGGGGCTGTCATAGATTAAGAAAAGTTAATTGAGAAATTAAAGTTGAATGAGTTCTAAGTAAGTGTATACCGCTTGCGCGTCGATAATTTTCCGAAAGACGCACTGATACAAATTTATTGGAGATTTGAGGAAGTAATACAAGATTCATGTGAAGACTCACAAAATTCATCTATTTTAAACTCCTAATTCAAGCTCATTTTATTATTTATTTGGCCAATTGCCTTGAATATTATTTTCTAACCTTTTTAGACCTAATTATATGGATTTGTAGCTTAGTTATATTTTTAAAGTGACTTGTTTCAAAATTTAATTTTGGAAGTTCATTAAGCGAAAATAGTGAATACACGATTGGAGTCAATAATCGATTCGAGGATACAATAAACTTGGAAAATTAGAGACTTGCACAATGGTCTTGAAATAGGTATTTTTATACTTAAGTATTCAAGTGATAATTATTAGTACCATCGTTATAAGAATTTTTTGAAGATTTCATTTTATCGCGCTTAAATCGGAAATACGCGTTTTAACACGCGCGATTTAATTGAGGGACTTTAGACCCTTATTTTGTAATAATTAAGAATGAATAATATTTATATGAATATAAGTGCATTAGTGGTTTAGTGCACTAGTGAAATAAACTCGAGAGGAATCGAGCACAAAACGCGTGCATGCGCGCGCGAGGGAGAGTTGACTTTTGGACAAACACATGGGCCACACATTAAAGCTTCTCTTGGAAGCTTCATTTGATCAAACCACTCTCTCTCTCTCTCCTCACCAAGACAGCAGGCCATCAAGCTTGCAAAAACAACTCAATGTTCTCCATTTTTCCATCTTCATTTCTTCAACAAAAACACCACCAAACTCCACCAAAATTTGACCGCACCTAGTTTAACACTTGGAGATTACATCTAGCTAAGAAAAGGAGCTGTAGTCTGCAGTTTTTCTTGAGCAAAGAGGGCCGAAAATTTCTGTCTTGAACATCAAAGCGAGTGAGTGACGATCAACCCTTCAATTCTTGTTTTATGGGAGTAGTAGTGCACATTTAAACTCATGCATGCATATGGGTAGCTTGATTATGTTAAAAAATTTGTTGTGTGGGTTCTATGAACTCCCACTTTGATTGGATGGACTGATTTGGTGAATGATGATGAAATTAATATTGGTTTAGTGCTTATATTAGTGGAATAATGTTGGGTTGTTGATAGAAACTCAAGGCTGGTGCAATGAGCAGAAATGACCATTTTACCCCTGCCCTGTTTATGCACTTTGGTGCAAAATTTTGAGGTTCTAATGGCTTGATTATAATGTATACATGTTATATGGATGGTGTAGAAAGTTTCATTGAAAAATAACATGATTTGGTTGGCCAAATGTGTTGATTTCCAAAGTTTGGCAGAACTGGAAAGTTTTCCCAGATTGCCTAGTCAGTCATCTTTTTTCGATTATAATTTTTTACTCCGATGTCTAAATCGAGTGCCATTTGTGGCACTGGAAACTAGACATTCCCAGATTTCTATTGGTATAAAATGCACATTCTGGTTCCACCTGAGTGAGCCAAACCATTTGTTTAAAGATTGTTGTCCTGTCTCGTTAGTTCCGTGGAAGGCAGAACATGAACTACAAATTGAGGCTCAAATGTGGACTAGTTGTGGACAGATTTTGAAAATGGTTTCTTCAGAGAAATTGTAGCTTTATGAATTTTGTTTCTAACACCACCAACCACACTCAATTCCAAGTTGAATTGAGTTAGTTGTGACCAAATTTTGAAACTGACTCAATGAGGAAATTCCTCATTTTGGGCTAAATCCTTAACTAACTTTGGTTTGGGACTTGTACTCGAAATTCTTGGTGTTAATCACCCACAAATTTTGTCTTGGATGCCTCTTAGACATTTTCTATGCAAATGGACCATGTTTGAGGTACTTTGTAAGCCAAACGTTTTGCAAATGGAAAACGGAACTCACAAGGCAGATTTGCCTTGGAAAATTTTGGAACTTTGGAGATTTTGTTAACTGATTTCCTGTACTTATTTATCTATGAAATTTGGTAGAGGAATAACCCTTATATGGTAGTGTAATACTGCTAATTTTGGTGGCATTCCGAGTCCATGTCGATACTCGAACAAAATTCCAAATTTGGTACTTAAACCTGGAAATTTCATAATTTTCTCAAATGTCCAGCAACTTTGAGCTGCATTATTTTGGTGCTCAAAACTCCGATTCTTGTTCCACTTGTTTTGTTTTAAACTTTTATTGCAACTCTAATTGAGTTTCAAATTTGAGAGGCTAGTTCCAATTCTGTGAATTTTACCGAATTTCCAAAGTTGGCAATAAAACCAACCCCGAAACTGCCTCGATAGTCTAGAACAGAAATTTTGAGCTGAATTTTGAATATCTTCCGTTTGGAATCATGGAAATGTGTATTCTAGGTACTTTTAGTACTTTGGAAGTAGTTTCCAACGGTACCAAATTTTCCAATTTTGGACTTGTAGAGAGTGAAATACGATTTTGTAAAGTGAGTGTAACAAATCTGGAAATTCATAACTTAAAGGAAATGGAGTATTTCAAACTCTCTCTTTTCCTTTGATATCACTTGATCGTTTTACACTCAATTTCAAAGATGGAAATCAGATTTTACTTGTGTTTTCAAATCTCACTTTTGAGCCTCGATTTATGTATAATTAAGGCTCATTTTTGTGAAATTTTCTGAGATCGCACAAGTGTGCAATCTTTCTTAATAGTTGGGATTTATAAGTGATTGTTCATTATTAATTACTCAGGCTCGCATGAGGACCTTCAAGAGGATCCCACTGTGGACGCTTGAACTTCAAGTGCCCTTTCTGCTTGCTTATTTTGTGAGTGTCAAGTGTATGTCTACTTGAACTCCTATAAACTCGATACATGTTTACATGATATTGATACTTGAGATTTTGAAATTTGAGACGAGGGTGTACTTTATCGCACTCGTTCTCGCTTGAAATAAATAACTCGTACTTGAAATGCTTGTATATCTTGATTGCTTGAATATGTCACATGCTTGTATGAGTTGAAATAGTATGCTATGGTTGCATACGTCGCTGGAGTGAATCTCCTCAACACCCAAACATGCTTGGGGGACGCCCACAACTCATTGGTCGTGTCGCGCCCCACTTTTTGAGGTGTGAAAGTAGTGTGTAGGAGATGTATGTGAACGTGTGTGAAAGTGAAAATAAAAGGCCGTGGGATTGTGAAATGCGACGGTTTGGCCAAACAAAGGGTTTTAGATAGAAAATGAGTCGCCACTTGGTATCGAGTTAGGGTGTACCAAGTCACCCAAAAAGTGATTTTGTTTTTGGAAAGAAAAGTAAACAAACCCTTTTTAAAGAATTTTTTAGGTCTACGTAACCAAAAAAAGGGGATCGGGGGTCAAATTTGATAAGGGAGAAGGCAAAGGCAAAGCCTAAGGCACTCCCTTACCCTAACCAAAGCTAGTTGCGTGACTTAACCCTTCTTTTCCTAATTCTTCTACCCAAGTATGTGTTGTATGTTGGATATGACTAATGGATGCGAAAAAGAGAAAAATGCAATTCTAAATCTAAAATGTCTCTTATGAGGCTTTTTGGTCCCAATCACATGAGTTGTGATGGCCAATAAGGAAAACTCTCATAGAGGTCACGGGTAATGCAAATGAAGACCCAAATATGAGTGCAAGTGTGAAAATGTAAGAAGAATGCAAAATAAAATAAAAATAAAAATACAAATGTAAGTGCAAGTGTGCAAATGTAAGAAAAGTGCATGTGTGCCAATTGAGCAAATAAAGGTGTTTGTGTGCAAATGGATGAAAATATGGTATAATAGTAGTAAATGCATAAGTGCAATTGGGTGCAATTTGTGAGGTAGAAAATAAATAAGTGATAGGGAAATAAGAGAAATGTGTGAACATGGCATGTGGATTGAGAAAAAATATAAGTAGTGAGAGAATGTGGATGAAGAAAGTGAGGAAGTGATATGATAAAAATGAGAGTGTATAAACCTAGAGGAATGCATCAAGTCGGGTACGGGAATGACTCCTAACTTTGTGATTTTAATTTTCCCTTTGATAGAGGGAATACAAGCGTGCTAAGGTTTAGAAAAGTCACACTCGTCTATATCCCATATTTAAAGGGTAACTTTCAAGCAAATGTACCCTATAACTAGCATGGAGATGCAAAAAGCCTAAAATGAAAAGGAAAGGGTTGGAGGGGCATGCCAAATGCTAGAAAACTAAGAAAAATGCATGAAATGTAGTGAGACATGCAAGTAAGTACTAACGAGAGGGGACGGCCTATTGGGTCTAGTATTGGACTAGCCCTTTTCTAAAATTCTCTCACAAGCATTGGACTTGCGAGAGCTCGAGGGGAAAAACCATGACCAGCGTTGGACTAGCCACGGTGACGCATTCATCCATCACATTCATCTATGACTAAAGAAAGCAAGTAGACATGCCAATCACCTATAAACACGTAGCACATAACACTTAGCATGCTCGACTAAATGCAAGAGCCTAATAAAGCAAATTAACATGTAACAAGAAAAGCAAGCAACCAAGCTAATGAACCTATTACATTTGCTAGCTAAAACAAATGGGGAAGAGGAAAAATGAATAAAAATGCTCTCCAAGCCCTATCTATTACAAGCCAAGAGGTGTACACATACCCCATAAAAGAATAACTTAATAAAAGCAAAAGTATATGGAATAAGCGAAAGGAATTAAGGAAAGGCAAGGAAAGCAAAGTAGACATGCAATTCTCATTTAGCACGTTGGATCACATAGAGGAGGGACAAAAAAGGATAAAAGAAGTTATACCTCCCCGTTTGTGATGTTAGTAAAGTGAACAAGACTTAACTTGGGCTAGAGTCATCAAAGAAAGAGATAACTTGAGCTAAAACCATCAAAGCAAGGGATTAATGCACCACTTTAAGGATAAGTAGAATAAAAGCCAAAAAGGAAACTCAGAACACCTTAGAAACTTCAAAAGGGGTATTAACAAACCACCAAATTCTTCCCTAATTGCGACTCAAATGAAACCAAATAATGCATCATTTCCAAGAAAGCAAAATTATTGATCCAACGTCTAAAATAGAGAACTACCAAGGACCCAATTGCAAACATTAATCAAGCACTCAAACCCAATTAAAAAATTTGAGGAACTTCAAAGGTCCAAGAGTAAGAATAAGGTAAAGTAATGGTTCAAAACACAATTACTCTAGGACCTACTTGCAAGAAATTAGAATATGATTGGGCCATAGTGAAATAAGGAAAGACTTGAGGGGCTAGAATGAAACTTTTTGGAACATTTTCCATGCAAAATGTATGCAAAGCTACGCAGGAACCTCCTGCAACAAAGAATGAAGCCTGCTGCAATTTTCATGCACGAGGTTCCGCAATTCCAGCAAAGTAGATTCATACAATAGCTTTGAAATTACTTCAGTTGAACATGGCTGAACATCCTTTAACAATGCGAAGAATTGGAAGGATTTCATGCGAAGTTTCAAGCAAATACTACAAAGAAACATTCTGCAAACTAGAGCTATTCTTTGCTACTTCACATTCCCTTGCTGCAGTTCATGCTCACGAAAATTTCCATATTTTTCAGCTATTCATCATACAAATTTGTTGCATACAAAGAAAACAAGAGAACTACACCTTATCATTTTGATAGGAACAACAATCCCACCCCCTAGCAACCGGAACATGAACCAAATTTCCCAACCATAGTAAACCAAACCTCAAGGATAGAATCATACAATGTGGGAAAGAACTAAAAACACAAGAAACTGGGAAAGCAGCCATGCATGGCCGAAATAATGAGACATGAAAACCAGAAATTGATCAAACGTGAACTCAGAAATCTGGTGAGAACCATCAAGAGTAAAAAAAAAAAAATGAGTCACGGCTGGCTGCTACAAGTATGGAAGGTTGCAGCAAAAATGAGAAAAAGAAAGGACCTTGCGGCGGCATGCATATCTTTGGCGCAGCAATTTTCCTTTTCTTGTTAATCACATACAACATGCAAATGAACCCCCAACTAGCAAAACTTAACCTTTTACTGCTGAAACAAGACATCAAACTATACACACAAACCACAAAAGGGAGGCAGCAGAAGATTATGAGACATCAGTAAATAAACTTTGCCAGAACTATCATGTTGTCTTCCTGGGTTAGGTTTGTTCATCATGCGAAAACTAGCCATGAATTCAAGCAAAACAACCCATAATACAATTCTCCTACTCAACCAATACCACGATCAACTAACACCAACAACCCAGACCATGAACTCCAAACCGCACTGCTGCAGGCAGCCGAAAACTCCAAGCTTGTTGCAGCAGCAGATTTTATGCACAACTTCAACCAAACGAACATCTGACTCGTGCAACCACATTATCAAGCAACATTTTCAAACCATGCCATAAAGATCTTTGAATCTAAACACCAGAATCCAAAGAAAACATGCAAATCTAACCATGTTCTGAATCCTTAACATCTTAACCAAACTTATCTGATAGCAACATGTTCGATCCATACGGATCCCATCCCAATCAGCAAACAAACCAAAGATTACATTTTTATTACAAAATTAAAGCAATAGAGATGAACAAAACATCTAGCCCAGTGAACCACTACCAACGTCAACGGCGGACCCAATGAGAAAACAAAAGATGCAAGAACACAGCTCATCCATGAAGGGAAAAAACAAAACAGAAAGGGATAAGAAATCAGTTCAAAAGATACCTAAAGAAGCTTTTTTTTTGAATGGGTTCGGATGAGTGAAAGCAGATAGTCGGCTTCCTTTCCTTTTCCCCGATCTTCCCTAGTTCTCTTTCTGTTCCGCCGTCTAGAATCTCTTACCCTTAGTTTACTCTCAAAAACCTCACAAAACTCCCTCCTTTTTCCTTCACCGTCCTTCTCTCTTGCTCTCTAGCTTTTTAGAATTTTCTTCCAGCCGTCAATCTCTTCCCCGTAGCTTTTCTTTGTGTTTTCTCTACAGCCGTCAACTAAAAAAGCCTCTCCATTCTTGCCGTTTCTCCTTGCTTTCATATGGGACCTATATCCCCTAAACCCTCACCTCAAAGGTGAGGATGAAGGGTTTGTCTCTACATTAACCCCAGCCATCCGATCCCTCAGCCATATTTTCTCCTTGAAAATGATATTCAGGCCGCTGCAATGTGCGGCTCATCATTTTTTTTTAATAATAATAATACAAAAATAATATTTTAAATAAAAATCAGATAATAAAAAGAAAACTCGGAATAAAAGATAGAAAATAAAATGCCTAACAACAAATTATGTTTGATTAATGATTTTTTCTCATCTTTTTTCTCTTTTTTTTTTCTTTCTTTTTTTTCTTTTTTCAATTAAATAGTGAAAAGGAAAATAAAACATATTTTTAAGAATAATTTTTTCTCTTTTGACAAATCTTATGCTAAAAACAATCTTGTAATAAAAATAAGTAGTTAAAAGGGTAAAAACGAATACAAAGTAAAACTAACATAAAAATAAAAATAAAAATAATAGACCATAATAATCTGAGACATACCAAAAATCTAAAACTAAAATCATGGAATCAGATAAGAATTATTACTAAAATAACAAAGAAATAAAATTAGGACAAAAATAAATAAAATAAAATAAATGAGATACAGAATATTTAAAAATTTGGTGTCTACAGGTCGTCCTTGGACTCAAGCCGGCATGGGTTTGGTCGGCCTCCTTGGTAAACCATGGGAAAAATAAAAGCTTGATCTGGTGAGAGATCTCGTTTGGCATACTTGAATAGAATCGCCTTAAACAAATGACAGGTGGGCTTGAAACAGGGGTATGTAAGGTGAAAGGGGACAGGTTAAGTGGAGTTCTACGGACTAAGCCTACCCGATTGGCGGAGTGTCAATTCGTGGAGATTCTTGATCGTGCCAGTTGTAGACACCAAATTTTTTATTTTTATTCTATTTTTTATTTTTGTTTTATTTATTTTTGTTTTTAATTATCAGCTATTTTTTAATTATTAATCTTATGATTCTATTTATAAAAAAAAAAGAGAGAGAGCAAGCTCATGCATGTGCACACGATCCAAGCCCTTCCTCAGCTTCATATCAGAAGCTAGTTACGCGTAGTACAAAAAAAAAGGGCAGCTGGCTTCTTCTTCCCATTTCATTGGTTCCTCCAAAGGATTCTGAGTACAAGTCCAGCTCACTCCCTTCATGAACGGGATCAATGGGGCAAGAGCAAGCCATATCAACCCATTTTGGGGTTTGAGATCTCAGCCGTCCATCGTAGGTTTAGGTTTTGGGTTCCTTTAAATGCTTGAAAACGCAGCTAGCAAGAGGGGGTAAGGGTGTGACGTCGTAGGTTTAGGTTTTGGGTTCCTTTAAATGCTTGAGAACGCAGCTAGCAAGAGGGGCTAAGGGTGTGACGGCAGAGAGAGTTTTTAGAATAGATAGAGGGTGACGGCTAAAAAAGGGAATGAAATAGTAGAAGTGGCGGTTGGGTTTTGAGAACAGAAAAAAAGGCAGCTTTAAGGGTGAGAGAGAGAAACAAGTGATGGAAGAAGAGATCTTGAGTGGAGGAAAACAAAAAGAAAAGAACCGAGAGGAAAAGCTGGGGGAGAAACGGAGAAGTTGAGAAAAAGGAGAGCTTGGGAAGGAAGGCTCTGGATCAAGCCGAGAGAGGAGACTCAGGAGATTGAAGCTACGAAAAATTTTCTACTACATGCCCATCACTTCAGGCCCAAGTTCTTGGCTTCCCTCACATCGATTCACTCTCCAGCTGTGTGTAGGTAACAAATGCATCTTGATCTAACCAACTCAATCTTTTTATGAAGATTCGGTGAACCATCGCATGAGTTTTCTTGGTTAATGCATATTCTATCTGTTAGCTCCTTTTTTTGATCTCTTTTGATTCAAAGTTCTGAGTTTTAATGGCTAAAAGATTTATTACACGAGCATTAGACATGATTAGAGGTTAGATCTTGATGTCATGGCTGCACAGTTGGTCCGGTCCTTTGTTTTCAACAGGTAGAACCAGTTTCTTTTGTTCTTTATATATCCAAATCTCCTCTGTTTGGTTATCTAGAGTTACAACCATGTCGAAGAGGTAATTTTTTCTTTTTGGGTTGTTTGAGCTCTTGGGTTGCTTGAAGTTCGTGTTTTGTTTGTGGTTTGATTGGTTTTCCATGTACATGTCTAGTGCAAGATTCTTTCTTTCTTTCTTTGCTGCGTTTTTATCTTCTTGAAATTGTCTGGGTTGGGAAATCTTTGGCAAATGCAAAACATGGGATGAGACCTTAACGGTAGAATGTATGTTTTGTGGTTTTTGGGCTGAAAGTTTGCTGCCTTGCTGAATTTTGCTGCTATGTTATGTTGCTTTGTTTTCTGGGTTGATTGTTCTCTGCTGCCTTCCTAATTTCTTCCTCATGTTCCCGCAAGTCATTAGTTTAAAATCCCCTCTACACCAGCGGATGTTGATTTCATGTGTTTGAGTGTTTAGATTGTGTATGCATTTGAACTTGAATCTCGACAAAGCCGAGTTAAGGAAAAGGCAGCAGTCATAAGCTATGTTTAGAAATGGCATTCACGAATCCTAAAATGCAGCTTTTGCTTTGTAAAATTGGATGAGTGAGTTTGTGTGTTGTTGGTCCAAAGGTGCATAGATCAGGCTCAAATGTTTGCTGGAAATCAAATTCCTATAATGGCCAAAAAATTGCAGAATGTTATTTCGATGCTTGCATGATCTTTTGTCCGAGTTTCTGATGTTTAAACATAAGGATCTTACGGTGGGAAGTGAGATGAGTGCTTAGTGATTGTGTTGTATTAGTTGTTTGAGATATTGAAATGTTGTTTGCTTGAGATAATGAAATGAAAAACAAGCCATGGCTGGAATATTGCAAAAGATGAAGAAAGCTTCATTCGTATGCATGCATGAGAAATCAAAAGAAAATATTGCAATTCAACCCCACATGTTTCCACCTAATGCTGCTATGACCCAACCAATTGAATAGTTTCATCAATTTGGCTCCTTTAACATGTCCTTTTTCGTTGACGTGTTTTCATATGATTTGTGGGTAGTTTGTTTTTTTTGGATTTTGGGGATCAATTTGAAGGGTCCAATAATTTTTCTAGATTTATAGTTAATTTGAATTTTTTGGAACTTTGGCATTTTGTTGTTCAATCATGGTAAATAGGTCTTCATTTATTATTGTGAGTTTTGTCATTTGATTGATAGTTTTCATCTTGAGACATTAATTTTAATTTCCTTCCCTTTAGACCCCTAATATTTAATAAATTGACCCCTCGAACTGCTTTGATTTTTAAAAGCAAGTCTCTACTTGTTTTAATTTCTTGGGTTGTTTTCTTTTTTTTTTAAGGGCCTTTGATTAATTCAATTTCATGCTTATCTCCATTTCTTATGATTATTTGTTAATTAAAGTGATGCATTGATCCTTTCTTTGTTTTTGTACGATAAATAAGTAATTTCGTCTCATTAGGGTCTCAACTCAAGGGAAGTACACTCTATCCCTTATTTTGACTTTAATTGATCCTATGTGCCCTTATGTGATTTTATGTGCATAATTGCATGCCTTTTGAATGTTTTCATTTTATTTATTTATTTATTCGCTTTATTTGTTTAATTTTGTATATTTATTTTAGTTCAATTTTGATTATTTAAAAGGCATTTAAATGCCGAGTTGTAATAGTTAGGGGTTTATTTATTTATTTATTTATTCCTTTCCCCTTAGATTGTAGTAGGGCCTCCCAAGTGTAATAGTTAGGGTTTTATTTGATTTATGCTGCTTTGTGTGATTTGCATGCTTATGTGTTATGTGTTATCCGCTTTCTTAGAACTTTGCATTTAGATATCATGATTATGTGCTACATGCTATGTGAAACTATATGCTCTGCATGTCAATTTGCTTTAGCAATATATTTGATTATATGGATGGAATGCATGTTACTGTGGTTAGTCCAATGCTAGTCATGGTCTTTCTCTCGAACTCTTACAAGTCCAATGCTTGTGAGAGAGCGTTAGTAAAAGGTTAGTCCAATGCTAGACCCAATAGGGTCATCCCTCACTAGTTAATACTCGCATGCCTTCACTACATTTCATTCATTTTTCCTTTTAGAATTTTTACATCTTTGCATGAATCTTCACCCTTTATCCGCATTTGAAACACAATCTTTAGGACTTTGCATTTCATTCTAGTTATTAGGGTTATCTGCTTGATTAGGTTAGGGAGTCACCCTTCTGGTAAGGGAAACAACCGAGTTTGGCTACACATAGCCTTAGCACGCTTGTTTTCTTTCTAGCCAAAAGGCAAATCAAATGTCACAATTTAGGGTCTTCCCGTACCCATTTTGCTCGCATTCCTCTAGGGCTCATGCATTTCTAAGGCACATTACCATTTGCACACTATCACCTTACCCACTATCACTTTGCACTCTCATCTTACACACTCTCATCCTACACATTCTCATTTCACACACTATCACTTTATACATTCTCACTCTTCACACTATCACTTCATACTCTCTCACATTTGTACACATGCACTTTTACATACTCATTTGCACCCTTGCACTTTACATACCCATTTGCGCACTTGCACTTTGCACACTTACACCCGGCACTCGTTTTTACACTCAAAAACATTGTCGCACACTCTCTTTTTCTCATTATTTACTCGAACATTCATTTGCATTTATTCGTGACCTCATTGAGGGTTCACCATTGGCTATCACAATTCATGTGATTAGGACCAATCGAGTCTCAAAATAGACATTTTGTCCCATTCGAACCAATCATTAGATTTAGATTTGCATTCATGTTAGACACATCCAAAATGCAATACATCTCTTGGGTAAAAATTAGGAAAATTATCACTAAATCACGCAACTAGCTTAGGCTAGGGTAAAAGGGTGCCTTAGACTTCGTCTTTGCCTTCCCTTTTATCAACCGTGACCCCCGAACTCGTCTCTTTGATTTTCATAGACTAGGAGTCATCTAAAAAGGTTTTACTTCATTTTTTCAAAAACTACTTTTTTGGGTGACTTGGTACACCCCAACTCAATACCAAGTGCTGACTCCTACTTTTCTGTTTAAAAACCTTTTTAGATTATCATTTTGGCCAAACCGTCGCATTTAAAAGTCCCATGGCCTTTTTCTTTATTTCACACACTTCACAGATTTCATGCACACTGCACATATGATTTCCAAATGACTTTATTTTTCTTTACTTTTTCTCAAAAATGGGGCGCGACAGCTTGTGATGTCTCACAAAATTTTTATTATTTTAAAATTTCATTTCGAATTTATTTAAATATTTAATTACCCATTTAATCCGAATATTATTTTTCTAACCTCTTTAGACCTAATTACATGGATTTATAGTTTCGTTATATTTTTAAAGTGATTCGTTTCAAAATTTAATTTTTGGAAACTCGTTAATTGAAAATAGTGAATACGCGATTGGAATCAATAATCGATTCAAGGATACCGTAAGTTGGGAAAATTGGAGACTCGTATAATAGTCCTAAGATAGGTATTTGTGTGCTTAAATATTCAAGTGATAGTTATTAGTACCATCGTTATAAGAATTTCTTGGAAGTTTCACTTTATCGCACTTAATTTGGAGAAACGCGTTTTTACACGCGCGACTTAACTGAGGGACTTTAGACCCTTATTTTGGGACAATTAAGAGTGAATAATATTAATACGATTATAAGTATATTGGAGGTTTAGTGCACTAGTGAAATGAACGTGAGAGGAATAGAGCACAAAACGCGCGCGTACGCGCACTATTGAAGAGTTGACTTTTGCACCAATCCTAGCCCCACAAATAAAGCTTTATTAGGAAGCTAAATCAGATCAAAACACTCTCTCTCTTCCTCACAAAGTGGCAGGCCATCAGCTGCAAAAACAACCCAAGGAGTTCTTCATTTTTCATCTAAACATCTTGCACAAATCATCTCCAATTCCTTCCAAATTTCACACACACATAGCTTGATACTTGGAGATCATTTTCAGCTACAAAAAGGAGGAGCTTTGCATGGTTTTATTGAGCTGAGAGAGGGCCGAAAATTCTGTCTTGTTCACCCATACGAGTAAGTTACGATCAACCTTCAAATTCCTAGCCTATGGAAGTTGATTTACACTTATGAGCTTAGATATTCATGTGGGTGGCTTGTTATTGTTGGAAAATGTTGAAGGTGGGCTCTATGAACTCCCACTCTTGGATTGATGGCTGATGTGATGATTGATGATGGATTTAATATTGGTTTAGTGCTCAAATTGGTAGTTTAGTGGTGCATAACTAATATAAACTTCAAGGAGTGCATGGGTGTAAAGCTTCCAATTCTGCCCCTGTTATGATCGTGCCACTTTTTGCAAAATTTTATGGTTTTAATGGCTTGTATATGATGTTTATATGTTGTATAGATAGTGTACAAAGTTTCATCGAAAAATATTGAGGTTTGGTTGGTCAAATGGAGTAATCTCACAAAGTTAGCAAACCTGGAAATTTTCCCCTAATGCTCAGACAGTCTTCTTGTTTTGTCCATAACTCTGTGCTCCGACGTCAAAATCAAGTGCCGTTAGTGGCATTTGAAAATAGACATTCCTATATTTCCAATGGTATAAAATGCAACCCCTAATTCCACCCGAATATTCCGTACCAACCATTTAAAGATGACTGTCCTGTTTCTCTGTTTTCCTGGAACGAAGTTCAGAAGCTACAACTTGAGGCTCGAATTTGAGCTAGTTGTGTGCTGAATTTCAAAATGATTTCTTCTGTGAAATTATAGTTTTATGAATTTATTTTACAACGCTACCAACCATGCTCAATTCTGAGTTGAATTAAGTGATTTGTGATCAAAATACGAAACCTGCCCTGTTCTTGAAAACCCTAAATGTTGGGCAGAATCGATGCTAGACTTGGTGTGGACTCGCTCATTGAATTTCTTGGAGTTAAGACACTTACCAAATGTACCATGAATGTTTATTAGGCTTTTCCTATACAAATGAACCATGTTTGAAGGATTTTCCTTGGCCAAATGTTTGGAATGGAAAACAAAAAGCTCAAGGCAGTTTTGCCTTAGGATTTTTAGAAACTTTGGTTGTTTGGTTGACTACCTTCCCGAAGTTATTTCTCCATGAAATTTGGTAGAGGGACATCCATTATATGGTAGTATTATGCTGCTAATTTTGGTATTATTCTGAGGCCGTTTCATAGCTCAAATAAATTTCCAAAGTTCATGATTCGAGTTTGGAAAACCCTTGTTTCACAAGGAAATTTTGGTAACTTTGAGTTGCCATATCTTAGTGATCAAAACTCCGTTTCTCATTCCACTTGTTTTTTTGTAAACTTGGATTACAACTGTAATAGAGTTCCAAATTTCAAAGGCTAGTTCCAATCAAGTCAATTTTGCCGAATTTTCAAAGTTGGCCAAAAACCAACTTAAATCTGCCTTATAAACCAAAACAGCGACTTTGAGCTCATTTTTGAATGTCTTCCATTTGGAATCTTAGAAAAGTGTATTCTAGGAACTTTTAGTACTTTGGAAGAATTTTCCAACGGTACCAAGTTTTCCAATTTTTGACATGTGGAATGTGAGATACGATTTTTCTAATGTATCGCATCAAAACTGAAATTTTCTGAATATCAAGGAAATGGAGTTTTTCGAGTACTCCTTATTCCTTCGATAGTACTTGAACGTTTATGCTTGATTTCCAAGACAAAAAGACTCGATTGCTCTTGTACTTCAAGAAACTCCACTTGAACCTCGATTTACGAGTAATTGAGGTTCATTATCACGAAATTTCCCTAGATTGTACTAGTGCACAATCTTCCTTGATAATTGGGATGTGTGAATGATAATTCACTATTATTTGCTCAGGCGCACATGAGGACCTTCAAGAGGATCCCACGGTGGAAGCTTGAACCTCCCAAGGACACTTTTTCTATTGACTCACAGTGAGTGTCAAGTGTATGAATACTTGATACATGTTTAATTGTCATAATTGTTTGGAGATTTTCAAAATGGAGGCGAGTGCGTACTTTACCACACTCATTCTTATTTGAAATGAATGACTTATGATTCAAATGAAATGAATGCTTTATGAATGACTCAATTGAATGAAATGAAATGATTGAATGATTGAATGAAATATAATGGTATGCTATGGCTGCATACGTCGTTGGAGTGAATCTCCTCGACTCTCAATTGTAAATGGGGAGGCCCAAACTCATAGGCCGACCTTAGACTCGAGTCGACACGAGCTTGGTCGGGAACCTTGGCGAGCCATGAGATAATGAACCTCGACCTAATGAGAGGTCTTGCTTGGCATACTCAAGGAGTATCGCCTTATAAATGTCTTGCGGGCCCGGGAGGTGCACGGTGGACAGAGGGAAGTAAGTGGTGATCTACGGAATGGAAATACCGACCCGGTTGACGGAGTGTCATCGCGGGAAGGTATACGAATGACATTGGCAAAGCAAATGGAAATTAGCTCGTGAGAGCTCCGATATCCTTGAATTGTTTCTGCTTACTTTTCCGCTCAAATTGTTATTTATTGCAATATTGGTGCTGTACTTGTTAAATTGGGATTGCTACTTGATCATTGTGCTTGCATGTGTGTTTTTGGCCTCACGAGCGTTTTGCTCACCCTGTAGATTTGTTTTCCTTAACAGGTTTGGGTTTGGAATGAGGATCGGAGGAATTTCTCTTTTGTGTACTCATGTAATAGGGTTCCAACCCTTTTACCTAGACTTTTGGATATTGTATATTTTGGGCTGTATTATGGAAACCCGATGTAAGGATTGGATAATTGTTATCGATCGTTAAGTTTGAACACTTCCGCACTGTTTGTATGTATATGTTCTGGTTGTTGACTTCTAGTACCGCTATAAGCTTCAATTGAATTGCTTGAGTCCTGGCGAGAGCTGGGCAGGCGTCTCGCGGATACCCTTTGGTTCGTCTTAGGGAGAAGTGGGGGTGTCACACAACTTGGCGACTCCACTGGGGACTTCCTAAGTGGGTCCGAGCACTTGATTTAGTTATTCTTTTCCTCTTCTACCCTTTTCATGTATTGCATTGGGATGTTTAGGGTTGCATTTTTTCTTTTTTAGGATTTTTTGCATTTTTTGCGCATATCAACTCACTCCCTCACCCATTTGCGTACGATTGATTTGATGAATGGATGGTTTATTTATTTACTTTTTACTTGTATCGCGCTTGCATCTTGGGGGATAGCTACCCTAGAACCGTCGACCGCATTTGATGGTATTATGATCTCTCCCCACAAAAGAGAAGCACTTCATACGTGCATGCATAATTTTTTGCCCTATTTTTCTCTGTCATGGGCGCCATCCCACATCTCCCTATAGGATGAGGATCGATTTCCTTAGGTATACGGATGGTGTGCACTGCGCCCATAGCGATGCCTAAGGGATCACTCGAGCCACCGACCGAAGGCCTTGGGATTGATGACTCTTCGCCTCTTTGTTTGAAGGCTTGGGAGCCGGAAGCCAGATCGAGTCTAGATGCATAAGTGAGCCAAACCTCATGCATCCATATTAGAAATACCTTAGGGTAGAGTCAACCTTATCCTGAACTCGGGACACTAGGCACGAGGGGAGGGATCCTACCCCCTTTCCTTATTTATGTTTTTTGCTTTTTATATCATTTAATTGCCCAACGTGTTATGTGATTATGTGTTGAACTAACGTTTCTTTGTTTTCTTATCTTTAGCATTCACAAACGCTAGAAAATAAGAGATCTGGCATGATCTTCTTTTAGAACCTACCCTCTTAGATAGGTTATTGCACGTTTAAATTTCAATGTATTGCATTTGTAGGTGCACATCATTTTAGACCTACCCCTGGCATACAAAGGGTCCTTTTTGGTCATGATATAATTGATTGTTTTATTGCTTTAATAAACTGGCATCATGCATCCACCTTAGAAGGGAATGCCATTTAGGAAATCCCGTTATAGGAATAAACCATCTCGTGTCTCGAATATGTAATCTAATGAGGCTTGCACGTCTATATTTCTTGTACCGTCCAAAGGGGTAGTGCACAAGGTAAGGTAGGATCCGATCATTTTCATAGAGCGATATTTGGAATATGAGCATCTAATAATCATTTTTTGGCCATTTTATCAAAAATTGGTAAAAATCCCTTGCGTAAAGGACATTAATTTGAAGAAATTCACAAATAACTCCTCATCGTTGAGACAATTAATAGATTGAGGCCAAATATTGATTTTAGAAGGCTCATAGACTAATGTATCGCAATGAGTGGACAATTCAACCCATTTTTGAATAAACCATCAATTCCCTTCAACTCATTTGATCAAGTTATTTATCAATTTCATCCAACCCATTTTGTCAATTCATTTATTTTTTAAATCATCAATTTCATTTGACCAATTTACCCCTTTTAGGGTGATTCAGTCAATTTTGAATAAATTATAAAAATTTCATTCAATTCATTTGATTAGTTTACCCCTTTTAGGGTGATCTAGTCAATTTTGAATAAATCATCAATTTCATTTGACCAATTTCCCAATTTTAGGGTGACCCAGTCAATTTTTAATAATTTATCGGTTTCATCCGATCCATTTGACAACGTAGGGTTTCAATGTCAACTTTAGAATTGGAATGGCTAGTTGTTTTGAGAAAATCACCCATGGTGTTCGTTCCATTTGGATAGATTAGGATTTCAATCCATGTTAAGAAATTGCAATTCCTCCAATAGCAAGTTCATCAAAGTTTAATCAATTCGTATGAATTCCTGTGCCGATCAAAATTATTCATTCATTCGGATTTGTCTGCCGCTGTTCAATTGGTCCAAAATTTTCAAATTACTTTCTAATCGAATGTCAATAAGTTGGTTGTATCCATCAGGTATAGTAGAGTGCCTACCTCAGAGGATTACTTCATGTTAGGCCTACCCTTGGCACTAAAAGGGTCCCCCAATAGGACATGCATCCGAATTTTTTGGATATTTACTAACTCTTATCTTTTTCTTTTTCTTTATTTTTGTTGGAAGAGCTAAGAAAGTGCTAAATCTAAAGGCAATTCCTTTCAAAATTTTCAGGTAATATTTAATATAGCTTCTTGTCGAAGCCCCATCATAACACGATCTCGCAGTCAAACCCAAAAGAGTCGTGTAAACATGAGTGCACAACCTGAGCCAACTGAGAAAACTCCTACAACAACCCCACCTGGGACTACAAGTTTGGGAGCTCAACTGACTGAGATGATTGCTAGATTCAATGAGATGTCTATGGAAATGGCAGCCCAGAGGCAACTAATCGACCAACTCATCAACAGCGCCGTTCAGCCCGAACCAATACCTGCCAAACAACTTGAGCTTGAACCTCCACCCCCTATCCAAGCTGCTTCCAATCCATCTTTTACCATTCCACCTCCAATGATTACAAGACCCCAGATCCAGGCTGCCTTCAATACACCTTTCACTGGTCCACTTGAAGAAACCTTTAATTACACTGTTGCAAATCCATCATACTCTTACCCTCTAATCCTTCATTCAATTCTAGTCATGCTCAAATTCTACCACCCCAAATTACTTCCAATATTCCCTCTGAGCCATAGACATTATATCAAGCCACTGCAGAGCCTTTCCTGTTAGACAACACTGCCCAAGCAAAACCAGAGATAGGGGAATCTTCGGCTCATGTTGACATGAAATTGCTCAAGCGCCTCGATCGTCGATGAATTCATAAGGAAAAGCCAGGGTTTAAGCAAGCAAGGAGTGTTGGACTATGATGAGCTTTGCCTTTTTCCTGATGTACAATTGCCTATGGGATTCAAAACTCTGAAATTTAACAAGTATGATGGGACAGGTAATCTCAAAACACACCTCCAACTATTTGCTAACAAGTTGGAAAGACCTGTAGATGACGAGAATCTGCCTCTAAAGCTGTTCCTGGAAAGTCTGGAGGGGGATGCACTCGATTGGTACTCAAATTTGAAACCTAAGGAAGTAAAAACCTGGTTTGATTTGTCTAATGCTTTCGTAAGGCAGCACGAGTACAATTGTGAGTTGGCTCCGACATGAACTACACTGGAAGGAACGAAGAGGAGACCATCTGAAGACTACAAAACTTATGCTAAGAGATGGAGGAAGATAGCTACAAAAGTCAAGCCACCAATGACTGAGGACAAAATTATCCACATCTTCATTAAGGCACATGATCCTCCGTACTTTGAGGAAATTTTTCACATGACTGGATGCTCGTTTGCTGCTATTGCCAATAAGCTCGAACAATACGATGACTTCGTAAGAGTTGGGAAGATCGTTAATGTCTCTGCCCTTAAATCGCAATTAGATGCTTTACAAGGGCAGGGGAGCAGTAGGAAAAAGTCGCAATTTAAAAAGAAAGAGGGGGAAGCTGCCTTTATTTGGGACCAAAACCGTACGTCGAGACCCAGATTTCAACATAGCCCAACATATTCACCACCTTATCCCTACTATCCAAGTTCTCACCATGTTTACAACACCAATATCACCCACCCCGACCTCGCCCAAATTACGCCAACCCATCTATAGCCCCTTTCCAAATATCTCAACCAAATTTTCAACAAAATCGTCCTCGTCCTCCTTACAACCAGAGATTTCCCTCACTAAACAAACCCACTTATAACTATCCCCAACCCACTAAAGCCTACAATCAAAGCCGTACCCGAACATTCACCAACCTAGGCAAGCCTTTGGACCAGTTGTATGAGCAATTAAAGGCTGCCAGTAAAATAGGTGTGATTCCCCCTCCAACTTACCCTTATCGCACACCTACTGGATACAATCCACAGGCTATTTGTTCTTATCACTCAGGGGCACCTGGTCACGCCACTGCTAATTGTCGACTCCTCAAACATAAAATTCAAGACATGATCGAGGCAGGGGAAATAGTGCTAAGGAAAAAGGGTGAATAAGGACCGAGTATAAGTACAAATCCCTTTCCCGAACACAAAGACGCCTTTGAGGCATCCACCCCCAATGAAGAAATTTGAAAATCCTAAAAGAGGTTGGCACAATTAGATTGCCGAGTATCTTCCCTCTCGAAGGGAACTTCAGTGAATCTGGGGATTTTCATTTGCTAAAATTCATGAAAATTGTCACTGTTTTGTGTAAATAGTTTTATCAAGCTCAATCAAGTTTTTGCTAAAACAATTTTTGCATTATCAAGTTCCTGTGTTTTTCAATAGAGTGTATAGTTACATCTTTTCATACCATTTTGTTTATATATTGGTTGATTGCTTATTATTTTTAATTTCCTTCTAAATTCTTTCAGATGGCCAAAAATAAAATTATTTGACCCTTTGGATATCACTGCTCTGGAATCCGATGATGGCAATCTCGATATCACTCACAACTTTGGGACTATGGAATCCGAAATTCAAAATGAGAGTGATAGTGAGGAAGAATCTGATTCTTTTTCAAAAGGTCTTGAGCAATATGAAAAGAAATCCAAATCGAACCTAGAAGAGACAGAAATTGTTAACATTGGCACTGAGACTGAGGTCAAAGAAATAAGGATCAGTATATGTGAGAACTCGTGAATTTTCTTATTTTCTAGGCTTTATTTTATTTAATTACATGCATTTTCTTTATTAGGAAAACTTTTCTAAATAATTTTTTATGAGTAAATAGGGTTTTTAAATTACCTTTCTAGTATAAGTTAGTTCATGAGGTTTTAAGAGTATATACCGGATGTGGGACCCACTAGTGCGGTAAGTTCGGTAAAATTCGGCCAATTAGGTTGAGTTGTGTATACCGGGTTTAATTTATCAGGTGTTAAGAGATAATTAGAGGTAACCCAGATGGATTATCATTGGAGAGACAAAAGGATAGAGTTGCACTAAAAAGGTGACAAGTGTCACATTATGATTTAAAGTTGGACTTTGACCACTATTCGTTTACGTTACTAAATATTCAATTTGGACCCAAACTCATCTTCATTCATGAAGCATCTTGGCCGGCCCTCACTAGAAGAAAAGAAAAGAAAGCTCTCAACTTGTTTATTCCATTTCTTGCACAAATCTAGCAAATCAACCATTTAAACTTCCAATTTCTCCATAAAAACCCTTCTCTAGGTAGCATTAAGGTTGTTGGTGAAGTGGTTTGGAAGAAAGTGGTGCTAAGTTGGCTCTGTCGCGCCCCATTTTTTGATAAATAAAATAAATGATTTGAAAAAGATGTTTTTGATTCAATTGTGATTGGAGAATGATTTTTGTGAGTTGAAAAGACATGGGTCTCAATGGGACTTGGGAAAAAGCGACGATTTGACCCAAAAAATAGTTTTTTTAAAAGGGTTTTTGAATGAGAAATTGGAGTCGCCACTTGGTAATGATTAAGGTGTACCAAGTCACCTAAAAAATAAATTTTTAAAGACAAAGTAGTAAAACCCTTTTAAAAACGACTCCTAGTCCACGTAAGCCAAAGAAAAAGGTTCGGGAGTCACGTTTGACAAAGGGGAAGGCAAGGATAGAATCCAAGGCACCCCTTTGACCTAGCCAAGGCTAGTTGCGCGACTTAACCTTACCTTTCCTAATTTTCTACCCAATGTATGTATTGCACGTTGGATATGACTATATGAATGCAAAACGGAAAGGAAAATGCAATCCTAAATTCTAGGATATCTCTTGTGAGGCTTTTGGTCCCAAACCACATGAATTGTGGCGGCCAACAAAGGAAAACCTCATAGAGGTCGATTAATGCAAATGAGAGTTCAAATTTAAGTGTGCAAGTGTGAAAGTGTATGAAAGATGCAAGAAATGTAAGTGCAAGTGTGCGAATGTATAAAAAGGTGCATGTGTGAAATTGTATAAAATTCAAATGTTTTTTGTGTGCAAGTGTGTAAAAATAGAATAATAGATATATAAGGTAAGGTGGAATTCCATTTGTGAGGTGAAATTGAGCACGTGATGAGAAAAATGTAGTGAGAAAGTATGGTTTAAGAAATGTGAAAAAATGTGGTTAAAATAGTATGTAGGTGATAAAAATGAAAGTATGACCCTAGAGGAATGCAACAAGTCGGGTACGGGGGTTGACTCCTAACTTTTCGACTTCGATTTTCCCTTTGATTAGAAGGCGAAACTAGCGTGCTAAGGCTATCGAGTAGCCACACTCGCTCGTTTCCCTTATCGGAAGGGATTTTCACGCAAATGAACCCTAACTAGCATGAGATGCAAGTCCTAAAATGAAGGGGAAGGGGTTTGAGGAACATACCAAATGACAAACTAAGGAAAAATACGTGATATGTGGTGATCATGCACTTAATGAAAAAAGGAAAAAAGAACCTATTGGGTCTAGCATTGGACTAGCCCATTCTATGAATTCCGACTAGCGTTGGACTAGTGGAAACGATAAAAGAAGCCACAACTAGCGTTGGACTAGTGTGGTGACGTACATTCATCCATTCCATTCATCTATACTACAAAAAGCGAGTAGACATGCGAATCACTTATAAACACGTAGCACATAACACTTAGCATGCTTGACTAGATGCAAAATCCTAATAAAGCATTTAACATATAACACATAGGCATGCAACCATTACATTTGCTAACTAAAACAAAAGGGAAAGGGAAAATGGACCAAATTACTTGCTATGCCCTATCTATTACAAGCCAAGAGGTGTACACATACCCCATAATGAATAACTTAAATAAAAGTAAAAGTAAATGAAATATATGCAAGGAATTAAGAAAAGCAAAGTAGACATGCATATTCACGTAACACGTAGGAGCACGTAGGAGAGACAAACAAAGATAAGAGAAATTATACCTTCTCCTAATGGTAAGCAAATGAAGGAAAATGGCTTCAAAACAATAAAGGGGTCAAGGCATCAATTTAAAAGTAAAGTATAAGCAAAAACACCAAAACCCACCTAATTGCAACTTGAATGAGCTCAAAAAGTGCTTAAAGACCAAGAAAACGGAATAACCCGTTCAATTTCCAAATATAGCATCTACTAAAGACCCAAAACAAGCATTACTCAAACATTCAAGTCCAAATAAATCGTTTAAGCACTTCAAAGATTCCAAAAATAAAGAAAAAGCCAAATAATGATTGAAGTTGCAATAATTTTAGGACTTAATTACAAGATACTAAAACATGCTTGGGCTTTTGTGGCACAAAGAGAAACTTAGAAGGATCAAATTGATTAAATGTTCCAACTACTTGGGCCTTAGTAGAACAAAAAGGGACTTGGGGGGGGCAAAAGCCAATTTTGAAAGTTTTCCATGCAGAATTCATGCAAAGTTACGTAGCTTATATTTTGCAATTTTCCAGCAGCCATTCCTTCAGCAATCCTTCATTTGTACAAAGCATTTTAACCCCAAATGGATTTGTGCAAAACAAACCAATGGATTCAACAACTCAACTTGCATGTAACAACTTAGAAGAAGGTTATGCAAAATCTGGAAAAAAGCTTTCATGCAAGGCTCATGAAGAAACTGAGATTTCTGCAATTTTCCAGCCAATGTTGCTTCGGCAACCTTTAAGCTTTCAAATGCAATGCAGATTTCATGCAAGATTTAGGACCCAAAGCGCACAGCTTTGCTTGAAAATTTTTTAGCCAAAATCATGATTTGAAACCAAACAACAAGACATATAATTTTAAACCTCCAAACCAGCAAGAGACGTAAAACGAGCTGATGCAAAAATCTGGAATAAAGCTCATACGAAAAAGATGGTTTGTTCTTTTCCAGCAAGCACTTGAACGTGATTCAAACATTTCAGCCCCTAAACATACACACCCAACACTCTTGTCCAATTCCTTTTCAACCCGTACCCCAACACATCAAAACATGCAAACCCAGCTAGCAAAAAAAAAAAAAATGGATGGCTGAGGCTTTAATCAGAAAATGCAGGTAAAAGAAAACAGCCAAGCATGAGATGCAGCAAAAGAGAAAGGTGAAGCTTGCGGCAATATTCATCCAGAATTTTTGCAACTTCAAGCTTTCAAATGCAGGTTTCAAGTAAACTTCAAACAAAACCAGCAAAGACTATCACTTGACCACATTTAACATCTGGATACTTTGATTAACACAACAAAACTGAATATGCAACAAAAAGAGCAGCAAAACCACCCCCCAAAAGCTCATGCAACTCAGCCAAAGCTGCCACGAATATCCACAGATACTGTTGCCTTTTGTTGCCAAGCTCGCTTCAAGCGTGGCTTGTTGCAGCAGGTTTGTATGCGCAGCAGGTTTGTATGCGCAGAAACTCAGTCCAAGGCAAAAACTAAGACAAGCAGGAGGATCATCAAGCATGCGATTTTTCCATGATCCCGGGAGTTTAGCACATGCAGATTTCCTTTTTTATTCAATCATTTAACACTTTACCCATTCAAAACTAGAATAAAAACCTCAAAGTATAGGTTTTTCTTTTGCATTTTTTGAGACAAAACCGTGACAAAGATTTTAGCAAATCAGGCATGCTTAGGAGCAGAGAATGGGCATGGACGTTCACATGCTTCACCAGCCAAATGACTGTCTACAGACTTGATTCAAGCAAAACACAATAGGAGGAACAAGACCAAAAAGCAAGTTCTAATATGCTTCAAATCCTAAATGCAAGAGCTCGAGACAGAAAGGAAAAGGACATCCAGCAAAATTTTTAGGTACCAAATAAAAATGACTTGAATGTCTACTAATCTTGGACCCAACATCGCAGTCGAACATCACATAAAACATACGTTAACCAAGACATAACTTCAGCCATAAAAATCCAATCTTTGAGGCTTATCAAAAATCACAGAAGGAGAAACCGTAGATGCCATTCATTTCATTTTTGTACGCAAGAGAGGAGACACGAAAGCCAACAGCTTTTAGTTCATAAAAGCACACAAATTCTAAACAGAGCCACTGGAATCACAGCTCATTTACCCGATCATGCCCAACATACAACTATGAAGATCTGTGGTTTCTAACTCACAAACTAAGGACAAGATTCAATGACTTAAAGGGAAGAAGGCGCAACTTACAGTGATGATGCTTTCCCTCGATGAAGGCAGTGACGGACGTAAGGATGAACAGCTCCAGTGACTTTTTTCTTTTTCTTTTTTTTTTTTTTTTTCGCCTGAAGCTCTTCCTCTCCTCTGATTTGTTCAGCCGTCAAGTCCTCCGCTTGTCTCTTTTCTGGTTTCCTCTCCAGCCCATTCACCAAACCCCAACCGTTAAAAGCCTTCAGATTTTTCTCACTCAGCCGTTATCTTCCCAAAAAAAACTCTCTCTCTCGCTCTCCTTCTCAATTCTTTCTCAGCCCTCCTTATACTTTCCTTTAGCCGTCTGTAATCCTTTTCTCAGTCTCTCTTGCTTTCTCTTTGTTTTCCAGATTCCACCTAAGCCCACCCTTTCTCTCGGCCGCAGTTCTCTGTTCTTTTCTCTCCCCAGATTTTCAGCCGTTCCCTTCTCTCTCCCCCTTACGGCTGAGCCTTCTTATCCATTTTATAACCACTTCCCAATCTCCTAAACCCTCACCTCAATGGTGAGGATGAAGGCTTACCTCTCGCCTTCATATCCAGCCATCCAATGGCTGTTGAGGCTGTCCTTTGCACGCTGCAAAAAATTGCAGCGTGCATGCCGCGACGTTGTTGTTTTTTTTTTTTTTTAATTTTTTTTAATTAATTAATTAAACAACAAAAATGATAATAATAAAACAATAATAATGAATGATGAAAACAACTTAATTAACATTAGATAAAAATAAACTAAAAACAACAAAAAATGCAATTTTCCATTTTTTCATTTTTCTCATTTTTCACTTTTTTTTTTTAAAAAATAACTTAAAAATGCCAAAAAACTGAATTTAAAAGAAATAAACATATTTTTGTGAACAAATTTTCCTTTTTTTCCTTTTTTCATTTTTCAAATCCAACTAAAGCCTATTTATTTATTTATTTTTTTTTTGAATTTTTCTTTTTTTTCTTCTTTTCCTTTAATTTTCTCTTTTCTCCCTTTTTTATAATTTTCATTTTCATTTTTCCTTCGAGAAAGCATTGAATAAAAACAAAATGACTAAAACATATTTTTGATGCTTTCCTTTTCTTTTTTTCTAAAAACTCTATGCTAATCTTAAACTTAAAAGCTAAAACTAAAAACTAAAACTAAAAGTAAATAAGAATAAATAGCAAATGAAATAGGTCAACTAAAAGGGCGAAAATGAATAAAACCAAAATATCATAACAACTAATAGTGCAAAACACACAATAACGAACTAAAATGCAAGCAATCTAAAATGAAAATCATGAAATAGATGCTACATAAAATTATTCAAATTTGGTGTCTACAGTTTGCCCCTCTTTGTCTGAGTTTTGAAAAAACTTGAGACAAAAAAGTAGACACCAAATACTTACCTGTGTTATTGGGCTGCAAAAGATTCCAGTGAACAGGAATTCTAATACGGGACTGACCCGAACATGAAAAATAAAACGGGACTGACCCGAACAGAAATTTAAAACGGGACTGACCCGAACAGAATTTAAACGAGACTGACCCGAACATGAATTTAAACGGGACTGACCCGAAAATAAAACGGGACTGACCCGAACAAGAATTGAAAAACGGGACTGACCCGAACAGGAATTTAAACGGGACTGACCCGAATAGAATTTTAAAACGGGACTGACCCGAACAGAAATTTAAAACGGGACTGACCCGAACAGAAATTTAAAACGAGACTGACCCGAACAGAATTTAAACGGGACTGACCCGAACAGGAATTTAAACGGGACTGACCCGAACAGAATTTAAACGGGACTGACTCGAACAGAATTTAAACGGGACTGACCCGAACAGAAATTTAAAACGGGACTGACCCGAACAGAAATTTAAAACGGGACTGACCTGAACAGAATTTAAACGGGACTGACCTGAACAGGAATTTAAACGGGACTGACCCGAACAGGAATTTAAACGGGACTGACCCGAACAGGAATTTAAACGGGACTGACCCGAACAGGAATTTAAACGGGACTGACCCGAACAGAATTTAAACGGGACTGACCCGAACCAGAAATTTAAAACGGGACTGACCCGAATAGAATTTTAAAACGGAACTGACCCGAACAGAAATTTAAAACGGGACTGACCCGAACAGAATTTAAAACGGGACTGACCCGAACAGAATTTAAACGGGACTGACCCGAACAGGAATTTAAACGGGACTGACCCGAACAGAATTTAAACTGGACTGACTGGGAAAGTTTAAACAATGAATTGAGTTTTTTTTTTTTTTTTTTTTACCTGAGAATAGTTCAACTTTTACACCAAGAAGGAAATTTGGATCTTTGTGATTGAAGCGAGAGCTGATGTTGTTTCTTGTGATCGAATTTTGCAAATAACATCGATCCTTGCTTACTGGGAAGCTTTGTCTGTCATTGATTTAGGCGCCAAAAAGAGAGCGGCTGCTTTTGTTTGTAAATGCAACATTCCTGCAAGAAAAGAAGAAATAATGGACTTGCCACCATTATTTGATCCGGTTTGCCTTGAGAATCGTGTAAACATGAGTCTTGTGATGCTTTTACTTCTGCTTTGCGACGTTTGCCTTAGTCGAACTTGAAACCTTTCAAAATACCGCGTCACCCAATCCAGGTGGTAGCTTTGTTGCATGTTACTCATTGTAGCTGATGATTGAATCCCTTATCTTTGCCCAAACCTTAGGGTTTATCATTCATTTGAATTCAATGGTGAAGAATGATGCGTGAAAATTTATCACATAACAATCAATGTATATGCAAGATTATTTCCTATGTCAGGCAAAGATGAGCATGCAAAAGAATGTAGACAATCATAAGCAGTTATACACAAATAATTGAGAACAACTACAAGGTTTATAAAGATACACTTTGCAAAGAATATTTGTAAAAAAAACAATACAAGTTTAACCAACGAATATCATATTCAAAACTTTGGATATTTTCTCTTCGGAATCCGATACTGGCAGAAGTATCACAATTATGCGGAGAACCCTAATGAACCAGGTCACCAGCTGTTCCTTCCTGAGCTCGACTGTTAAGAACACCTACCTTGGCGCCCTTTCGGTTTTTTCACCAAGATTGCCCCCACCCTTTTTTTTTTTTTTCTTTTTCTTTCTCTTTCTTTTTTCTTTTCTTTTTTCTTTTTCTTTTTTGAGGCGCCCTTTCGGATTTTCACCTAAATATCTCGACCATGATCGGCTCAGAAACATGAATTAAAGATTTCTGGCATCAGTAAAAATGTACTTCCCTTGTAAAATTAGGCGAAGACATTACGGACATCACCTGCCAGTTGATTAACAAATTTTCTAATAGAAATGCAGCAAGTGACGAAAGGCAGGACTTTGGGCTTTTATAATGAGGTCAGGTGGGGTGTTTTTCAAGAAAAGTTGAGGCTTGAAAGCAAATTTTGATATAAAAGGTGAAATAACTTGAGATTGCACTTTTTTGAAAACAACTCCAAAACCGAGGAAAATTTGCCCCAGTTTGATCGAATTTTCTCTCTTTGCATTTTTCATCACTTTTGCATTTTCTTTGAAAACTAAATTTGCCCCAGTGTAGGGTTTTCTCTTCCCCCTTTTTTTTCTTTTCCTTTTTTTTTCTTTTCCTTCTTTTCTTTTCTTCTTTTTCCAAATAAATTTGCCCCAGTGTGGGGTTTGCAATTCTCAAAGGTTATCAAACGAAATTTGTCAATTCTGATGGCTCAAAGGGGACAAGTAGAGATAAAATATTTTTAGTGTAAAAGAAGATGGCCTGACTTGCATTTCGCCATTTGCATGAATTTCTTAAAGAAAATTTGCATGATCAAATGAAAAACTTTTTGCACATATCTGAGTTGATGGGTTGAGGGAATGCCCGTCCATCCATTTCCGCCAAGATGAGCGCTCCGCCAGGTAATACCTTTTGGACAATGAACGGCCCTTGCCAATTTGGAGCAAATTTGCCTTTAGCTTCATCTTGCATTGACAGAATCCGCTTCAGTACCTTATCACCTTCTTCAAATGTCCGCTGATGGACCTTTTTGTTATAAGCCCGGGCCACACGTTTCTGATAGCACTGACCATGACAGATGGCGTTGAATCGCTTTTCATCTATCAAAGTCAATTGCTCATGGCGCTGCTTGATCCAATCAGCCTCTTCCAATTTAGCTTCCATAAGGATTCGTAGCGACGGAATTTCAACCTCAGCTGGTAATACCGCTTCCATCCCATACATGAGTGAATACGGCGTTGCCCCAGTTGATGTCCGGATAGAAGTCCGATACGCCATTAATGCATAAGGCAACTTTTCATGCCAATCGCGATGCTTTTCTGTCATTTTGCGAATAATTTTCTTCAGATTCTTATTTGCGGCTTCTACAGCTCCATTCATCTGAGGCCTATAAATGGCAGAATTGCGATGTTTGATTTTGAATTGCTCACATAGTCCATCTACCATGTCATTGTTCAGATTCCTGGCATTGTCTGTGATAAGTGTTTCGGGTACTCCAAATCGACAAATGATATGATCTCTCAAGAAATTGGCAACCACCTTCTTCGTGACATGTTTGAATGATTCCGCTTCAACCCATTTGGTAAAGTACTCGATTGCCACCAATATAAATCGATGTCCATTTGAAGCAGGAGGATCGATTGTACCAATCACGTCCATACCCCACATTGAACAGGGCCATGGGGCGGTCATGCTATGCAACTCAGTGGGTGGAGCGCGTATAATGTCACCGTGCATTTGGCATTTTATACATCTCCGGACAAAGTCTATACAATCATGCTCCATAGTAAGCCAGAAGTATCCGGTTCTCATGATTTTCTTCGCCAGCAAATGGCCATTCATATGAGGTCCACAAACGCCACTATGCACTTCTTTCATCATATATTGAGCTTCATCCTCATCAATGCACCTTAAAAGGTTCAGATCCGAGGTTCTTTTGTATAACACCTCTCCATTTAAGAAAAATTTTGAAGCCATTCTACGCAGAAAACTCTTGTCTTTTATACCAGCACGCTGAGGGTAGGACCCAATTTTGAGAAACTCTTTAAGATCATTAAACCAAGGAGTAGTATCCGAGGACTCGTCTGCAGCCCAGCAGTGGGCTGGCTTGTCTTGAAGTTGAATTTGGATTGGTTCAATCTTCAATTCATCTGGATATTGGATCATAGAAGCCAAGGTGGCCAAAGCATCAGCAAATGCGTTTCGGGCTCGTGGAAGATGTCTGAACTCCAAATTTCGAAACTGCTTGGCCAAAGTGAGCAGACTACAATGGTAGGGTAGAATTTTTGAATCTTTGGTTATCCATTGCTTCAAAGTTTGGTGCACGAGCAAATCTGAATCACTAAAAGCTATCAACTCCTTGATTTCCATCTCCAAAGCCATTTCGAGACAAAAAATGCAGGCTTCATATTCAGCCATGTTATTTGTGCAAGCGAATTGCAATTTGGCAGCGGCAGGGTAATGCTTCCCTTCGGGTGACACCAAAACAGCTCCAATTCCAGCTCCGAGAGAATTCGAAGCTCCATCGAAGAAAAGCCTCCATTCAGGACTTTGTTCACTTATATCATCTGCAGCGCCTACAATAGGACCCTCTCGTCAGGGAAATAAGTACGGAGTGGTTGATAATCATCATCCCTTGGATTTCCGCCAAATGATCAGCTATAGCTTGCCCCTTGACCGCCTTTTGTGAGGTGAAAACAATATCGAATTCTGAGAGAATTATCTGCCATTTCCCCAAACGCCCAGTCAGCATCGGCTTCTCCAAAAGATACTTCAAAGGATCAGACCGGGAAATAAGATACGTGGTATGGCTCAAAAGATAGTGTCTCAACTTCTGGGCTGCCCAGGCCAATGCGCAGCAGCTTTTCTCAATGAATGAATAATTAGCCTCGTACTGCGTGAATTTCTTGCTTAGATAGTAAATAGCTTGTTCTTTCCTTCCAGAGTCATCGTGCTGACCTAGAACACACCCTACTGCTCCTTCAAGCACGGATAAATACATAATCAAAGGTCGGCCCGGTTTGGGCGGCACTAAGACTGGTGGATGCAACAAATAATCTTTAATCTTGTCAAAAGCCTGTTGGCACTCCTCATTCCAATACAACGGCACGTTCTTCCTCAATAATTTTGAACAACGGCTCGCATGTGGCAGTTAGTTGGCCAATGAACCTCCCGATAAAATTGATCTTCCCTAAAAAGCTTTTCACGTCCTTCTGAGTTTTTGGCACTGGCATGTCTCGAATTGCTTTGATTTTCGCCGGATCTATTTCTATGCCCTTCTTGCTAACAATGAATCCCAACAGCTTACCCGCAGGTGCTCCGAAGGCGCATTTCGCAGGATTTAGCTTTAAATTGTACTTCCGCAACCTCTCGAATAATTTTTTCAGATCAACCAAGTGGTCCTCTGCCCTTTTAGACTTGATTATAATATCATCCACGTAGACCTCCATCTCCCGGTGGATCATATCATGAAATAGGGTTGTCATGGTCCTCTGATATGTTGCTCCAGCATTCTTTAAACCGAAAGGCATGACTCGGTAGCAAAAGGTACCCCAATGGGTAATGAAAGCAGTCTTCTCCCTATCCTCCTCTGGCATCAAAATTTGGTGGTAGCCAGCAAAACAATCGCAAAAGGTTTCAATCTCATGTCCGGCAGTATTGTCTAAGAGAATGTGAATATTTGTAGAGGGAAATCATCTTTAGGACTGGCTTTATTAAGGTCTCTATAGTCAACACAAACTCTCACCTCTCCACTCTTTTTTGGAACAGGGACTGGATTTGAAAGCCAAATTGGGTAATGGGAAACAATGATAATGTTGGTTTTGAGTTGTTTTTCAATTTGCTCTTTTATTTTGAGGCTTATATCTGGTTTGAATTTTCTGGGGTTTTTGTTTTACGGGTGGAAAAGAAAGGGTCTGTGGGCAATCTATGCACTACCACATCAGTTGAAATGCCAGTCATATCATCATAGGACCATGCAAATACATCCTGGAACATGGTCAAGAATTCAAGCATCTCCTTTTTCTGCCTTTCATTCAAATGAATACTTATCTGCACCTCCTTAACTTCATCCTCAGTGCCAATGTTAACCTTTTCTGTTTCTTCCAGGTTCGGTTTTGGTTTTTCCTCATATTGTTCAAGGTCCTTTGCAAAAGAATCGAATACCTCCTCATTATCACTCTCGCTTTGGAGTTCGGATTCACAGACCTCCAAGTCGTGAGTGATATGAAATTGCCATTATCGTATTCCAGAACTGTGATATCCAAAGGGTCAAATAATTTTATTTTTGGCCATCTGAAAGAATTAACGAATGTGGGATAATAAGCAAATAAGCATACAACAAACAAATGAACAAGCAATATGAATTTAAACAAGCGAATAAACAACACACAATAACAAGAACAAACTTGTGCATTTTCATAAAACCTTTGATTGAAAGCAAAACAAAAGAAAGCAAGCGGGAAACAATATCTACATGTGCAAATTTTAGTCAAAAGTAAAGATGCTTTCATTAACTATTTACAGATGCAAAAGTATTTTTTCCATGAATATGAATGATAAACCCCTTTCATTTTACCGAAACTCCTTCCGGACGGGCAGGGACTCGGCTGTCCAATTGGGAATTGATCCTTCGGGGATATCAGGAAATTCAGCTTTGCCTGGAACACTATCTTCAAATGTTGCCCCTACGAACAATTGGGCCAAACTAGCTTCAATTTTCTTCAACTGGATTAACCTCTGATGTGATAACCTCTGTTGGTCGTGGAAAAGTATACCGCAGTGGTGGAATGTCAAAAACCCTTTGCCTGCCCTCTTTCTCTGCTCTTTTGCGCTCCTTCATCTCTTTGATGTCCTTGGCGGTTGGTTGGAAACCCAAACCGAATGTATCCCTTTTTTCCATAATCTCCACTGGCTTCAGGATCCCTTGCAGTTCACGCCCCAATCCTCTGTCTAATTTGTATCCTCCACGAATCATTTCCTTAGCCATCATTACACTTGCTTTTGAGAGAGCTTTGTTCCTCCGTTGTGATCCAACTTACGGAGACTATATCGGATGTGCTATGAGGGGACATGGTGGCACTTCGACATCCCTCCTCTTTATATCCAGAATTGGTGATTACCAGGCAGTCCTCTTCGGCAAAGATAGTGATTAGCTTGTCATTTACTACGAATTTTAGCAATTGATGCAACGAAGATGGCACAGCCCCAGACTTGTGAATCCATGGCCTGCCAAGTAAAATATTGTAAATGCTCGGGAAGTGCATTACTTGGCAAGTTATTTGAAATTGGGCGGGCCCCATCTTGATTACTAAATCTGCCTCTCCTATCGGCTCCCTTTGAGCTCCATCAAACCCTCGAACGATAGTCCCTGAAGGCCTCAGCTTAATGTCCTGCAATCCTAGCTTCTCCAAGGTACTCCAAGGACAGATATTAAGCGCGGACCCATTGTCAATTAGCACCTTCGGCAGCATTTTCCCGTTGCACCTCACCGTTATGTACAACGCCCTATTATGTCCAATGCCCTCTGTCGGCAATTTCATCGTCAGAAAAAGCAATTTGTTTGTTGAATAATACGCTCCCAACCACGTTTGAAAAAATTATCAACAGAAATGTCCCTCGGAATTTGAGCCTTAGTTAATACGTCGATCAATGCATCCCTATGCACGTCTGAAGAGAAAAGTAAATCCAACATGGTTATCTGGGCAGGTGACTTGCTTAGCTTTTCGATTATGTTGTATTCACTTCTCTGGAGTCGTTTAAGGAAATCCACGGCTTCTTTCTCGGTGATTGTTGGCTTAATGGGCGGCTCGAATTCTTTGCTTGAATCGGAATAGTAGTTTCAAATGGACTTACAGTCCTCCCCGATCTGGTAACCACTGACACCTCTTTCTTTGTAGCTGAATTTTCCCCGATCTGTATAATAGGTTCATCGTAATTCCACGGCACTTGTTGCGGCTCAAAACAGGCTCTTGCCTCGGGAATTCGATGAATACCGGCTTCAAAGCTTCACTCTCTGCTGGCGTGAGATCCAAGACAAAAGGCTGGTTATCTTCTTCGAATGGCAACTCTATGATGAATGGTTGGTCTGTGACCCCAACTACCTCAGCTTCTCTTGCCAAATCTTTGACTTGTTCCATATACTCCGTGTCATCCATAATGACCCCAATGGTATTAACATGGTCCGGCAAAGGGTTCCTATTTACGTTCGGCCCTTGCGCCTCCCTTTTCCGGATTACAATCTCCCCGGTTCAACCATATCTTGGATTTTATGTTTAGCGCCTTGCAATCAAAGGTGGCATGTCCGGGGGCCCCAGAATGATAAGCACAGACAGCTTGTGGATTATACCACGCGGGCATGCCATATGGGTAGGTAGGAGGGGGCACCGTACCAATTTTCCCAGCAGCCTTTAATTGTTCATACAATTGATCCAGAGGCCTGCCTAGATTGGTAAATGTACGGCCAGGGGTCGGTTGTAAGGTTCAGAAAGGTTGAGGGTGGTTGTAAACAGGTCTATTTGGAGGCGGGAATCTTGGGTTATATGGAGGGCGTGGTCGGTTTTGGGGTGGATTTGGTTGAGAAATTTGAAAAGGGGCTGAAGGTGGTTTGGATAGCTTGGGCGAGGTCGAGGGGGTGGTGGATGTGGTAGTATATACAGGGCGCGGATTTGAGTAGTAAGGGTAATGGGGTTGGTAGATTGGATTGTGTTGGTATGAGGGTCTAGGTGAAGGGTTTTGGTTCCAAATAAAGGTTGCGTCCCCCTCTTCTTTTTTGAACGGCGGCTTCTTCACATTGCTTCCTTGCCCTTGTTGTAAAGCATCCAACTGAGATTTAAGGGCGGAGACATTGACAATCTTCCCAGCTCTCACAAAGTCATCAAACTCCTCAAGTTATTTACAATTGCAGCAAACGAACATCCGGTCATACGGAAAATCTCTTCGAAGTACGGCGGATCATGGGCTTTTATTAGAAAGTCGTTATGATTTCATCCTCGGTCATTGTGTGGCTCGACCTTGGCAGCTATTTTTATCCCACCTCTTGGCATAGGTCTTGTGGTCCTCGGAAGGCTTCCTTTTCGTTCCTTCTAACGTAGTTCGGGTCGGAGCCAACTCGCAGTTGTACTCGTACTGTCTCACAAATGCATTAGACAAATCAATCCAGGTTTTCACGTCTTCAAGTTTCAGGTTAGAATACCAGTCAAGCGCATCCCCTTCCAGACTCTCGGGAACAACCTTAAAGGCAAATTCTCATCGTCCACGGGCTTTCCCAATTTGTTGGCAAATAGTCGGAGATGTGTCTTGGGATTACCCGTCCCATCATATTTTGTTAAATTTAGGGGTTTTGAACCCCTCAGGCAACTGCACGTTCCAAAAAAGGCACAATTCATCATATCCAGGACTCCCTGCTTATGAACCCCTGGCTCTTCCTTATAAATTCATCAAAACGATCTAGACGTTTGAGAACTTCATATCAATTGGAGCAGAAGATTCACCCATTTCAGGCTTATTTTGGAAAGTGTACTCCGGTATCACGGGTTCTGCGGTGGTTTGATAAAAGCTGGTGGGTTCTGATGCATGTTTGGGTCGATTTGAGGCTGAACCCTTGCCCATAAGGAGGATAGAATGGAGGTTTTGAGTTTAAGCTATTGCGGGTTGACAATTCCCTCAAACGTGGTTTGCATTGAAGGATAACAAATGGTAACGTGGTCTGGCTGGGAGGAATAACAAATGGTTCAGATTTGTGGTTGTGTGCGGGCACAGGCTCAGGTTGCACTCCGCTACTAANACCAAAAAGCAAGTTCTAATATGCTTAAAATCCTAAATTGCAAGAGCTCGAGACAGAAAGGAAAAGGACATCCAGGCCAAAATTTTTAGGTACCAAATAAAAATGACTTTGAATGTCTACTAATCTTGGACCCAAACATCGCAGTCGAACTCACATAAAACATACGTTAACCAAGACATAACTTTCAGCCAATAAAAATCCAATCTTTTGAGGCTTATCAAAATCACAGAAGGAGAAACCGTAGATGCCATTCATTTCATTTTTGTACGCAAGAGAGGAGACACGAAAGCCAACAGCTTTTAGTTCATAAAAGCACACAAATTCTAAACAGAGCCACTGGAATCACAGCTCATTTACCCGATCATGCCCACATACAACTATGAAGATCTGTGGTTTCTAACTCACAAACTAAGGACAAGATTCAATGACTTAAAGGGAAGAAGGCGCAACTTACAGTGATGATGCTTTCCCTCGATGAAGCAGTGACGGACGTAAGGATGAACAGCTCCAGTGACTTTTTTCTTTTTTCTTTTTTTTTTTTTTTTCGCCTGAAGCTCTTCCTCTCCTCTGATTTTTCAGCCGTCAAGTCCTCCGCTTGTCTCTTTTCTGGTTTCCTCTCCAGCCCATTCACCAAACCCCACACCGTTAAAAGCCTTCAGATTTTTCTCACTCAGCCGTTATCTTCCCAAAAAAAACTCTCTCTTCGCTCTCCTTCTCAATTCTTTCTCAGCCCTCCTTATACTTTCCTTTAGCCGTCTGTAATCCTTTTCTCAGTCTCTTCTTGCTTTCTCTTTGTTTTCCAGATTCCACCTAAGCCCACCCTTTCTCTCGGCCGCAGTTCTCTGTTCTTTTCTCTCCCCAGATTTTCAGCCGTTCCCTTCTCTTCCCCCTTACGGCTGAGCCTTCTTATCCATTTTATAACCACTTCCCAATCTCCTAAACCCTCACCTCAATGGTGAGGATGAAGGTTACCTCTCGCCTTCATATCCAGCCATCCAATGGCTGTTGAGGCTGTCCTTTGCACGCTGCAAAAAATTGCAGCGTGCATGCCGCGACGTTGTTGTTTTTTTTTTTTTTTAATTTTTTTTAATTAATTAATTAAACAACAAAAATGATAAAATAAAACAAAATAATGAATGATGAAAACAACTTAATTAACATTAGATAAAAATAAACTAAAAACAACAAAAAAATGCAATTTTCCATTTTTTCATTTTTCTCATTTTTCATTTTTTTTTTTAAAAATAAACTTAAAAATGCCAAAAACTGAATTTAAAAGAAATAACATATTTTTGTGAACAAATTTTCCTTTTTTTCCTTTTTTTCATTTTTCAAATCCAACTAAAGCCTATTTATTTATTTATTTTTTTTTTGAATTTTTCTTTTTTTTCTTCTTTTCCTTTAATTTTCTCTTTTCTCCCTTTTTTATAATTTTCATTTTCATTTTTCCTTCGAGAAAGCATTGAATAAAAACAAAATGACTAAAACATATTTTTGATGCTTTCCTTTTCTTTTTTTCTAAAAACTCTATGCTAATCTTAAACTTAAAAGCTAAAACTAAAAACTAAAACTAAAAGTAAATAAGAATAAATAGCAAATGAAATAGGTCAACTAAAAGGGCGAAAATGAATAAAACCAAAATATCATAACAACTAATAGTGCAAAACACACAATAACGAACTAAAATGCAAGCAATCTAAAATGAAAATCATGAAATAGATGCTACATAAAATTATTCAAAATTTGGTGTCTACAGTTTGCCCCCTTTGTCTGAGTTTTGAAAAAACTTGAGACAAAAAGTAGACACCAAATACTTACCTGTGTTATTGGGCTGCAAAAGATTCCAGTGAACAGGAATTTAATACGGGACTGACCCGAACATGAAAAATAAAACGGGACTGACCCGAACAGAAATTAAAACGGGACTGACCGAACAGAATTTAAACGAGACTGACCCGAACATGAATTTAACGGACTGACCGAAAATAAAACGGGACTGACCCGAACAAGAATTGAAAAACGGGACTGACCCGAACAGAATTTAAACGGGACTGACCCGAATAGATTTAAAACGGGACTGACCCGAACAGAAATTTAAAACGGGACTGACCCGAACAGAAATTTAAACGAGACTGACCCGAACGAATTTAAACGGGACTGACCCGAACAGGAATTTAAACGGGACTGACCCGAAAGAATTTAAAACGGGACTGACCCGAACAGAATTTAAACGGGACTGACCCGAACAGAATTTAAAACGGGACTGACCCGAACAGAAATTTAAACGGGACTGACCGAACAGAATTTAAACGGGACTGACCTGAACGAATTTAAACGGGACTGACCCGAACAGGAATTTAAACGGGACTGACCCGAACAGAATTTTAAACGGGACTGACCCGAACAGAATTTAAACGGGACTGACCCGAACAGAATTTAAACGGGACTGACCCGAACAGAATTTAAACGGGACTGACCCGAAAGAATTTAAACGGGACTGACCCGAACAGAAATTTAAAACGGGACTGACCCGAACAGAATTTAAAACGGGACTGACCCGAACAGAATTTAAACGGGACTGACCCGAACAGGAATTTAAACGGGACTGACCCGAACAGAATTTAAACGGGACTGACTGGGAAAGTTTAAACAATGAATTGAGTTTTTTTTTTTTTTTTTTTACCTGAGAATAGTTCAACTTTTACACCAAGAAGGAAATTTGGATCTTTGTGATTGAAGCGAGAGCTGATGTTGTTTCTTGTGATCGAATTTTGCAAATAACATCGATCCTTGCTTACTGGGAAGCTTTGTCTGTCATTGATTTAGGCGCCAAAAAGAGAGCGGCTGCTTTTGTTTGTAAATGCAACATTCCTGCAAGAAAAGAAGAAATAATGGACTTGCCACCATTATTTGATCCGGTTTGCCTTGAGAATCGTGTAAACATGAGTCTTGTGATGCTTTTACTTCTGCTTTGCGACGTTTGCCTTAGTCGAACTTGAAACCTTTCAAAAATACCGCGTCACCCAATCCAGGTGGTAGCTTTGTTGCATGTTACTCACTGTAGCTGATGATTGAATCCCTTATCTTTGCCCAAACCTTAGGGTTTATCATTCATTTGAATTCAATGGTGAAAGAATGATGCGTGAAAATTTATCACATAACAATCAATGTATATGCAAGATTATTTCCTATGTCAGGCAAAGATGAGCATGCAAAAGAATGTAGACAATCATAAGCAGTTATACACAAATAATTGAGAACAACTACAAGGTTTATAAAGATACACTTTGCAAAGAATATTTGTAAAAAAACAATACAAGTTTAACCAACGAATATCATATTCAAAACTTTGGATATTTTCTCTTCGGAATCCGATACTGGCAGAAGTATCACAATTATGGGAGAACCCTAATGAACCAGGTCACCAGCTGTTCCTTCCTGAGCTCGACTGTTAAGAACACCTACCTTGGCGCCCTTTCGGTTTTCACCAAGATTGCCCCCACCCTTTTTTTTTTTTTTTCTTTTTCTTTCTCTTTCTTTTTTCTTTTTCTTTTCTTTTTTGAGGCGCCCTTTCGGTTTTCACCTAAATATCTCGACCATGATCGGCTCAGAAACATGAATTAAAGATTTCTGGCATCAGTAAAAATGTACTTCCCTTGTAAAATTAGGCGAAGACATTACGGACATCACCTGCCAGTTGATTAACAAATTTTCTAATAGAAATGCAGCAAGTGACGAAAGCCAGGACTTTGGGCTTTTATAATGAGGTCAGGTGGGGTGTTTTTCAAAAAGTTGAGGCTTGAAAGCAAATTTTGATATAAGAGGTGAAATAACTTGAGATTGCACTTTTTTGAAAACAACTCCAAAACCGAGGAAAATTTGCCCCAGTTTGATCGAATTTTCTCTCTTTGCATTTTTCATCACTTTTGCATTTTTCTTTGAAAACTAAATTTGCCCCAGTGTAGGGTTTTCTCTTCCCCCTTTTTTTTCTTTTCCTTTTTTTTTCTTTTCCTTCTTTTCTTTTTCTTCTTTTTCCAAATAAATTTGCCCCAGTGTGGGGTTTGCAATTCTCAAAGGTTATCAAACGAAATTTGTCAATTCTGATGGCTCAAAGGGGACAAGTAGAGATAAAATGTTTTTAGTGTAAAAGAAGATGGCCTGACTTGCATTTGCCATTTGCATGAATTTCTTAAAGAAAATTTGCATGATCAAATGAAAAACTTTTTGCACATATCTGAGTTGATGGGTTGAGGGAATGCCCGTCCATCCATTTCCGCCAAGATGAGCGCTCCGCCAGGTAATACCTTTTGGACAATGAACGGCCCTTGCCAATTTGGAGCAAATTTGCCTTTAGCTTCATCTTGCATTGACAGAATCCGCTTCAGTACCTTATCACCTTCTTCAAATGTCCGCTGATGGACCTTTTTGTTATAAGCCCGGGCCACACGTTTCTGATAGCACTGACCATGACAGATGGCGTTGAATCGCTTTTCATCTATCAAAGTCAATTGCTCATGGCGCTGCTTGATCCAATCAGCCTCTTCCAATTTAGCTTCCATAAGGATTCGTAGCGACGGAATTTCAACCTCAGCTGGTAATACGCTTCCATCCCATACATGAGTGAATACGGCGTTGCCCCAGTTGATGTCCGGATAGAAGTCCGATACGCCATTAATGCATAAGGCAACTTTTCATGCCAATCGCGATGCTTTTCTGTCATTTTGCGAATAATTTTCTTCAGATTCTTATTTGCGGCTTCTACAGCTCCATTCATCTGAGGCCTATAAATGGCAGAATTGCGATGTTTGATTTTGAATTGCTCACATAGTCCATCTACCATGTCATTGTTCAGATTCCTGGCATTGTCTGTGATAAGTGTTTCGGGTACTCCAAATCGACAAATGATATGATCTCTCAAGAAATTGGCAACCACCTTCTTCGTGACATGTTTGAATGACTCCGCTTCAACCCATTTGGTAAAGTACTCGATGCCACCAATATAAATCGATGTCCATTTGAAGCAGGAGGATCGATTGTACCAATCACGTCCATACCCCACATTGAACAGGGCCACGGGGCGGTCATGCTATGCAACTCAGTGGGTGGAGCGCGTATAATGTCACCGTGCATTTGGCATTTTATACATCTCCGGACAAAGTCTATACAATCATGCTCCATAGTAAGCCAGAAGTATCCGGTTCTCATGATTTTCTTCGCTAGCAAATGGCCATTCATATGAGGTCCACAAACGCCACTATGCACTTCTTTCATCATATATTGAGCTTCATCCTCATCAATGCACCTTAAAAGGTTCAGATCCGAGGTTCTTTTGTATAACACTCTCCATTTAAGAAAAATTTTGAAGCCATTCTACGCAGAAAACTCTTGTCTTTTATACCAGCACGCTGAGGGTAGGACCCAGTTTTGAGAAACTCTTTAAGATCATTAAACCAAGGAGTAGTATCCGAGGACTCGTCTGCAGCCCAGCAGTGGGCTGGCTTGTCTTTGAAGTTGAATTTGGATTGGTTCAATCTTCAATTCATCTGGATATTGGATCATAGAAGCCAAGGTGGCCAAAGCATCAGCAAATGCGTTTCGGGCTCGTGGAGATGTCTGAACTCCAAATTTTGAAACTGCTTGGCCAAAGTGAGCAGACTACAATGGTAGGGTAGAATTTTTGAATCTTTGGTTATCCATTGCTTCAAAGTTTGGTGCACGAGCAAATCTGAATCACTAAAAGCTATCAACTCCTTGATTTCCATCTCCAAAGCCATTTTGAGACCAAAAATGCAGGCTTCATATTCAGCCATGTTATTTGTGCAAGCGAATTGCAATTTGGCAGCGGCAGGGTAATGCTTCCCTTCGGGTGACACCAAAACAGCTCCAATTCCAGCTCCGAGAGAATTCGAAGCTCCATCGAAGAAAAGCCTCCATTCAGGACTTTGTTCACTTATATCATCTGCAGCGCCTACAAATAGGACCCTCTCGTCAGGGAAATAAGTACGGAGTGGTTGATAATCATCATCCCTTGGATTTTCCGCCAAATGATCAGCTATAGCTTGCCCCTTGACCGCCTTTTGTGAGGTGAAAACAATATCGAATTCTGAGAGAATTATCTGCCATTTCGCCAACGCCCAGTCAGCATCGGCTTCTCCAAAAGATACTTCAAAGGATCAGACCGGGAAATAAGATACGTGGTATGGCTCAACAGATAGTGTCTCAACTTCTGGGCTGCCCAGGCCAATGCCAGCAGCTTTTCTCAATGAATGAATAATTAGCCTCGTACTGCGTGAACTTCTTGCTTAGATAGTAAATGGCTTGTTCTTTCCTTCCAGAGTCATCGTGCTGACCTAGAACACACCCTACTGCTCCTTCAAGCACGGATAAATACATAATCAAAGGTCGGCCCGGTTTGGGCGGCACTAAGACTGGTGGATGCAACAAATAATCTTTAATCTTGTCAAAAGCCTGTTGGCACTCCTCATTCCAATACAACGGCACGTTCTTCCTCAATAATTTGAACAACGGCTCGCATGTGGCAGTTAGTTGGCCAATGAACCTCCCGATAAAATTGATCTTCCCTAAAAAGCTTTTCACGTCCTTCTGAGTTTTTGGCACTGGCATGTCTCGAATTGCTTTGATTTTCGCCGGATCTATTTCTATGCCCTTCTTGCTAACAATGAATCCCAACAGCTTACCCGCAGGTGCTCCGAAGGCGCATTTCGCAGGATTTAGCTTTAAATTGTACTTCCGCAACCTCTCGAATAATTTTTCAGATCAACCAAGTGGTCCTCTGCCCTTTTAGACTTGATTATAATATCATCCACGTAGACCTCCATCTCCCGGTGGATCATATCATGAAATAGGGTTGTCATGGTCCTCTGATATGTTGCTCCAGCATTCTTTAAACCGAAAGGCATGACTCGGTAGCAAAAGGTACCCCAAGGGTAATGAAAGCAGTCTTCTCCCTATCCTCCTCTGCCATCAAAATTTGGTGGTAGCCAGCAAAACAATCGCAAAAGGTTTCAATCTCATGTCCGGCAGTATTGTCTAAGAGAATGTGAATATTTGGTAGAGGGAAATCATCTTTAGGACTGGCTTTATTAAGGTCTCTATAGTCAACACAAACTCTCACCTCTCCACTCTTTTTTGGAACAGGGACTGGATTTGAAAGCCAAATTGGGTAATGGGAAACAATGATAATGTTGGTTTTGAGTTGTTTTTCAATTTGCTCTTTTATTTTGAGGCTTATATCTGGTTTGAATTTTCTGGGTTTTTGTTTTACGGGTGGAAAAGAAGGGTCTGTGGGCAATCTATGCACTACCACATCAGTTGAAATGCCAGTCATATCATCATAGGACCAGCAAATACATCCTGGAACATGGTCAAGAATTCAAGCATCTCCTTTTTCTGCCTTTCATTCAAATGAATACTTATCTGCACCTCCTTAACTTCATCCTCAGTGCCAATGTTAACCTTTTCTGTTTCTTCCAGGTTCGGTTTTGGTTTTTCCTCATATTGTTCAAGGTCCTTTGCAAAAGAATCGAATACCTCCTCATTATCACTCTCGCTTTGGAGTTCGGATTCACAGACCTCCAAGTCGTGAGTGATATAGAAATTGCCATTATCGTATTCCAGAACTGTGATATCCAAAGGGTCAAATAATTTTATTTTTGGCCATCTGAAAGAATTAACGAATGTGGGATAATAAGCAAATAAGCATACAACAAACAAATGAACAAGCAATATGAATTTAAACAAGCGAATAAACAACACAACATAACAAGAACAAACTTGTGCATTTTCATAAAACCTTTGATTGAAAGCAAAACAAAAGAAAGCAAGCGGAAACAATATCTACATGTGCAAATTTTAGTCAAAAGTAAAGATGCTTTCATTAACTATTTACAGATGCAAAAGTATTTTTTCCATGAATATGAATGATAAACCCCTTTCATTTTACCGAAACTCCTTCCGGACGGGCAGGGACTCGGCTGTCCAATTGGGAATTGATCCTTCGGGGATATCAGGAAATTCAGCTTTGCCTGGAACACTATCTTCAAATGTTGCCCCTACGAACAATTGGGCCAAACTAGCTTCAATTTCTTCAACTGGATTAACCTCTGATGTGATAACCTCTGTTGGTCGTGGAAAAGTATACCGCAGTGGTGGAATGTCAAAAACCCTTTGCCTGCCCTCTTTCTCTGCTCTTTTGCGCTCCTTCATCTCTTTGATGTCCTTGGCGGTTGGTTGGAAACCCAAACCGAATGTATCCCTTTTTTCCATAATCTCCACTGGCTTCAGGATCCCTTGCAGTTCACGCCCCAATCCTCTGTCTAATTTGTATCCTCCACGAATCATTTCCTTAGCCATCATTACACTTGCTTTTGAGAGAGCTTGTTCCTCCGTTGTGATCCAACTTACGGAGACTATATCGGATGTGCTATGAGGGGACATGGTGGCACTTCGACATCCCTCCTCTTTAGATCCAGAATGGTGATTACCAGGCAGTCCTCTTCGGCAAAGATAGTGATTAGCTTGTCATTTACTACGAATTTCAGCAATTGATGCAACGAAGATGGCACAGCCCCAGACTTGTGAATCCATGGCCTGCCAAGTAAAATATTGTAAATGCTCGGGAAGTGCATTACTTGGCAAGTTATTTGAAATTGGGCGGGCCCCATCTCGATTACTAAATCTGCCTCTCCTATCGGCTCCCTTTGAGCTCCATCAAACCCTCAAACGATAGTCCCTGAAGGCCTCAGCTTAATGTCTTGCAATCCTAGCTTCTCCAAGGTACTCCAAGGACAGATATTAAGCGCGGACCCGTTGTCAATTAGCACCTTCGGCAGCATTTTCCCGTTGCACCTCACCGTTATGTACAACGCCCTATTATGTCCAATGCCCTCTGTCGGCAATTCATCGTCAGAAAAAGCAATTTGTTTGTTGAATAATACGCTCCCAACCACGTTTGAAAAATTATCAACAGAAATGTCCCTCGGAATTTGAGCCTTAGTTAATACGTCGATCAATGCATCCCTATGCACGTCTGAAGAGAAAAGTAAATCCAACATGGTTATCTGGGCAGGTGACTTGCTTAGCTTTTTGATTATGTTGTATTCACTTCTCTGGAGTCGTTTAAGGAAATCCACGGCTTCTTTCTCGGTGATTGTTGGCTTAATGGGCGGCTCGAATTCTTTGCTTGAATCGGAATAGTAGTTTCAAATGGACTTACAGTCCTCCCCGATCTGGTAACCACTGACACCTCTTTCTTTGTAGCTGAATTTTCCCCGATCTGTATAATAGGTTCATCGTAATTCCACGGCACTTGTTGCGGGCTCAAAACAGGCTCTTGCCTCGGGAATTCGATGAATACCGGCTTCAAAGCTTCACTCTCTGCTGGCGTGAGATCCAAGACAAAAGGCTGGTTATCTTCTTCGAATGGCAACTCTATGATGAATGGTTGGTCTGTGACCCCAACTACCTCAGCTTCTCTTGCAAATCTTTGACTTGTTTCCATATACTCCGTGTCATCCATAATGACCCCAATGGTATTAACATGGTCCGGCAAAGGTTTCCTATTTACGTTCGGCCCTTGCGCCTCCCTTTTCCGGATTACAATCTCCCCGGTTCAACCATATCTTGGATTTTATGTTTAAGCGCCTTGCAATCAAAGGTGGCATGGTCGGGGGCCCCAGAATGATAAGCACAGACAGCTTGTGGATTATACCACGCGGGCATGCCATATGGGTAGGTAGGAGGGGGCACCGTACCAATTTTCCCAGCAGCCTTTAATTGTTCATACAATTGATCCAGAGGCCTGCCTAGGTTGGTAAATGTACGGCCAGGGGGTCGGTTGTAAGGTTCAGAAGGTTGAGGGTGGTTGTAAACAGGTCTATTTGGAGGCGGGAATCTTGGGTTATATGGAGGGCGTTGGTCGGTTTTGGGGTGGATTTGGTTGAGAAATTTGAAAAGGGGCTGAAGGTGGGTTTGGATAGCTTGGGCGAGGTCGAGGGGTGGTGGATGTTGGTATAGTATATACAGGGCGCGGATTTGAGTAGTAAGGGTAATGGGGTTGGTAGATTGGATTGTGTTGGTATCGGGTCTAGGTGAAGGGTTTTGGTTCCAAATAAAGGTTGCGTCCCCCTCTTTCTTTTTGAACGGCGGCTTCTTCACATTGCTTCCTTGCCCTTGTTGTAAAGCATCCAACTGAGATTTAAGGGCGGAGACATTGACAATCTTCCCAGCTCTCCACAAAGTCATCAAACTCCTTCAAGTTTATTTACAATTGCAGCAAACGAACATCCGGTCATACGGAAAATCTCTTCGAAGTACGGCGGATCATGGGCTTTTATGAAAGTACGTATGATTTCATCCTCGGTCATGGTGGCTCGACCTTGGCAGCTATTTTTTATCCACCTCTTTGGCATAGGTCTTGTGGTCCTCGGAAGGCTTCCTTTTCGTTCCTTCTAACGTAGTTCGGGTCGGAGCCAACTCGCAGTTGTACTCGTACTGTCTCACAAATGCATTAGACAAATTCAATCCAGGTTTTCACGTCTTCAAGTTTCAGGTTTAGAATACCAGTCAAGCGCATCCCCTTCCAGACTCTCGGGGAAACAACCTTAAAGGCAAATTCTCATCGTCCACGGGCTTTCCCAATTTGTTGGCAAATAGTCGGAGATGTGTCTTGGGATTACCCGTCCCCATCATATTTGTTAAATTTAGGGGTTTTTGAAACCCCTCAGGCAACTGCACGTTCCAAAAAAAGGCACAATTCATCATAATCCAGGACTCCCTGCTTATGCAACCCCTGGCTCTTCCTTATAAATTCATCAAAACGATCTAGACGTTTGAGCAACTTCATATCAATTGGAGCAGAAGATTCACCCATTTCAGGCTTATTTTGGAAAGTGTACTCCGGTATCACGGGTTCTGCGGTGGTTTGATAAAAAGCTGGTGGGTTCTGATGCATGTTTGGGTCGATTTGAGGCTGAAACCCTTGCCCATAAGGAGGATAGAATGGAGGATTTTGAGTATAAGCATATTGCGGGTTGACAATTCCCTCAAACGTGGTTTGCATTGAAGGAATAACAAATGGTAACGTGGTCTGGCTGGGAGGAATAACAAATGGTTCAGATTGTGGTTGTGTGGCGGGCACAGGCTCAGGTTGCACTCCGCTACTAACGAGTTCGTCGATTAACCTCTTTTGAGCGGCCATTTCGGATGCCATTTCCCCAAATTTTGCGAGTAATTAAGTCAACTGAACCCCAGGACTTGCGGCCTCCGGCTGGGTAGTTGCAACGGCCTTATCGGACGATTCTGGCTGAGTGCTCATGTCTACACGATTCCTTTGGGCCTTACTTCGGGATCGCGTAATAATGGGGCTTTTCCGAAAAGCTATTTTGAAATTTACAGAGAATGCAAAAGACTTCTTTAGATAAACCAATGATTACTGAATTTCTGCAATTTATTCAAAAGAGAAAAAGAAAAAGAAAAAAGAAAAAGAAAAAGAAAAAGACATGAGTTAGTAGCTATTCGAACAATTCGGATGCATGTCCTAGTTGGGGAACCCTTTTTGTGCCAAGGGTAGGCCTAGCATGATGCAACACTTTCGGAATGAGACCCATTAATCAAACCTGTTATTTGACAAACACTTTGTGAAAAGAGATTCATTTCATTGCAGAAACCAAATACATCTGTTTACATCATATCGCGAAGGCGATTTCGTATAAGATCACCAAAGTTCCTAAGTCTATCCAACACAGAGTCTTTACTTTCTCTAGCATATGGCATCTGGACACGGTCGGCTTGATCATATAATTCCCCACATTTCCGCTTCATCTCTTGGCGCCTTTCTCGCTTCTTCTCATATAACCTCTTGTTTTCTTCTGCCTTTCCTTTGTGCACTTCGATGGATTTCTTTAACTGTACCACCTCCATGTCCTTGGCTTTAATGATGGCTCTCAGCTTCTCAATTTCCTCATACGGCTCATGTTGCAACCCTTGCGTGGTGGAATCTTTCAACCAATCCTCGTATGGTGCGGTCATTACCCCCTTCTGTTTGAGCTCCGGAAGATAACGAATGCTTCTATTGTCGGATATTGTTCTCCAAGATTCAGTGATTTGGCTCTTCATAGGGATCTCTTTTGGGCATACCCCCTGATCAAAGAAAATGGTGACTTCACTAAACTCGGAAATCGGTGGCGGCCCCTGAATGCGACCTAGTTGTCTGAGAAATCTTTTCGGGGTATATGAGATGATTCCTTGAGTACCCAGCAAAAGAACACGTTCAGATTCCTTAGTGCGAAGTATCGGCTCAAAGCAGTCTGTCCAATCTAATACCCACCTAATGTTGAAATCTTGCAATGTTCCAAGTAATCCACGCATTCGGATGCGTTCTTAGGTAGATCTCCCTCGTTGACTCTTTTGGGATGTGTGATTACCCAATTATATCCAACCATCGGCAAACTATCAGCAACTGATGCTTGTCTCTTAAAATGTTCCGTAGCCCATATGTATAAAACCAAGTTCGCCCCATGGAAAAACTTTTCTCCCTTTCGACAACCAGTACAAGCTAAGAAATATCTGCGAGAATGGTCGGGACTATAGAACATTGCTTACCCTGAATTCCTAAGAAAAGGTCATTCACAATTTTTGCTGATTTGAAGGCTATCTTTTGATCTTTTCGCGGAAAGAGATAGGTCCCAGCCATAACTACCCCATATACTAGTAGCCTTTTGCGCTCCCATACGGCTTTGGAAGTGAACACAAAATCCGTCACATGCCTCTCGAATCCATCGCGTGGCGCAAATCGTTCAAACAGAATATTCACGGCGACGCCCTGATCTGACCCTCGTAGCACGGACTCTTTCAATCCTATAATTTGACAAAATTCGGCCTTGTCGGAAGCAAATGGAAATACCAAGGCAGTTCCTCGTGTGGGTAAACCAAAGAGGCCAGCTACTTCTTCGAGTGTTATAGTCATTTGCCTGTTGCCTATTCTAAAAGCAGTACACTCGGGGTCCCAAAGATGAACTAAAGCCTCTACCAAATAATTGTTGGATTTGATCTGCTTAAAGTCTCCAATTGGTCCTAAAAATTGGGCTACTTGATTCAGTTCACTAGGTAACATGAAGGTAGGCCATTGTTGAACCTCAGTTGATGGTATTAACAACTGGTAGATGCGGCGAGGGCAAGCCATCTGATAATGAAGAAGGTAGTTTGTCAATTACCTTACCTACGAGTCTCATTCCTCCAGTTATGCGATAATTTAAACGTGCAGTCCCTTGAAGGGTTAAATACCCATGGGACACAAAAGGGTTGGTTTTATTCCTAAAACGGGATTCCCTACGTGGCGTTCCCTTTCTAGGGTTTATGCATGATGCTATTTTATTAAAACAATAAAATATGCAATTTGAAATGAAACGTGACCTAAGGAACCCTTTATTTGCCAGGGTAGGCCTAGAATGATTTGCAATCATTAATCTACGAATGCAATATACCAAAATCTTTAAACGTGCAATAACCTATCTACAAGGGTAGGTTCTAAAAGAAAGTCATGCCAGACCTCTTATTTCCTAATGTTTGTGAATGCAGAAGACAAGAGACAAGGAAACGTGAGTTCAACACATAATCACATAACACATTTGGACAAATAGATAAGGCAATAAAGATAAATAAGGAAAGAGGGTTGGGACCCCTCCCCTCGTGAATAGTGTCCCTAGTTCAGGATAAGGCTGACTCTACCCTAGGCAATTCTAATATGGATGCATGAGGCTTGGCTTACTAATGCATCTAGACTCGATAGGTCATAGGCCCCCGAGCCTTCAGACTTAGAAACCAAGGGTCATCAATCCCAAGGTTCTTCGTCGGTGGCTCGAGCGATTCCCCAAACACCGCTACGCACACATCGTGTCACGGCTACGTGTTTGAGTGAATCTATCAAACCTCAATCTTCGACCAAAAGCTAAAGGCTATCAACCAATAGCTTTAAGCGGAAGATTGAGTGACCCATTGGAACATGCTACACACACATCGTGTCGTAATCACATGTCCAAGTGAGTCACCTAATCCTAATAGGGTGGAGTGGCGTGACAAGCCACTAAAGAAAAATAAAAGGGATAAGAGAAGTAAAGCGTATGCTCGTATGCTAGTGCTCGTTTGGAGGGAAAGGGTCAAGAACCAACGTGAGGCTCTAGGGTGACCCATACCTCCCAAAAATGCAATGCAAGCGCGAGATAACAAATAAACATTCATTCAAACATACATTCGCGAGTCGAGGGATTGGTTTGATTACGTATATAAGACAAAAGGTCCTAAAAAATGAAAAATGCAATCCTAATATCCACATGCCATGCATAGAAAGGGTAGAAAAAGGAAACGAATGGTTAAGTCAAAATGCTTGGACCCACTTAGGAAGTCCCCAGTGGAGTCGCCAACTGTCGCGCCCCATTTTTTTGATAAATAAAATAAATGATTTGAAAAAGATGTTTTTGATTCAATTGTGATTGGAGAATGATTTTTGTGAGTTGAAAAGACATGGGTCTCAATGGGACTTGGGAAAAAGCGACGATTTGACCCAAAAAATAGTTTTTTTTAAAAGGGTTTTTGAATGAGAAATTGGAGTCGCCACTTGGTAATGATTAAGGTGTACCAAGTCACCTAAAAAATAAATTTTTAAAGACAAAGTAGTAAAACCCTTTTAAAAACGACTCCTAGTCCACGTAAGCCAAAGAAAAAGGTTCGGGAGTCACGTTTGACAAAGGGGAAGGCAAGGATAGAATCCAAGGCACCCCTTTGACCTAGCCAAGGCTAGTTGCGCGACTTAACCTTACCTTTCCTAATTTTCTACCCAATGTATGTATTGCACGTTGGATATGACTATATGAATGCAAAACGGAAAGGAAAATGCAATCCTAAATTCTACGATGTCTCTTGTGAGGCTTTTGGTCCCAAACCACATGAATTGTGGCGGCCAACAAAGGAAAACCTCATAGAGGTCGATTAATGCGAATGAGAGTTCAAATTTAAGTGTGCAAGTGTGAAAGTGTATGAAAGATGCAAGAAATGTAAGTGCAAGTGTGCGAATGTATAAAAAGGTGCATGTGTGAAATTGTATAAAATTCAAATGTTTTTTGTGTGCAAGTGTGTAAAAATAGAATAATAGATATATAAGGTAAGGTGGAATTCCATTTGTGAGGTGAAATTGAGCACGTGATGAGAAAAATGTAGTGAGAAAGTATGGTTTAAGAAATGTGAAAAAATGTGGTTAAAATAGTATGTAGGTGATAAAAATGAAAGTATGACCCTAGAGGAATGCAACAAGTCGGGTACGGGGGTTGACTCCTAACTTTTCGACTTCGATTTTCCCTTTGATTAGAAGGCGAAACTAGCGTGCTAAGGCTATCGAGTAGCCACACTCGCTCGTTTCCCTTATCGGAAGGGATTTTCACGCAAATGAACCCTAACTAGCATGAGATGCAAGTCCTAAAATGAAGGGGAAGGGGTTTGAGGAACATACCAAATGACAAACTAAGGAAAAATGCGTGATATGTGGTGATCATGCACTTAATGAAAAAAGGAAAAAAGAACCTATTGGGTCTAGCATTGGACTAGCCCATTCTATGAATTCCGACTAGCGTTGGACTAGTGGAAACGATAAAAGAAGCCACAACTAGCGTTGGACTAGTGTGGTGACGTACATTCATCCATTCCATTCATCTATACTACAAAAAGCGAGTAGACATGCGAATCACTTATAAACACGTAGCACATAACACTTAGCATGCTTGACTAGATGCAAAATCCTAATAAAGCATTTAACATATAACACATAGGCATGCAACCATTACATTTGCTAACTAAAACAAAAGGGAAAGGGAAAATGGACCAAATTACTTGCTATGCCCTATCTATTACAAGCCAAGAGATGTACACATACCCCATAATGAATAACTTAAATAAAAGTAAAAGTAAATGAAATATATGCAAGGAATTAAGAAAAGCAAAGTAGACATGCATATTCACGTAACACGTAGGAGCACGTAGGAGAGACAAACAAAGATAAGAGAAATTATACCTTCTCCTAATGGTAAGCAAATGAAGGAAAATGGCTTCAAAACAATAAAGGGGTCAAGGCATCAATTTAAAAGTAAAGTATAAGCAAAAAACACCAAAACCCACCTAATTGCAACTTGAATGAGCTCAAAAAGTGCTTAAAGACCAAGAAAACGGAATAACCCGTTCAATTTCCAAATATAGCATCTACTAAAGACCCAAAACAAGCATTACTCAAACATTCAAGTCCAAATAAATCGTTTAAGCACTTCAAAGATTCCAAAAATAAAGAAAAAGCCAAATAATGATTGAAGTTGCAATAATTTTAGGACTTAATTACAAGATACTAAAACATGCTTGGGCTTTTGTGGCACAAAGAGAAACTTAGAAGGATCAAATTGATTAAATGTTCCAACTACTTGGGCCTTAGTAGAACAAAAAGGGACTTGGGGGGGGCAAAAGCCAATTTTGAAAGTTTTCCATGCAGAATTCATGCAAAGTTACGTAGCTTATATTTTGCAATTTTCCAGCAGCCATTCCTTCAGCAATCCTTCATTTGTACAAAGCATTTTAACCCCAAATGGATTTGTGCAAAACAAACCAATGGATTCAACAACTCAACTTGCATGTAACAACTTAGAAGAAGGTTATGCAAAATCTGGAAAAAAGCTTTCATGCAAGGCTCATGAAGAAACTGAGATTTCTGCAATTTTCCAGCCAATGTTGCTTCGGCAACCTTTAAGCTTTCAAATGCAATGCAGATTTCATGCAAGATTTAGGACCCAAAGCGCACAGCTTTGCTTGAAAATTTTTTAGCCAAAATCATGATTTGAAACCAAACAACAAGACATATAATTTTAAACCTCCAAACCAGCAAGAGACGTAAAACGAGCTGATGCAAAAATCTGGAATAAAGCTCATACGAAAAAGATGGTTTGTTCTTTTCCAGCAAGCACTTGAACGTGATTCAAACATTTCAGCCCCTAAACATACACACCCAACACTCTTGTCCAATTCCTTTTCAACCCGTACCCCAACACATCAAAACATGCAAACCCAGCTAGCAAAAAAAAAAAAATGGATGGCTGAGGCTTTAATCAGAAAATGCAGGTAAAAGAAAACAGCCAAGCATGAGATGCAGCAAAAGAGAAAGGTGAAGCTTGCGGCAATATTCATCCAGAATTTTTGCAACTTCAAGCTTTCAAATGCAGGTTTCAAGTAAACTTCAAACAAAACCAGCAAAGACTATCACTTGACCACATTTAACATCTGGATACTTTGATTAACACAACAAAACTGAATATGCAACAAAAAGAGCAGCAAAACCACCCCCCAAAAGCTCATGCAACTCAGCCAAAGCTGCCACGAATATCCACAGATACTGTTGCCTTTTGTTGCCAAGCTCGCTTCAAGCGTGGCTTGTTGCAGCAGGTTTGTATGCGCAGCAGGTTTGTATGCGCAGAAACTCAGTCCAAGGCAAAAACTAAGACAAGCAGGAGGATCATCAAGCATGCGATTTTTCCATGATCCCGGGAGTTTAGCACATGCAGATTTCCTTTTTTATTCAATCATTTAACACTTTACCCATTCAAAACTAGAATAAAAACCTCAAAGTATAGGTTTTTCTTTTGCATTTTTCGAGACAAAACCGTTACAAAGATTTTAGCAAATCAGGCATGCTTAGGAGCAGAGAATGGGCATGGACGTTCACATGCTTCACCAGCCAAATGACTGTCTGCAGACTTGATTCAAGCAAAACACAATAGGAGGAACAAGACCAAAAAGCAAGTTCTAATATGCTTCAAATCCTAAATGCAAGAGCTCGAGACAGAAAGGAAAAGGACATCCAGCAAAATTTTTAGGTACCAAATAAAAATGACTTGAATGTCTACTAATCTTGGACCCAACATCGCAGTCGAACATCACATAAAACATACGTTAACCAAGACATAACTTCAGCCATAAAAATCCAATCTTTGAGGCTTATCAAAAATCACAGAAGGAGAAACCGTAGATGCCATTCATTTCATTTTTGTACGCAAGAGAGGAGACACGAAAGCCAACAGCTTTTAGTTCATAAAAGCACACAAATTCTAAACAGAGCCACTGGAATCACAGCTCATTTACCCGATCATGCCCAGCATACAACTATGAAGATCTGTGGTTTCTAACTCACAAACTAAGGACAAGATTCAATGACTTAAAGGGAAGAAGGCGCAACTTACAGTGATGATGCTTTCCCTCGATGAAGGCAGTGACGGACGTAAGGATGAACAGCTCCAGTGACTTTTTTCTTTTTCTTTTTTTTTTTTTTTTCGCCTGAAGCTCTTCCTCTCCTCTGATTTGTTCAGCCGTCAAGTCCTCCGCTTGTCTCTTTTCTGGTTTCCTCTCCAGCCCATTCACCAAACCCCAGCCGTTAAAAGCCTTCAGATTTTTCTCACTCAGCCGTTATCTTCCCAAAAAAAACTCTCTCTCTCGCTCTCCTTCTCAATTCTTTCTCAGCCCTCCTTATACTTTCCTTTAGCCGTCTGTAATCCTTTTCTCAGTCTCTCTTGCTTTCTCTTTGTTTTCCAGATTCCACCTAAGCCCACCCTTTCTCTCGGCCGCTGTTCTCTGTTCTTTTCTCTCCCCAGATTTTCAGCCGTTCCCTTCTCTCTCCCCCTTACGGCTGAGCCTTCTTATCCATTTTATAACCACTTCCCAATCTCCTAAACCCTCACCTCAATGGTGAGGATGAAGGCTTACCTCTCGCCTTCATATCCAGCCATCCAATGGCTGTTGAGGCTGTCCTTTGCACGCTGCAAAAAATTGCAGCGTGCATGCCGCAACGTTGTTGTTGTTTTTTTTTTTTTTTTTAAATTTTTTTTAATTAATTAATTAAACAACAAAAATGATAATAATAAAACAATAATAATGAATGATGAAAACAACTTAATTAACATTAGATAAAAATAAACTAAAAACAACAAAAAATGCAATTTTCCATTTTTTCATTTTTCTCATTTTTCACTTTTTTTTTTAAAAATAACTTAAAAATGCCAAAAAGCTGAATTTAAAAGAAATAAACATATTGTCGCGCCCCATTTTTTGATAAATAAAATAAATGGTTTGAAAATGTGTTTTTTGATTGGAAGATGAATCGTGATTTAAAGAAAAATTGGTCTAAATGGGGTTTTGAGAATGCGACGATTTGACCCAAAATTATAGTTTAAAAAGGGTTTTTGAAATCAAAATTGGAGTCGCCACTTGGTAATGAGTTAAGGTGTACCAAGTCACCTAAAATGAATTTTTTAGAGGAAAAATAGAAAAAAGTAATAAGAAACCCCTTTTAAACGACTCCTAGTCCACGTAAACCAAAGAAAAAGGTTCGGGAGTCACATTTGACGAATGGGAAGGCAAGGATAAAAATCCAAGGCACCCCTTCGACCTAGCCAAGGCTAGTTGCATGATTTAATCAAAGATTTTCTTGTTTTAACCAAAGAATTTATTACATTTGGATGCACTACATGAATGCAAACCCTAGACCTAGGGGTATTGGGGGAAATTTCCCTTCAAAGGTTGAGTGGTGCCAATCACATTAATTGTGAAGCCCAATAACGACCCTTTGAAGAAGTCACGAATAATGCGAGTGGGATGCAAATGAATGGAATGCATGTATGCAATGTGAGGATATGTGAAGTGAGAAAAATAATAAAAATAATAGGATGTAAGTGGAGGTGTGCAAATGTACTTACAAGTGTTTGTGTGCAAGTGAAGGGATAAAAAGTGCATGTGTGCAAATGAGACAAAAGTGATAGTGTGCAAGTGAAGGGATGAAAGGTGTACGTGTGCAAATGGGAGAAAAAGTGAAAGTGTAATGATAGAGTGGATTTAGAATGCATGAGCCTAGGGAATGCATGCATATTGGGTACGGGGAGACCTAAATCGTGACTTAATTTGCCCTTTTATAGAGGGAATACAAGCGTGCTAAGGCTTAGAAAAAGCCACACTCGTCTATATCCCATATTTAAGGGGACTCTCAATCAAATGAACCCTATAGCTAGCATGAAATGCAAAAATCCTAAAATGGAGGGAAAAGGGGTTCGAGGGGCATGCAAAATGATAAAACTAAAAAGAATGCATGACATGTAATGAACATGCAAATATGTGCTAACGAGGGGAAATCCCTAAGGGTCTAGCGTTGGACTAGCCCATTCTATGAATTCCGACTAGCGTTGGGCTAGTGGAAACGTAACAATGAACCACAACTAGCGTTGGACTAGTGTGGTGACGGGAAAGGGGGCCACAACTAGCATTGGACTAGTGTGGTGACGTCCATTCATCCATCACATTCATTCATGACTATAAAAAGCGAGTAGACATGCAAATCACTTATAAACACGTAGTACATAACACTTAGCATGCTTGACTAGATGCCAGGACCTAATAAAGCGATTAAACACATAGCAACGAAAGCACGCAATGAACTTATTACATTTGCTAACTAAAACAAAGGGGAAAAAGGGAAAATGGACAAGAAAGCTCGCCAAGCCCTATCTATTACAAACCAAGAGGTGTACACATACCCCATAATGAATAACTTAAATAAAAGTAAAAGTAGATGAAATAAATGCAAGGAATTAAGGGAAAGGCAAGAAAAGCAAAGTAGACATGCAATTCACTTAACACGTTGGATCACGTAGGGGAGAGACAAAAAGATAAAAGAAGTTATACCTCCCTTGAAATGGAGCTCCAATGGGGTGAAGTCACTTATTTACCCTCCAAAATAATAGAAAAGGTCAAGGTACCAATTTATTTGGAAAAATTAATGAAAATAGGCAAACACACACTCACTTGGTTACAAAGCCTTTAAAATAATGAATTAAGTGCAATTTAACAAAGCATGGTGGTTAATTGAAGCAAACAAGCAATGAAGTTACAAAATTAAAGCTACCAAGGACTAAATTGCACATATCAGAAAGGTTTTTAGGGTCTAATCACAATTTTCAGAAACCTTTGGGGCAAAATTGAAGGAAAGATAAAGCTCAAGGACCAATTTGCAAATGGTAGCAGGGACCCAATTGAAAGCCTTTATAAAAATCCTGGGGTCAATTATGAAGTTCTGGAACTTTAAAGGTAAAATCACAGAGAAAGGGGAAATTTCGGGACTGAAATTATAAATCTAGACAGATGATCATCTTCTCAAACAGGCTCAATATTAGATTACACAATCATCCATTTCGTTCTTCTTCATTGGCAGAAAATTCCCCAGAAAGTTCAACCTCTCAACTAGTCACTCCAAGACATCGCACAAGCTTCATTTCTCCCAATTTCAGTATGTAATTCGGATTTGTACAAGAGAAAGAGTAAAGAAAACAGGCAAGGCGCCAAAGAAAACAGATCCAAAATTTTTCACAAATTCTGTTTGAACTAGCCGAACGTATGCGAAGCAGATATCAATGCGTCTTTCAGGCAAAAATCTCAATGGAGCATTTCGTCGAACACTAGACGGGCACACCTAATTTCAGCTAATCCCTGCTCAATCGAATCCACAACCCGCCCAAAAATTTTACCAGCAACCCAAGACATTCAGCCCAAACAACACATATAACATGTACAATCAGAAAAATCATGAACGGACAACATGAAAATTTGCCACCACAGTCTACGGCAAACCTTCTCCGGAAAAAGAAGACTGAAACGTAAAAGAAAAGGTTGACTTACAGCGGGCTATCACAGGGACAACATACGGGCGGTAGCGGTGGAATCCGACGTTGCTTCACCGGCTTCATCTTCGCTTTGGTTTAGGCGCTGCAGCGGTTGACTTGGAGCGAGAGGCAGCAGCTCTGGTGATTGCGTCAGTTGGAGGCTTTTTCTTGGTAGTCGCAGCGGCAGTTGCGACGGAGGAGGAAGTCGACGAGTGGGGGACTGGCATAATCGGAGACGGTCCACCGGTGATATGAGGTGGACGTTGTTGGTAAGGTCTGAGGAGGGGGAAGGCTGTGGTTTGTTCTGATTTGGTTTAGGATTTGGAGGGGCGGAGGCGATGGTGGAGGAGAACGGCTGCGGTGGAGACGTTGGGGAGTAACGGCAGAAAAAGCCTGTGTTGGAAACAGGGAAGAGCAGAATGGAAATGAGGGGTTTTGCGGAGGTGTTGCTTGGAGAAATTGGGGGGAATTTGAGGACGGAGGGTAGAGAGAGCGGTGGAAGCGGGTTGCGGTGGTGGGCAATTCGGTGGTGGTGATTTGGAAATTTTTCCGGATGATGGAAGTTGAAGCCCCTTCCCATTTTCCAGATTTTTCCTTTCCTTCCTCTGGCTATTGTTCGAATCCTCCGAAGGAAACTCCTCCAATTTCCAGATTTTTCTCTCTCTTGCTGAAGCTCTCCTCTCTGGTTTCCTTTGTTTTTTCCTCACCAAGCTCTCGGTTTCTCACTCTGTTCGTTGCACCCAATCCCAGCTACCCCCCTTTTCCTATCAGATTATCCTCTTTTTTGTTGCTTGCGGCTCTCTCTTTGGCATCAGCCGTCCCCCCTCTCTGTTTTTCACTTTTAGTTCCTCAAGCTTGCCGTCGTTTTTTTCTGTCTGTCACCCTAATCCAAGCCGCCCCTCTGGTTTTTTCATTCGTCCCCTTTTGCGGCTGTATCTCCTCCCTTTTATATCACCATCTCAACCCTAAAAACCCCAGCCACTTCCTTCCCTATTTGCAGCCAAGGGCCTGCACCAACTCCTTCTGTGCAAGCTGCGAAAAACGCAGCTTGCCTGCCGTGACACCCCTTTCTTTTTTTTTTTTTTTTTTAAATTAATTAAATAAATAAAATTGATAATAAAATAAATAACAAACAACAAAAACTAATTTAATTAACATTGGATAGAAAATAAACAAACTAGAAACAACAAAGTACAAAATCCGTTTTTCATCAATTTTCTTTTTCCCTTTTCTTTTTTTCATTTTTCGGCATTTTCTCTTCACTCTTTTTCATTTTTCAATTTTTCACTTTTCAATAATGAAACTAATCTAAAGCAACTAAAACATATATATATATATATTTTTTTTTTTGAGAAATTCTACGCTAAAATGGCTAAAATAACTAAACTAAAAATAAACAAAAACTAAATGTGACAAATAAAAATAAAACAAATAAAAACAAATAGTAAATAAATAAATAAATAATAAAACACCAAAAATTTGGTGTCTACAGTTTGCCCCTCTTTGTCTGAGTTTTGGAAAAACTTGAAACAAAGAAGTAGACACCAAATACTTACCTACTTTATTCAGTGGCGAAATGATCTCAACGAACTGGAATTCTAAAGATGCGACTAACCTCAACAGAAAATTAAACGTGACTGACCCGAACAAAATTTAAACGGGACTGACCCGAACAGGAATTTAAACGGGAATGACCCGAACAGAAATTTAAACGGGACTGACCCGAACAGAATTTAAAACAGGAATTTAAACGGGACTGACCCGAACAGGAATTTAAACGGGACTGACCCGAACAGAATTTAAACGGATGAATTGAAGTGAAATGGAGTGTTGGTGGGATTGACCCATGTTAATTGATGATACAAATGAAAGAAGTGAAAGAAATGAAATGAAGTGTTAACGGGACTGACTCATGTTTGTTAATAATGCAAATGAAATGCTCGCTAGTGGGACTGACCCATGGTTAATGGCGAACGAAAAGAAATGCTCACTAGTGGGACTAACCCACGGCTAGTGGCGAAGAAAATGCTCACGGACGGGACAAACCCAGCTCCAATAGCAATGAGAATGAGATGCTTACTGACGGGACAAACCCAGTTCCCGTTGCAATAAAATGATTTTGATAATCGGACAGTGGGATAAAACCCGAGCCTGCCTAGGTCGGAGGGATAAAACCCATACCCAACGAAAATAAAAGCGCAACGAAAATAAAAGCGGTCAGTGGGATAAAACCCGAGCCTGCCGAGGTCGGAGGGATAAAACCCGTGCCCAAACGAAAATAAAAGCGGTCAGTGGGATAAAACCCGAGCCTGCCGAGGTCGGAGGGATAAAACCCATGCCTAACGAAAAAATAAAAGCGGTCAGTGGGATAAAACCCAAGCCTGCCGAGGTCGGAGGGATAAAACCCATGCCCAACGAAACATAAAAGCAGTCAGTGGGATAAAACCCGAGCCTGCCGAGGTCGGAGGGATAAAACCCATGCCCAACGAAAATAAAAGCGGTCAGTGGGATAAAACCCGAGCCTGCCGAGGTCGGAGGGATAAAACCCATGCCCAACGAAAATAAAAGCGGTCAGTGGGATAAAACCCAAGCCTGCCGAGGTCGGAGGGATAAAACCCATGCCCAACGAAACATAAAAGCGGTCAGTGGGATAAAACCCAAGCCTGCCGAGGTCGGAGGGATAAAATCCGTGCCCTAACGAAGATAAAAGCGGTCAGTGGGATAAAACCCAAGCCTGCCGAGGTTGCACTGGCGGCACAAATTTCAGACTCAATGGGATGTTGGTGGCACAAATTCCAGGCCCGACGTGATTTTTGGAGGGTTGGCGGCACGAAATCCAGGCCCAACTTGATTTTTGGAAGGTTGGCGGCACGAAGTCCAGGCCCAATGTGATATTTGTGAATGGCCAGTGGGATAAGACCCCGTCCTGCCACCCAATTGGTCAAGAAATTGAATTTGATTTGTCAAGAAACAAGAAATTTGATTTTCCAAGAAACAAGAATTTGAACTTGATTTTTGATTTTTTTTGAATTTTGAATTTTTTCTGATTTTTCGAGAGAATCTTTTTCAAAATAATTTGCCCTCAGTGTAGGGCCCTTTTTCCCTTCTTTCTTTTCTTTCTTCGGCGTCGGCTTTCCACATCACTAGATGCTCCTTCGTCGATTTCAACTATGAATACCTGCACAGGAGCTTACCAAAATATGACATGCACTTGAATTTCATGAAAAGAAACAGCGTGATTGATTTGAAAAATGCATTATTTGATCCTTGGATGAAATCCTCAAATGAACTATAAAAATTTTGCCCCAGTGTGGGCTTATTCTGTGAAATCCTATGAATAAAAATTTTTCCCCAATGTGGGCCCATTTGATTGTAAAAATTGGTTTGGATGCTTCTCCATTTATTTGCACAGGGTAAGCAATTGCTCTTCCTAACATGAAGAAAATTGAATGTCTTGCTTAAACTGATATAGCACACTCCATGATGAATTTCTCAAAATAATGCCAAATTACGAAAGATTTCTTCCCCACTTTAGCATCAATGCTTTAGGTAATGGGTCACTATTTCTTGTTGGTTCATCTGTCAGGACCAATCAAGTGATCTGATTTTTTGAGGGGGTTAAGGGAAATGAGAAGATGAGATTTGTTTGGTTCTTGTGCCCAAAATTGTAATTCCTTCAATACCACATCTTAGTGAAAGCAAAGAGTTTGTCACCCTTATTTTCAAGAAAACTTAGTCAACATACAAGCTTTCTAGGCATGCAACGTATGGGCAGAAGTGATAGCTAAACATGTGGAAACGGGCTATACCCTTATGATCACAAATGATTTGATGAATTTCTTATGAGCATGATCCTCACTTTGGATTGTCATGAAGGAATAAGTCAACGATGGACTTTGTTAGCTTGTAATGTGGCTTGAAACGATAGTTGAAGGATAAGACTTCCAAGGACATTGCACCACAGATCGCATTTTTCCAAAATTGCCCCTATTTTGAACTTGAAGATCCTGAATTTTGTTTGATCACTCAATAGTGACTTCACCATCGAATCTTTTGTATTTCATTTTTCCTTTTTGCTTTTCCGTTTTCTTTTCTTTGATCTGGTGGGTTTTCACATGGTGAGTAGCGTCAACCCCATACCCAAGCAATTCAGAAATACAGCTAAAATTTTCCGGCATCAGAAATTTTCTTGACAGGGCCATCGCAAAGAACAGAAGTCAGGACTTTCGGCTTTTGTAATGGGGTCAGGTGGGGTGTTTAGAAGAGTTAAGGCTTGAAAGCGGATTTCAAAAGTGAATTGAAGAATCTGAGATCGCATTGTTGCGCCAACCCTATTTTAGGGTTAAATCAGAATTTGCCCCAGTTTATGCTCAATTGAGGCTTTTTCTCTTTCATTTTCTTTATTCTTTTGATTTTTCGGCTTTCTGCCATTTTTGAACTTTCATAAAATCTGCCCCAGTTTATTTTTTGAACTGAGGTTCTCTTTTCTCTTTTCCTTTTGACTTTGCGACTTTTCACTTTTTCACTTCTTGAAGTTTTTCCTTTCTTTTGCAAACTTGCCCCAGTGTGGGGTTTGCGATTCTCAGGGGTTGCCAAACGAAGTATTTTATTCTGAAGGCTCAAAAGGGATAACTAGGGATAGAATGCTTGATCGGAAAAAGAAGATGGCCTGACTTGTATTCCGTTCCTTACAATAACTCTGAAAGGAAACTTTCATTAATGGGAAATCTTTGGCATGTATCTGAATTAACTGACTGAGGAAGACCCTTGTTCATCCATATTTGTGAAACATAGGCGGTCCGTGCGGACAAATCTCTTCCTTTTCTTTTCCTTTGCTTTTCTTTTCTTTTTTCCAAAATTGAAACCCAAGTGGAATCAAATTTCCCCAATTCACGATTCCCTTTCCCCTTTTCTTTTTTTCCTTTTTCAAAATTCCCCAATCTCCTTCCCCAATGTGGGGTGCGATCATATGTGCACTCGAAAAGAACCACCAAATTTTTTTTTTTTTTTTTTTTTTGCTCAAATGAGGATGCAAGGGATAAATGGTGTTTAGGTCGTAGAAACGATGGCCAAAGTATCATTCTTACACCTCATGACAACCAAAGTAACGAGATGGTCATTGAAAATCCATTCCCCTTTTTGATATTTGAAATTTTTCATGTAGCGTAGCGATCATCAAGGCGCTTATTTGAAACGAAATTATTCTTTTAAAGGCTCAAACGGGAGAGCAAATGATAAACTCTGTATAGATAGAGAAAAGAATGCTCGAAGTATCATTCCAAATTTTCAAAACAAACAAGAATAATGCACATTTTTGCTTTCACTTAGATGTGAATTGAATCGGTTAAACACAATGGATATTTTCAAGCAAAGATGGCCCCAATTTGCAATTTATCAATCAATGTGACTGATTTTATTTTGGGGTTAAATGAAGGAGAAAAGATATCTCATTGGGCCTTTTGAGTGATCATTCACCTCTTTTCTGAGCATTCTTATTGTATAGCTCGGATCACCAACCTAGTGTACATGAGGATTTTAGAAAGTATACACTTGTGAAATTCAGGCTAGAGGTTGAAAAAACCTCAATTTGGTCTTATTTCTCAAAATTCATCATGAAATCTCTAATGAGTAAGAATAAAGAATGAAATGTACATATACACAAGACAATAATTGTCCAAAAATTTTATTACTGAAAAAGTTTGGAACAAAAAAATCCTGTTCAATTACGATACAAATGAGAAGAGAGAAACTTGTAAAGAGCTCCACATATACACTTTTTGTCTCTTTTTCTTTTGGAACAAATCAAATATACAAAATCTTCCCTTGAAAAATAATTACAACATCTCTCAGAGGCTTTAGCGTAGAGCTTCCAGATAGATCATTTATGTTTTCATTGTAGGATCTGCCCAAAAATCACACAATACTTGCAATTTTGACACTTTATTAGATCCAAATTATCATCAGATATAGAAAACTATTTTCACCTTATTAAAGCATTTTTTATGAATGCAGGGGGAAGGGGAAAACAAAAGAAAAATACCCTGAGTTAGTAAGCAAGAATATAAAATCGGTATGCATGTCCTATGGGGGACCTTTTTTGTGCCAAGGGTAGGCCTAGCATGAAAATGCAATCCGCTAGAGTAGGCACTATACAATACCTGATGGATCTGATCAATTCATTGAGTAAAAAAATAATTTTGAAGATTTGGTCAATTGGATTGACGAAAGACGTTTGTCAAAATGAGGACCTCGTCCGAAGGGATTGATCACTTTTGATCGATACAAGAACTTGCAAAAACGCACGGGTTCGACCTTGACAAACTTCCTATCTCTGAGATTGGAATTCGTTTTGACAACTTTTCTCAGTGAAGCACGGGTCAAAACTCCAACTGATCAAACGGCTGGATGCAATGGATGTTTTTCTCAAAATCGACTAGGTTTTCCATTTTGAAATTCGACATTGAAATCCTAAATTGTCAAATGAAATTGACAATTTATTAAAAATCGACCGGATTACCCTAAAAAGGGAAACATGTCAAATGAATTGAATGAAATTTAATTTATCCAAAATTAATCAGATCACCCTAAAAAGGGTAAATTGATCAAATAGATTGAACGCAACTTGATTTATTCAAAATCGGCTCGATTGCCCTAAAAATGGGTAAATTGGCCAAATGAATGCAATTGAATTAGTGATTTATTCAAAAATCGGCCGAATGACCCTAAAAAGGGTAAATTGATCAAATGAATTGAAGATTTATTCAAAATCGACCAGGTGACCCTAAAAAGGGTAAATTGGTCAAATGAGTTGACGATTTTTCAAAATCGACCGGATGACCCTAAAAAGGGTAAATTGGTCAAATGAATTGATGATTTATTCAAAATCGACCAGATGACCCTAAAAAGGGTAAATTGGTCAAAATGAATGGATGATTTTTCAAAAATCGACCTGATGACCCTAAAAAGGGTAAATTGGTCAAATGAATGAATGATTTTTCAAAAATCGACCTGATGACCCTAAAAAGGGTAAATTGGTCAAATGATGAATGAATTGACAAAATGGATTGGATAAAATGGATGATTTATTCAAAAATCGACCGAATCGCCTTCAAAAAGGGTAAAATGGTCAAATGCATTTATTCAAAATTGAATGGATAACCCTAAGAATGAATTAAACTAATCAAATGAATTGAATGAAGTTAATTGATCAAACAGATCGAGTGAAATGATGATTTGACCAACTCGCCCTAAAACTAGGCAAATCGGTCCAATGGATCGAATGATTGATTCAAAATTGACTAGATCACCCTAAAAAGGGTAAACTAGTCAAATGAAATCGGATGACTTATTCAAAATTGATTGAATTGACCTAAGAAATGAGTAAATTGGTCCAATGAATAAAATGGAGATTGATGATTTATGCAAAAATCGACCAAATCACCCTAAAAGGATAAATTGGTCAAATGAATTGATTTATTCAAAATTGATTAGGAATTGACAAAATGGATCGATTGAATCGTTCGGCCATTGATGGTTTCAAAAAAAATAGTCTATGAGCCTTCTAAAATCACGATTTGGCCTCAGTTTATTAACTGTCTCAATGATAAGGAATTATTTGTGAATTTCTTCAAATTAATGTCCTTTACGCAAGGGATTTTTACCAACTTTGATAAAATGGCCAAAAAGTGATTATTAGACGTTCATATTCCAAAAATCACTCTATGAAAATGATTGGATCCTACCTTACCTTGTGCACTACCCCTTTGGATGGTACAAAATGTAAACGTGCAAGTCTCATTGGATTAAGTATCCGAGACACAAGGTGGCTTATCCCCTAGCATGGGATCGCCTAAATGGCATTCCCTTTCTAGGGTTTAATGCATGATGCCAGTTATTAAAACAGGAAAAAAATGCAATTCGAAATGAAACGTGACCTGAGGAACCCTTTATCTGCCAGGGTAGGCCTAGAATGATATGCAATCATTAATCTACGAATGCAATATACCAAAATCTTTAAACGTGCAATAGCCTATCTACAAGGGTAGGTTCTAAAAGAAAGTCATGCCAGACCTCTTATTTGCTAGGGTTTGTGAATGCAATGGGGACATAAAACCAAGAAGGGTTAGTTCAGCCAGATAAATACACATAACACATTGTAACAACGAAATCAATACAAAGAAATAAAGCAATAAAAGGGAGAAAAGGGTTGGACCCCTCCCCTCGTGAATAGTGTCCCTAGCTCAGGATAAGGCCGACTCTACCCTAGGCAATTCTAATATGGATGCATGAGGCTTGGCTTACTAATGCATCTAGACTCGATAGGTCATAGGCCCCCGAGCCTTCATACTTAGAAACCAAGGGTCATCAATCCCAAGGTTCTTTGTCGGTGGCTCGAGCGATTCCCCAAACACCGCTACGCACACATCGTGTCGCGGCTACGTGTTTGAGTGAATCTATCAAAATCTTCAACCTTCGACTAAAAGCTAAAAAGGCTATCAACCCATAGCTTAAAGCGGAAGATTGAGTGACCCATTGGATCATGCTACACACACATCGTGTCGTGATCACATGTCCAAGTGGATCACCTAAAATCCTAATAGGGTGGAGTGGCGTGACAAGCCACTAAAAGAAAAAATAAATGAGGGGTAAAAATAATTAAAACGTATGCACGTATGCTAGTGCTCGTTTGGAGGGGAGGGATCAAGAACCAACGCGAGGTTCTAAGGTGATGTCCCCCACCCAAATGCAATGCAAGCGCGAGATAAACAAGTAAACATACATCTAATCAACCAATCATACATTTCGCGAGCGAGGGAGTAGTTGGATACGCGTGAAATGCAAAAATCCTAATAAAAGGAAAAATGCAATCCTAAACACCCAAATGTAATATATAAAAAGGTTAAAAGAAGAAAAATGGTTGATTAAATCAAATTTGCTCGGACTCTCGAATGTCCCCAGTGGAGTCGCCAACTGTCGCGCCCCATTTTTTGATAAATAAAATAAATGGTTTGAAAATGTGTTTTTTGATTGGAAGATGAATCGTGATTTAAAGAAAAATGGGTCTAAATGGGGTTTTGAGAATGCGACGATTTGACCCAAAATTATAGTTTAAAAAGGGTTTTTGAAATCAAAATTGGAGTCGCCACTTGGTAATGAGTTAAGGTGTACCAAGTCACCTAAAATGAATTTTTTAGAGGAAAAATAGAAAAAAGTAATAAGAAACCCCTTTTAAACGACTCCTAGTCCACGTAAACCAAAGAAAAAGGTTCGGGAGTCACATTTGACGAAGGGGAAGGCAAGGATAAAAATCCAAGGCACCCCTTCGACCTAGCCAAGGCTAGTTGCATGATTTAATCAAAGATTTTCTTGTTTTAACCAAAGAATTTATTACATTTGGATGCACTACATGAATGCAAACCCTAGACCTAGGGGTATTGGGGGAAATTTCCCTTCAAAGGTTGAGTGGTGCCAATCACATTAATTGTGAAGCCCAATAACGACCCTTTGAAGAAGTCACGAATAATGCGAGTGGGATGCAAATGAATGGAATGCATGTATGCAATGCGAGGATATGTGAAGTGAGAAAAATAATAAAAATAATAGGATGTAAGTGGAGGTGTGCAAATGTACTTACAAGTGTTTGTGTGCAAGTGAAGGGATAAAAAGTGCATGTGTGCAAATGAGACAAAAGTGATAGTGTGCAAGTGAAGGGATGAAAGGTGTACGTGTGCAAATGGGAGAAAAAGTGAAAGTGTAATGATAGAGTGGATTTAGAATGCATGAGCCTAGGGAATGCATGCATATTGGGTACGGGGAGACCTAAATCGTGACTTAATTTGCCCTTTTATAGAGGGAATACAAGCGTGCTAAGGCTTAGAAAAAGCCACACTCGTCTATATCCCATATTTAAGGGGACTCTCAATCAAATGAACCCTATAGCTAGCATGAAATGCAAAAATCCTAAAATGGAAGGAAAAGGGGTTCGAGGGGCATGCAAAATGATAAAACTAAAAGGAATGCATGACATGTAATGAACATGCAAATATGTGCTAACGAGGGGAAATCCCTAAGGGTCTAGCGTTGGACTAGCCCATTCTATGAATTCCGACTAGCGTTGGGCTAGTGGAAACGTAACAATGAACCACGACTAGCGTTGGACTAGTGTGGTGACGGGAAAGGGGGCCACAACTAGCATTGGACTAGTGTGGTGACGTCCATTCATCCATCACATTCATTCATGACTATAAAAAGCGAGTAGACATGCAAATCACTTATAAACACGTAGCACATAACACTTAGCATACTTGACTAGATGCCAGGACCTAATAAAGCGATTAAACACATAGCAACGAAAGCACGCAATGAACTTATTACATTTGCTAACTAAAACAAAGGGGAAAAAGGGAAAATGGACAAGAAAGCTCGCCAAGCCCTATCTATTACAAACCAAGAGGTGTACACATACCCCATAATGAATAACTTAAATAAAAGTAAAAGTAGATGAAATAAATTCAAGGAATTAAGGGAAAGGCAAGAAAAGCAAAGTAGACATGCAATTCACTTAACACGTTGGATCACGTAGGGGAGAGACAAAAAGATAAAAGAAGTTATACCTCCCTTGAAATGGAGCTCCAATGGGGTGAAGTCACTTATTTACCCTCCAAAATAATAGAAAAGGTCAAGGTACCAATTTATTTGGAAAAATTAATGAAAATAGGCAAACACACACTCACTTGGTTACAAAGCCTTTAAAATAATGAATTAAGTGCAATTTAACAAAGCATGGTGGTTAATTGAAGCAAACAAGCAATGAAGTTACAAAATTAAAGCTACCAAGGACTAAATTGCACATATCAGAAAGGTTTTTAGGGTCTAATCACAATTTTCAGAAACCTTTGGGGCAAAATTGAAGGAAAGATAAAGCTCAAGGACCAATTTGCAAATGGTAGCAGGGACCCAATTGAAAGCCTTTATAAAAATCCTGGGGTCAATTATGAAGTTCTGGAACTTTAAAGGTAAAATCACAGAGAAAGGGGAAATTTCGGGACTGAAATTATAAATCTAGACAGATGATCATCTTCTCAAACAGGCTCAATATTAGATTACACAATCATCCATTTCGTTCTTCTTCATTGGCAGAAAATTCCCCAGAAAGTTCAACTTCTCAACTAGTCACTCCAAGACAGAAAAAAAAGGAAAACTCGCACAAGCTTCATTTCTCCCAATTTCAGTATGTAATTCGGATTTGTACAAGAGAAAGAGTAAAGAAAACAGGCAAGGCGCCAAAGAAAACAGATCCAAAATTTTTCACAAATTCTGTTTGAACTAGCCGAACGTATGCGAAGCAGATATCAATGCGTCTTTCAGGCAAAAATCTCAATGGAGCATTTCGTCGAACACTAGACGGGCACACCTAATTTCAGCTAATCCCCGCTCAATCGAATCCACAACCCGCCCAAAAATTTTACCAGCAACCCAAGACATTCAGCCCAAACAACACATATAACATGTACAATCAGAAAAATCATGAACGGACAACATGAAAATTTGCCACCACAGTCTACGGCAAACCTTCTCCGGAAAAAGAAGACTGAAACGTAAAAGAAAAGGTTGACTTACAGCGGGCTATCACAGGGACAACATACGGGCGGTAGCGGTGGAATCCGACGTTGCTTCACCGGCTTCATCTTCGCTTTGGTTTAGGCGCTGCAGCGGTTGACTTGGAGCGAGAGGCAGCAGCTCTGGTGATTGCGTCAGTTGGAGGCTTTTTCTTGGTAGTCGCAGCGGCAGTTGCGACGGAGGAGGAAGTCGACGAGTGGGGGACTGGCATAATCGGAGACGGTCCACCGGTGATATGAGGTGGACGTTGTTGGTAAGGTCTGAGGAGGGGGAAGGCTGTGGTTTGTTCTGATTTGGTTTAGGATTTGGAGGGGCGGAGGCGATGGTGGAGGAGAACGGCTGCGGTGGAGACGTTGGGGAGTAACGGCAGAAAAAGCCTGTATTGGAAACAGGGAAGAGCAGAATGGAAATGAGGGGTTTTGCGGAGGTGTTGCTTGGAGAAATTGGGGGGAATTTGAGGACGGAGGGTAGAGAGAGCGGTGGAAGCGGGTTGCGGTGGTGGGCAATTCGGTGGTGGTGATTTGGAAATTTTTCCGGATGATGGAAGTTGAAGCCCCTTCCCATTTTCCAGATTTTTCCTTTCCTTCCTCTGGCTATTGTTCGAATCCTCCGAAGGAAACTCCTCCAATTTCCAGATTTTTCTCTCTCTTGCTGAAGCTCTCCTCTCTGGTTTCCTTTGTTTTTTCCTCACCAAGCTCTCGGTTTCTCACTCTGTTCGTTGCACCCAATCCCAGCTACCCCCCTTTTCCTATCAGATTATCCTCTTTTTTGTTGCTTGCGGCTCTCTCTTTGGCATCAGCCGTCCCCCCTCTCTGTTTTTCACTTTTAGTTCCTCAAGCTTGCCGTCGTTTTTTTCTGTCTGTCACCCTAATCCAAGCCGCCCCTCCGGTTTTTTCATTCGTCCCCTTTTGCGGCTATATCTCCTCCCTTTTATATCACCATCTCAACCCTAAAAACCCCAGCCACTTCCTTCCCTATTTGCAGCCAAGGGCCTGCACCAACTCCTTCTGTGCAAGCTGCGAAAAACGCAGCTTGCCTGCCGTGACACCCCTTTCTTTTTTTTTTTTTTAAATTAATTAAATAAATAAAATTGATAATAAAATAAATAACAAACAACAAAAACTAATTTAATTAACATTGGATAGAAAATAAACAAACTAGAAACAACAAAGTACAAAATCCGTTTTTCATCAATTTTCTTTTTCCCTTTTCTTTTTTTCATTTTTCGGCATTTTCTCTTCACTCTTTTTCATTTTTCAATTTTTCACTTTTCAATAATGAAACTAATCTAAAGCAACTAAAACATATATATATATATATATTTTTTTTGAGAAATTCTACGCTAAAATGGCTAAAATAACTAAACTAAAAATAAACAAAAACTAAATGTGACAAATAAAAATAAAACAAATAAAAACAAATAGTAAATAAATAAATAAATAATAAAACACCAAAAATTTGGTGTCTACACATATTTTTGTGAACAAATTTTCCTTTTTTTCCTTTTTTCATTTTTCAAATCCAACTAAAGCCTATTTATTTATTTATTTTTTTTGAATTTTTCTTTTTTTTTCTTCTTTTCCTTTAATTTTCTCTTTTCTCCCTTTTTTATAATTTTCATTTTCATTTTTCCTTCGAGAAAGCATTGAATAAAAACAAAATGACTAAAACATATTTTTGATGCTTTCCTTTTCTTTTTTTCTAAAAACTCTATGCTAATCTTAAACTTAAAAGCTAAAACTAAAAACTAAAACTAAAAGTAAATAAGAATAAATAGCAAATGAAATAGGTCAACTAAAAGGGCGAAAATGAATAAAACCAAAATATCATAACAACTAATAGTGCAAAACACACAATAACGAACTAAAATGCAAGCAATCTAAAATGAAAATCATGAAATAGATGCTACATAAAATTATTCAAAATTTGGTGTCTACAGGCTCTTTTCTTGAGGTTGCAATGTGAGTAGTTAAGGAATTCCTTCTTTGGTTTTGATAATGTGAAATTAATGACTTGTGTAAGTCATAGAGTTGGTTTTGTGCAACATTTTGTGACTTTTGGTGGAGATTGGTGAATTTTCATAATTATTCATGATTTTTCAATTTTTATGTGTTTAATATTGCATGGCCATGGATGATGGCTTGGAATGGTTTAGAATGAAGCTTTGATGCGTAAATTGTAGCTATTTGCCGAAAATTTCCGCTTTGTAACGAAATTTCCAGATTAGGGTTTCAACTAACCCCTGTTCTTCCCGGTTCTGTTCGGCTAAGTTGGAGGCCGAATCAGCCTTGGGTTAAAACATGAAAATTGTATAAAATTATGTTTTATAGTTTCCTATAAATTTTCAGTCCAATCCGAGCTCCGTAGCCTATGAAAAGATAGAAATATCCCCAGACTGCCCTAGGTAGAGTTCGGTGGACAGAGTTGACACTTCACCCAATCTGACCGAGACTTTTCACCTTGACCCTTACCGAATTAGAATTTGGCCTAAACACAAAAGTTGTAGTGCTTGTCTTAGTTTTCTAACGGCCCTAGAAACCCCCTAATTGGACTTCGGTAGCCTAAGTTATGGTCATTTAACGGTAATGCTGTTAGCTAACCTATTTGTGCGATTCTGGTTTGGTACATTGAAATTGTGACCTAGCTACACTACGAATTGGACTGAGCAGTCTTCATCAAAGTTGTAGCTCTGTGTCTTAGGTTCGAAACGGTATAATTGCACCCCAATCCGATAAGCGTAGCTTCGGTTATGACCGATACGCTAAGAGACGTCAAACCTGCCATTTAGCTTTTGTCCTTAAATCTTGATTTCCAGTTGCATTCCTAGACTTGCTTTGTATTTGGATGAACTTGAGCCTAGTTGAAGGGCTATTGTATTGAGGTTTCTTATGTGTTGGACTGGATTGAGTTGAGGAAAAATAATGAAGCCATAAATGGGTGGAATATAGCAAAATACGGAGGGCATGCTGCCCAAAATTTTAGGGCTACGCGATTCCTTCAAGTTGAGTTGATCTTAATAAAAAATGAAGGGTTTTGGGAGTTGTTTGTAACCCTAGGACCAACTGTTATCTTTTTCCTCAAAAGTCATATTTTATTCTTTTGTACTAGTACTTAACCTAGAAAGGCATACGACATGTAGTTGAGCCTCACTTGTGCATTCCGTTTACTCGATTTTGAATGTGAAACCTTCAATTGTTTTACTTTGGTGATTTTAGGGTTTCTTGGCGATTAAAGCCAGTTTAAGTGACAACTTTCGAAGTATCTGTATTTGAACCGGTGAGTGTACTACTCCCCTGAATTAATGCTAAACTGGATATCTCTACTTGCAAATTGCTATTTGAATGTATTTCCCGATTGTTTATTTTGTATGAGACGAGGGTGTACTTTATCATACTCGCTCTCTGGCCTGTGTGACTTGTATCTTGTATTTACTTGAATCTGTTACCTGCGCCTGTTATAATGTCGTTTGGAAGTGCATCCAACGACCTTCCTGTTAAATCTGAGCTCAACCTCATGGGGAGTTGATTGAATCGAGCCAGCAAAGGCTTGGTCGAGGAAATTGACAATCCATGAGTGCCTGTTTCTGGGGAATCTATGGGTATTGGAGACTCTGGATTTCCGGTATACTCGAGTATTACCATTCGTGTTCCTGTTTGGCGTTCGGGCCCGGTAAGGGGGTATGTTTGGTGAATGGGATTTTGACGTTAAAGTGGTGATCTACTGGACTGGTTCCTTTATTTGAACGTTGACGAAGGGTCAACGAGGCTGGATCAAGTATGGCGATGGGGATTTGGCTCCTGAGAGCCACCTGTATCCTTTATATTGTGGTGTTCATTCATTTCTCATATTTGATGTGAATAAGTGCTTTAAAAATGATTTCTCATGATTCCTACTGTCTATACTTTTGGTACCTCATTGAGCTTCTAACTCACCCCGTTCCGTTATCCTTGTGTTCCTTACAGGGAACCATCTTTTGGACTAATGATCATTTTGAAGAATGAGTTGAGCTTGTATAAATACCTTTTTGCATAGCTCCTTGGAAGTTGGAAAACCCTAAATGTACCTTGATCCAAATATTTCTTTTTTGATTTGTAAATTTGAAACGTATGTGTATAAAACTGTTTAACCATGTTCATGTATCCTATTTGGTTTGGAAATGTTTTCTCCTGAGTTATATAATGTTATCTGTATTCGATTGGATTTTGGCTGGATGGTGATGTGGCAGTCACTATTCATTTGCGGTTCATTTTTTTTCGTTTTCGTTTTGCGATTTTGAATTGTGTAAGCGCGCTATTTTCCTTCGGAAGACCTTAGATTGTGTATAATTGTCTTAGTAGTCCTGGCGAGAGTTGGGCAGGCGGTCCGCCAAACCCTTTGGTTTGCCTTATGGCAACGTGGGGCTGTCACAGGTGGTATTAGAGCCGTTTCGTGTGGTCTCTGCGCGGAGTGAGCTTGGACCAAGTGGTGTTATGATCCTAATTGCGTGAATGGGTGTAAAGAATTAAGGACTCTTTTGAGCATAAATTATGAACCAGGCATGTTATAAGTGTAAAAATCTTTATCATGGAACTTGAGGAAGATAGATATATATGTCGGGTAGGAATCTATAATATGGATGATTTACTCTTGGGACCGGCCGGCTCGAGTTGTGAATTATCTTATTGTGGATTCTTGTACTTGAGTACCAAATAGTGGAGAGTGCAAGAATAAGGATCTGTATCATGATTGAACTTGAGGTATGTCTAGATGGCAAAGGCCAAGGTACGGAAGATTTTACATTGGACTTAGTAATTAGATTGGTCGAGGGGGTTTGATATGAAAGTGTTATCATGGACTACTCTTGTACTAGTCTGGCTTGGGTTTTCTAGAGGGTGGCTAGATTGTAAGGGAATTCGCACCTAAGACCTATTCCTTTTTGCTATGACCGTGAGGACTTGATAAGTGATTACTTGACTTTGAGTTAGTCTAGCTACAACCATAGAGGTATTTTCTACCCCTCTTGTGAGATTCGATAACCATAGTTTGGCTCTCGATAAACTAACCTTGCCTATATTTTCTTGATATTTATCCTTTGATATCAAAGTATGGACCTGACTTATGTCGAGATCAAGAGTTTGGAATTAGGTATGGAAATTTGAGAGAAAGGATTTGGCCTCTATACCTGTATGCTTCTAAGTTTAATTTTCGGTGGTTGGATTGGGAGTGAGGGAACTTAAATTTCAGTGGTTGAATTTGGCCTCTAGACCTGACTTGATGTCTAAGTTTGTTACTTATTTTGATTCTCTAATTTGCCTGGCAGGCTGTCACTTGAGCTCGAGCGAATTGGTAAGATGGCACATTTGGCTGATATGTATAAGGAGATAGAGATTCTTCGAAACGAAGTAGAGTTCCAAAAGAGATTAGTTGAGCACTGAGAAGGTCGATGGAAACAGGAGTATACGGAGAAAATTGAGCTACTGCACAAGAACATAGAGCTGAAAAAGAAATATGAAGGGATTCTGGAAGAGATACGAAGTAAGTTTGAGTTAGTGCCTTCGTCTAGTCAAATGGCCTCTCAGGACATTCCTAGTAATAACGATGAAAGACGTGTAGGAAGTGCTCGCGACCACAAAGGGAAACGTAAAGAGATGGATGGGAATGGAGTTGCTATGAGGGATAAGGGGAGGAGGAAGAAAAAGAATGGACACTTCAGGAAGAAATGTGGGGCTACTAAGTGTGAAACGTGTAACAAAAGTCATACGGGAATATGTTATGTGAAAATCGGTGCATGCTTTAAATGCAGCCAACTGGGACACCAAGTGAGGAACTGCCCAGAACAAATGAATTTTGGGATGGTGAAGCTACTGTAATAGTTAAAATCGGCAAGTAGTGATGTGTTAGCTGAAATAATTGTATTTATAGACCTATGTGTATGCAACCTCTATGTAGTGAGTATATTTCCGATAAAAGTAGTGAACCTAGTACTTGATATTTTGATGAGTAATATTAAATCTTGGTGATTTGACAGTATCTTCTATTATCTTTTAGTCTCGATGTTAAGTGACATTTGCCTCTGTGATTCAGAAAGGGAAAACTTTCGATGTCTTCACTGATTTTCTTAGCATGGCGTTTTAGTCATAGCATTATTATTTTATTTTTCTCTAGATAGATTGTGGTATGAGGAAAATTTCGAGGACGAAATTTCTTTAAGGGGGAGAGAGTGTGAGACCCCGTGATTTTTCTTATTTTCTAGGATTTATTTTATTTAATTACACGCCTTTTATGCATTTTCTTTATTAGGAAAAATTTTCTAAATAATTTTTTATAAGTAAATAGGGTTTTTAAATTACCTTTCTAGTATAAGTTAGTTCATGAGGTTTTAAGAGTATATACCAGATGTGGGACCCACTAGTGCGGTAAGTTCGGTAAAATTCGGCCAATTAGAATAAGTTGTGTATACCGGGTTTAATTTATCAGATGTTAAGAGATAATTAGTGGTTACCTAGATGGATTATCATTGGAGAGACAAAAGGATAGAGTTGCACTAAAAAGGTGACAAGTGTCACGTTATGATTTAAAGTTGGACTTTGACCACTATTCATTTACTTTACTAAATATTCAATTTGGACCCAAAATCATCTTTATTCATGAAGCATCTTGGCCGGCCCTCACTAGAAGAAAAGAAAAGAAAGCTCTCAACTTGTTTCTTCCATTTCTTGCACAAATCTAGCAAATCAACCGTTTAAACTTCCAATTTCTCCATAAAAACCCTTCTTTATATAGGATTAAGGTTGTTGGTGAAGTGGTTTGGAAGAAAGTGGTGCGAAGTTGGCTCTTTTCTTGAGGTTTCAAGGTGAGTAGTTAAGGAATTCCTTCTTTGGTTTTGATAATGTGAAATTAATGACTTGTGTTAGTCATAGAGTTGGTTTTGTGCAAGATTTTGTGACTTTTGGTGGAGATTGGTGAATTTCATAATTATTCATGATTTTTCTGTTTTTATGTGTTTAATATTGCATGGCCATGGATAATGGCTTGGAATGGTTTACAATGAAGCTGTGATGCGTAAATTGTAGCTATTTGCGGAAAATTTCCGCTTTGTAACGAAATTTCCAGATTAGGGTTTTAACTAACCCCTGTTCTTCCTGGTTCAGTTTGACTAGGTTGGAGGCCGAATCAGCTTTGGATTAAAACATGAAAGTTGTAAGAAATGATGTTTTATAGTTTCCTGTCAATTTTCAGCCCAATCCGAGCTCCATAGCCTATGAAAAGATAGAAATAACCCCAGACTACCCTAGATAGAGTTCGGTGGACAGAGTTGACACTTCACCCAATCTGACCGAGACTTTTCACCTTGACCCTTACCGAATTAGAATTTGGCCTAAACACAAAAGTTGTAGTGCTATGTCTTATCTTTCTAACGGCCCTAGAAACGCCCCAATTGGACTTCGGTAGCCTAAGTTATGGTCATTTAACGGTAATATGGTTAGCTAATCTGTTTGTGCGATTCTGGTTTGGTGCATTGAAATTTTGACCTAGCTACACTATGAACTGGACTGAGTGGTCTTCATCAAAGTTGTAGCTCTATGTCGTAGTTCGAAACGGTATAATTGTACGCCAATCCGATAAGCGTAGCTTCGGTTGTGATCGATATGCTAAGAGACGTCAAACCTGCCATTTAGCTTTTGTCCGTAAAACTTGATTTCCAGTTGCATTCCTAGACTTGCTTTGTATTTGGATGAACTTGAGCCTAGTTGAAGGGCTATTGTATTTAGATTTCTTATGTGTTGGATTGGATTGAGTTGAGGAAAAATAATGAAGCCATAAATGGCTGGAATATAGCAAAATACAGAGGGCATGCTGCCCAAAATTTTAGGGCTACGCGATTCCTTCAAGTTGAGTTGATCGTAGTAAAAATGAAGGGTTTTGGGAGTTGTTTGTAACCCTAGGACCAACTGTTATCTTTTTGCTCAAAAGTCATATTTTATTCTTTTGTACTAGTACTTAACCTGGAAAGGTGTACGACATGTAGTCGAGCCTTACTTGTGCATTCCGTTTACTCGATTTTGAATGTGAAACCTTCAATTGTTTTACTTTGGTGATTTTTGGATTTCTTGGTGATTAAAGCCAGTTTGAAGTGAAAACTTTCGAAGTATCTGTATTTGTACCGGTGATTGTACCACTCCCTTGAATTAATGCTAAACTGGATATCTGCACTTGCAAATTGCTATTTGAATGTATTTCCCGACTGTTTATTTTGTACGAGACGAGGGTGTACTTTATCACACTCGCTCTCTAGCCTGTGTGACTTGTTTCCTGTATATACTTGAATCTATTACCTGCGCTTGTTATAATGTCGTTTGGAAGTGCATCCAATGACCTTCCTGTTAAATCTGAGCTCAACCTCATGGGGAGTTGATTGAATCGAGCCAGCAAGGGCTTGGTCGAGGAAATTGACAATCCATGGGTGCCTGTTCCTGGGGAATCTATAGGTATTGAAGACTCTAGATTTCCGGTATACTCGAGTATTACCATTCCTATTTCTGTTTTGGCGTTTAGGCCAGTAAGGGGGTATGTTTGGTGAATGGGATTTTGGCATTAAAGTGGTGATCTACTGGACTGGTTCCTTTATTTGAACGTTGACGGAGGGTCAACGAGGCTGTATTTCGTCACTTACTGTATTTCTATTGGGAAGTTCGCTAATCAACTGGCAAGTGATGTCCACAGTGCCTTTTTTTATGACGGAAGAGCATTCTACTGATGCTGGAAATCTTCAATTCATATTCTTGAGTCGATAATGGTCAAGGTTTTCCATTATTCCTTAGGTAAAAATGTGAGAACCCGTAAATCCCCTAATAATTTTCCTAGGGTTTATTTCCTTTAATGGCATGTTTTCTGCATTTTCAGGCTTAGGAAAATTCTCCTGGTGAATTTTATGAGTAATTATAGTTTTTAGATGATTTTTCTAGTATTGGAGAGGTTTTGAAAAATTAAGAATCTATTGTGGACGTGGGACCCACTAGCGCGAAAAGTTTGGAAAAATTCGGCCAATTAGGCTAAGTTTCGGATACTGGTTGAAATTTATCGGGTGTTAAGAGATAAGTAGAGGTTGAGATGTGATTGATGTGAGAGAGACTTAAAGGATAGAAATGCTTTAAATGTAGTGACAAGTGTCACTTGGTGAGTGGTGGCACTTGTAGGACAACTATTCATTTTCTTGACTTTTGACCAATTGCTTAAATATCTCAAAAATCACACAAAATTCATTCTTGTCTTCAACTTCTTGGCCGGCTCTCTCTCTCTAGGAAAAGAAAGAAAACTTCTCCAATTTTCAAGCTTCCAACTAGCTCAAATCCTCCAAAACAATTGCTTAAATTTGTTTCTACTCCATAAAATCCCTCCATTTGGTGCTAGTAAGTGATTTTGTGGAAGTGTTCAAGGAAGCTAAGGTGTCCTAAAACTCTCCCTCTCTTGTGTTCTAGGTAAGTGGTGTTTGAACTTCCTCCTACACTTAATGAAGCTTAAGTTGTGCTTAGTGGTAGCTAAAGTGTTGAAATTTGTGGTTTATTTCTTGGTTTGAGATGAATTGGTGAAGTTTTTAATTTATTGGTGATTTTTCTGGTTTAATTTGATCAAGATGCTGTGGCTATCCATGATGATTGGAAATGGTATATAATGATTCTAGAAGGTGGAAAAAGTGGAAGATTACAAGTAATTTCTGTTTTGGAAGAAATCTGGAAAATTAGGGTTCTTTGGTTCTTCATTCTGTCCGAAATTTTAGGTCATAGATAGAGGCCGAATTGGCCTTAGCTCAAAACATGAAAGTTGTAGGGAATGATATTTTATAGGTGTCTACAAACTTTCAGGTCAATCGGAGTAGTGTGGAATGAGATAAGTCGAAATTACTATTGCTATTCTGGTTTTACCCGAAATTGAGATTTGCGACTGTAATTGGGTGTTTTGGTCTGAATTGCTTCCGAGTTGGTTGTTGAGGCCTTCGGATGAAATTTATCCCTGTTTCTTAGCTTTCAGCTGGTTTTGGAATTTCTTGATTTGGACTTGTAGAGCCTGAGTTATGATGTTTCCGCTAGAATGCGTTTTGGTGAATCTGTTTTACATTTTTGATGTGGTATCTTGCATTTTTCACCTGTTTGCCCTCAAAACTGGGTTGAGTGGCCTTCTGTGATGTTGTAGCCCTGTATTTTAGCTTCGAAATGGTGGGTCTTACACCTTCATCCGATAATCATATGGCATTTCGTGCCATTACCGCAAAAAGAGGTCAAAAACTATTTTTTTTCAAGGCCAAAGCTAATTGCATTTCCGAATTTTCTGGTTTTCTCTAATGTTTGTATATGTTTATGGAACCCTATTGGGGTCATATTTGGCATTGATTTATGATTCGTTATCGAGTCTCATTGTACTTGTTTACATGTTTTAAGGCTTACTCTTATTCCGGTCATTTCCTAGCTAACTTTTGTACTTGTACTACTTTGAGCCTAGTGAACGGCTGTTGGGAAATGAGATGAATTTTGTGTGAGATGTTGGGACTGATTTGAGGAAATAATGAAGCCATGATGGCTGGAAAATAGGTAAAAACAAGGGATATGCTGCCGAAATTTTACTTGAAGGCTAGTTGGATTTACTTGTGATTTTAGCAAAGGGCTTTTGGGTTGTTTGCGCCTAGATCTTCATGTTACCTTTTCGTTTCTAAGAAAATCATGTTTTCCACCCTTGCATTAGTATTTATTTGGCAAGGCGTACGACGTGTAGTCGAGCCTCACATGTGCATTCTGTTTACTCGATTCTGGAAGTGAAACCTTCAATTGGTTTATTTTGATTATTTTAGGGTTTCTTGGCGATTAAGGCCAATCTGAAGTGAAAACTTTTGAAGTTGAGCCGGTGAGTGTACCACTCCCCTCCATTGCTGTTTAACTTGATTTCTGCTCTGCAATCTGTTTATTTGTTTGAGACGAGGGTGTACTTTATCACACTCGTTCTCTTGTCTGTTCATATGCCAATTTACTATGCAAAATTTGAATCTGTTATCTGTGCCTGCATCTGTTCGAATTTCTATGACCTATGAGCTCAATCCTGTGGCTAAGTTATTCGAGTCGGGCCGGCAAGGGCCTGGACGATTAGATAACGAACCACGGTAGTCTGTTCGGGGATTTTGGGTATTGAGACCCTTGATTCCGGGTATACTCGAGTATTACCATTTTGTTCCTTTGAGGTGAGCGGGCCCGGTAAAGGGGTGTTTGGTGGACGGAATTCGGTGCGAAGTGGGTCTACGGACGCGTTGGTTCTATATACGTTGACGGAGAGTCAACCGGTTTGGATCAAGTACTGCACTGGATCAAGTACTTCCTTCATACCCATTCACCACTCAGTCCAGGCTCACTCCGCGCAGAGACCACGCGAAGCAGGCTCTGATACCAACTGTGAGAGCCCCACCTGCCCCTAAGGCGAACCAAAGGGTTCGGCGGACCGCCTGCCCAACTCTCGCCGGGACTCAGTCATTCACTCACACAAATCATAAATAGAACCACAAGAAAAAAAAAAACAAAACGAGGATAAAAAATTTAAAACAAAACTTATATACATAGATATCTCAGAAGGAAGTACAACCGTCAATAAACAGAGGTTCTCAATTCACCATACAACCAGCCCGTGCTAAGCACTAGAGCGAGAACCATTACAAAAGAAAACCAAGAGCTAGACCCAGCTAGTCTATACCGGCTCTCGTCCTTGCTCGCCTTCCCCTGTTAAGGAAAACAAACTAAAGGGGTGAGCTATAAGCTTAGTGAGGTTCCGAACACATAGGCAACAAGAAGTTCAATGCATTCATTACATGTTACCAATAATTCAAATACAAAAGAAAGCGATAAACACCTTCATTAAAAGGATACGTGCTCACAAGGAGCCATTCGTTCATTCATTCGTTCATTCATTCGTTCATTCATTCTCCCTTCGTTCCCTCATACCTTCAATCATTTGAAAATGCATTTGTATATAAGTAAAACCCTCATTCATTCATTCGTTCATTCATTCATTCACCAGGCTCCACCAACCTCCACCAACCTACAAGGTAATACTCGAGTATACCAAAACGTTCACCCAGGTCCCTAATCGCCCGACCGAGTCCGCTTCTGGCTCGAGACGACCGGTAACAAGGGGCAGTGGCCAGTTCAGCCAAAAGGCTTACATTCATGCGCAATTAACATTTCAATCATTCAATCATTGAAAATTTCACAATCATTTAGGCCAAGTGCGATAAAGTACACACTTGCCTCGAAAACTCGTTTTGGCAATCATTGAAAACATTTAACATGTTATCAATCACCCATACAAGCCATATAATCATAAAACATAACAAACAAGGAGCACTCACCTATACACGCAAAATAACGTCCACTTCTCAATCACCAATGAAACCTAAAAGTAAACAAAGAACACATTACAATCCATCTAGCATGATTTGGATGAAAACAAGGATTACCCGACTACCCGCGAGTAAACGTATAAAATGACTTTTAATGTGTCAATAGAGCATATGGATCCGTGGATGGAAATTACTAGGGTTTATAAACCAACCGTGAAACCAAACTCGAAAGGTTATGAAATTTCCGGCAGAAAACACTTTAACCAACGACAAATCGAAAACCAATAAGGTAAGCTAAGAAGTATTGATTCCAGAATCGTTTATGTAGCTCAAAATCAATAGACTATATGCCTTGATGAAAATCATGAAAAGGTGGCAAAACTATCTCACTTTCACTCTTAAAACTTGACTTAAAAGTTATTCACTTGTGGCCAAGAGAACCCTAGGTCAACCTCTATATTTTGGTAAACAGTAAGTAAACGTTTGGAATTTTAACCCAAAGAGGTATTAGGTTTTAGAATGGTAAAATGATCATTTTATTTGCCAAGCGGAAATATACAGGTTCAAATAGAAATTTAGCCCTCGGCCACCTTTTGAAAGAGCCGGTAACATTTTCAGTAAATACGTCCAATTCGTCACAATATACATTCGCAAAATTACTTTAACTTGCTCACATTACAAGAAGATAAACGGACGGCATGTCCTTTGTGTTTACCTATTTTCCAGCCATTAATGGCTTCATTATTTTCCTCAAAACAGTCCCAACATCTATATAGAATAATCTCATGTCCAAAAGCCATTCACTAGGCTTAAAGTCATATAAATACAAAAATAAATACAAAAATCAAGCTAGAAACATTTCCGGATAAAAATAGTTTTTGACACCATTTTGCGGTTTTGGCACCATTGGCGCTACGATTATTGGATGAAGGTGCAAGACACACCATTTCGAAGCTAACAGATAGGGCTACAATGTTGAAGAAGGTCACTCAGTCCAGTTTGTAGTGCAACTAGGTCAAAATTGGCATATATGAAACCAGAAACTCACAAACAGGTTGGCTAACCGCACAATTGTTAAACAGCAATAATGCAGGCTACCGAAGTCCGATTGAAGTGTATCTTATGGTGTTTCGAAGCTAAAACACAGCCCTACATTTCTTATGAAGACCTCCATGGCCAAATCATGCATTTTCATGATCAAAAATGGAAAACTACACAAAAACAGAATTCTGGGCGCGAAACAGGTTTCATGGACAGTCAAGGGTATTTCGGTTATTTCACATGCTACAGTGGTCGGATCAAGCTGAAATTTTGTAGGATACTATTTTATACCATTGTCTACAACTTTCATGTTTTGGTTAAAATCTAATTCGGTAAGGATCATGGTGAAAAGTCACGGTCAGATTGGGTGAAAAGACAACCCTGTTCACTGAATTCCTACCTAGACCAGTCTGGGTATTTCCATCTTATCTCAGGCTACCGAGCTCGGATTGGGCTGAAAATTTACAGACAACTAGAAAACATCATTCTCTACAACTTTCATGTTTTGTGTTAAGGCTAATTCGGCCTCTAATATGCTGAAATAAATTCGGACAGAACAGGCTTGTGTGAAACCCTAACCTGGAAATTTTGCCCCAAACCAGAATTTTTTGTACAATCTATCACATCTAACATATATCAACTTCATTTTACACTATAACTAACCAACAATTCATGACTAACCAACACCAAACATATGAAATCAGAAAAATCAAGCATCAAATAACAATTCATCAATCTCCACCAAAAATCATAAAATCTTCCACTAAAACATCTCTTTAGCCATCACAAGTCATGAATTCACCATTATTGAAAACAAACAATGGATATTTACACACCATACCTTGATAACTCACAAAAGGTAGTAGCTTAGGTCTCTTGCTTCCAAAACAACTCCACCAAAGCCTTTAAATCTCCTTAGTGAGCAAGTTTTATGGAGTAGTTGGTACAAACTTTGATTGGAACTCAAGATTCAAGCACAAGTTGAAGTTGGAGTTGAAGGTTTCTCGCTTGTTTTTTTCCCTCCCCTAAAATTTCGGCCAAGCTCAAGAAAATGGAAGAAAATGGAGCCAAGAAGAAGATAAAAAGGAAGGAAAATGTCTTGGTCAAGACCTTGGTTGGATTTGTGACACATGGCTTAATCCCAAATATGTCCACCAAAATATCTCTCTTTTCCTTAGTCAATAATGGTGGCTGGCTTAAGGGTTAATTAAGAGCTAATTAGCTCAACTAAAACAAGGAGATTAAGGTAATAAAGTGGTGGTCAAGTGGTGTACTCACTCGGTAACAAACGGTACTCGTCGGTTCGGGCCGATTTTCTTAAATCACACGTACTAGGGTTTTTTTTTTCTTCCTATTCACTAACTTTATATCATTGCTTCTAATCACATATTATTTCTCACCTAAAAGTCACTCTTAAGCACCAAATTTGATCCTCACTCCATACCGGATAATTACACTACGGATACACGAAAACCCTATTTCACTTCGATTTGAAATCGAAAAGGAAAACCCTAATTTCCTATGATCATTGGCATTTTTCTAGGGTGATTGATTAGTAAGATGGTATAGAATAATATTTTCCAAATAATTTTCAAATAAAAGGAAATTTTCAAGAAATATATAAGGAATTTGCAAGTCCTCACACAGTTGGTCCGGTCCTTTGTTTTCAACACGTAGGACCAGTTTCTTTTGTTCTTTATATATCCAAATCTCCTTTGTTTGGTTATCCAGTGTGATACCCCAACTTTTAGGATATTACGGTTTCTATATTTTATTTTTTATTTCAAGACATTGTTTTGTTTTAAAGATTAGAAACCCTAAATTCTAATCAAAAGGAAATCAAAAGGGAAAACAAAAACCCTAGTTTAGTTGTGACTAATCGGTTTTCTTAAATCTCTTATGTTTTAATCGAAACCCTACCTTTAATGGAATTGTTAAATCCCGCACATTTTTTTAAAATTCCTTTTACTTGGAAATTATTACTTTATAATAGCCTTACTATCCAATCACCCCACAATAAGTGCAAATGAACATAGAATTAAGGGTTAGCCCATGTAGTGGAACACCAGGGCCAAAACCCTAATCCTCACCCTGGGAACCCTGGTAACCGTATAGAGGGCGGGGGATAGAGCCCTTGAAAGATTTCAAAAGTTCTCCCCACCAAAATTTCTCGGAGGCCCTGATCCTGACGTGGCTGAGAGGTGGCTGGAGAAAATGATCGATATTTTTGTTGCGTTACATTATACCGAGGAGAGACAAGTGACCTTCGCTGCCTTCCAACTAGAGGGAGCAGCCCGATCTTGGTGGAATATCGTTAGACTGAAATGGGAAAGAGAACAAACCCCGAGGACATGGGCAAACTTCATGAGGCAATTCAACGCCAAGTTTTTCACTCCTCTAGTCCAAGAAAAGAAGGAAGATGAATTCATTCGGCTTCGTCAAGGAACCCTGACCGTAGCCGAGTATGAGAGTCAATTTACTCGGTTATCTAAGTTTACGCCCGAACTGATTGCCACCGAGCAAAGATGAATAAGATGTTTTGTCCAGGGATTAAATGTTGAAATTCAGAAGGACCTGGCTGTAGCCCAACTTAGCGCCTTTAGTGATGCTGTGGAAAAAGCCCAGCGAGTTGAAAATACGAGGTTACAGGTGAGAAACTTCCAAATTAAGAAAATGGGATTTTTTGGAAGTAGCTCAGAGAAAGAGGGTAAAAGTACACCCCCTAAGATTGGAAAGGGAAACGGGGGAGTACGACTACCAGAGATATCAAGTGGGGCCTCACAAGGAGGATCGGTCTCTACTACTCGTGGCCCTTGTGGATATTGCGGTGGGCCAAATCACACAGAGGCAAACTGTTGGAAGAAAGAGGGAAAATGTCTGCGCTGTGGAAGTACTGACCACCGGATTGCTAATAGTACAGCTCGACTGCGCGAGGGGAAAAGGACCCAGCAACCAACTAAAACTAACCCTGGCCAATGGAAAGGGAAGAGACTGGATCGAAGGTACCGGCTCAGGTGTACTCCTTAGAACACCATCAGGCTCCTAACTCGTCTGAAGACGTAGAAGGTACAATCCGCGGGTTACCTTAGATTTTGATAGATCCCGTAGATAAGAAAATTTCGAGAACGAAATTTCTTTAAGGGGGAGAGAGTGTGAGAACCCGAAAATTTTCACATTTTCTAGACATTATTTTATTTTTGCCTACATTTTTTATACTTGCCTTTAAAATATTAAAGTTTCTATGCATTTTATAAGCAAGTATAGTTTTAAAATCATTTTCCTAGTATAAGTTAGTATACGTTAAATTTGAAGTGCGTTATAGACGTGGGACCCGCTAGTGCGATATAATTTTGGTGATTAAGTGATTTTGTGCTAAGTGCTATTATTTTACGAGGTGCTAGGAGATAATTAGAGGCTACCTAGATGGATTAACCATAGAGAGTCAAGAAGATAACCCTAAACAAAAATAAAGTGACAAGTGTCACCTTCTTACCTGAGTTGACTTGCCTAACTTTTTTCAACTTTACTAAAAGACTAAATTGGACTTAAATCATCTTCATTTCTTATGCTTGTTGGCCGGCCCTTGTAAGGAGAAAAACCAAGAGAGAACCTTCAATTTATCTTCCATTTCTTGCTAAAATTTGGAGTTTCAACCGATAGAATCGCAAACCCTTCCATAAGAGTGTTATCTAAGGAAGAACAAAGGTCTTGGTGGAGTTGTTTTGGAAGAAAAACCCCTAAGCTACTACCTTTCTTGAGAAATTAAGGTATTTTACTTGGAACTCACTTTTGTTTCTAATAATGGCCAATTGGTGCCTTATGGTAGCTAGTTAGGTGATTTTATGGAAGATTTTATGGATTGGAGTGAAGTTATCTAAATTTCTATTTCTTTTGAGAATTTTTCTGTTTTCCTATGATGAATATGGTTGGCTTGAATTGATGGTTCTAAATGGTGTTAAATAGTTCCCTTGTGCATCAATTGCGGTTATTTGCGAAAAATTTCAACTTGTGCGGAAAATTTCAGGTTAGGGTTTCAAATCTGCCCTGTTCTGCCCGAACCTGTTAGGCCATGATGGAGGCTGAATCAGCCTTTACCCAAAACACAAAAGTTGTTGGTAATTGAGCTAACTAGTTACCTGTAAAATTACAGCTCAATATTATCACTGTATCATGTGAAATGATCAAAATACCCTTTACTGCCCATGAGCCCTATTTCGCGCCCAGATTTTTATTTTCATGGAAATCTCCATTTTTGACCCCAAAAATGCATGATTTAGCTTTGGATGCCTTCATAAGAAATGTAGGTATATGTCTTAGCTTTGAAACACCATAAGATACACCTCAATCGGACTTCAGTAGCCTGAGTTATTGTCATTCAATCATAGTGTGGTTAACTAGTCTGATTGTGAGATTTTGGTTCTGTAATTTGAAAATTTGGCCTAGATACACTATGAACTGGACTGAGTGGTCTTCATAAAAATTGTAGCTCTTTGTCTTAGGTTCGAAACGGTATAAATGTTTCCCCAATCCAATAAGTGTAGCTTCAGTTGTGACCGATACGCTAAGAGACGTCAAACCTGCTATTTAGCTTTTGTCCTGAAAATTTGATTTCCAGTTGTATTCCTAGACTTGCTTTGTATTTGGATGAACTTGAGCCTAGTTGAAGGGCTATTGTATTGAGATTTCTTATGTGTTGGATTGGACTGAGTTGAGGAAAAATTATGAAGCCATAAATGGCTGGAATATAGCAAAATATAGAGGGCATGCTGCCCAAAATTTTAGGGCTACGCGATTCTTTCAAGTTGAATTGATCTTGGTAAAAATGATGGATTTTGGGAGTTGTTTGTAACCCTAGGACCAACTGTTATTCTTTTTGCTTAAAAGTCATATTTTATTCTTTTGTACTAGTACTTAACCTAGAAAGGCGTACGACATGTAGTCGAGCTTTATTTATACATTTCATTTACTGGATTTGTGGATGTGCGAACTATAATAATTTTACCCTTGATTATTTTAGGGTTTCTTGGCGAATAAAGCCACTTTGAGTAAAAACTTTTGAAGTGTCTGTACTGGAACCGGTGAGTGTACCACTCCTCTCACTTGTTGTTTAACTTGGTTTCTATACATGCAATCTGTGATATGAATGACTGAACTATCTGTTTATTTTGTTTGAGACGAGGGTGTATTTTATCACGCTCGTTCTCTTGTCTGTTCATATGCCAATTTATTGTGCAAATTTGAATCTATTATTTGTATCCGTATCTATTCTGACGTCATTTGGAAGCTTGTATCCAACGACCTTTCTGTGACCTCTGAGCTCAAATCCTGTGGCTAAGTTATTCGAGTTGAGCCGGCAAGGGCCTGGTCGATTAGATAACGAACCATGGTAGTCTGTTCTTAGAATCTTTGGGTATTGAGACTCTTGATTCCGGTATACTCGAGTATTACCACTTCTGTTTCTGTTGAGGTGTTCGGGCTCGGTAAGGGGTATGTTTGGTTAACAGGATTTTGGCATAAAGCGGGGTCTACAGACATGTTGGTTCTAAATACGTTGACGGAGAGTCAACGGGTTCGGATCAAGTACTGCAAATGGGAATCTGGCTCCTAAGAGCCACCTGTATCCTTCTTATTTGAATCATTGTGTCTAACTGCTTTACTTTATATCTGGCATGTGTACCTGATTTGTTAAACGTGAGATGCTATGATTTTACTGCTATATGTCTGGTACCTCATTAGGCGTAAGCTCACCCCCTTCCTTTTATTTTTGTTTTCCTTACAGGGTTCCATGTTTTGAAACCAAGATCTTTGGAAGAAAAGAGTTGAGCTAGTTGTAGGACTTCTCTTGTTTATGCTCCTCTGTAACTGAAACCCTAATTGTATTTTGTGTAGCGAGAATACTTTGGCTTGTATTTTGGTTCATTTGTTCAAGACTCCGATGTAAATATATGTATAAGTGTTTAATCGACGTCCCGTACTTCCGTATGGTTTGGTAAGCTCTGTTTTAACTTTTGGTGGTCTCCAATTGTTCGTTTTCGTTGGGTTCTCGCGCGTACTATAGGGTTTGTGAGGTTCGACTCCATAGTCCTGGTGAGAGCTGGGCAGGCGGCCCGTTAAACCCTTTGGTTCGCCTTAGGGGGAGGTGGGGCCGTCACACTTTCTCCATTAATCATGATTAAGTTGGGTATTAATGTTAGAATTGTGCTTGTGATGCTTGTTTCAAATGGTTTTGATGATTGGAGTGATGAATTTTGAGTTAGGGTTTTGATTGATTCACTTATATTTCTTGTGGGTTAGGTGTTATATGATGTATATATAAGGTATATAATCTGGTAAAGGAGAAAGTAGTGGTAGTTTTAAGGTAAAAATGTGAATTATAGCTTGGATATAACAAAATTCCAGATTTCTGGAAATTGTAGCTTCAGTTCTGTCCGGTTCCAGTTCATTATGTTAGGGACCGAATTAGGCTTACCACAAAACATGAAAGTTGTAGATAATGATATTTTATAGTTGCTTACAAAATTTCAACTCAATCGGTGCAATTTAGCCTGTGAAAAGATGAAAATACCCTGACTGCCATAAGAGTAAAGTCACTGGACAGTTTTGACAGTACACTAAGTTGGTTGCGTTTGTTCATCTTGATACGTACTTAACTAGCTTTTAGTCAAAACATGAAAGTTTTAGCCCTATGTTTTAACTTTCCAACTCAATTGAAAACTCCCCAATCGGACTATGGTAGCCTGAGTTATTACCGTTTACGTATAATGCGGTTAACTAGCCCGAATGTGAGATTTTGGTTCTGTAATCCAGACTTTTGACCTAGATACACTATGAACTGGACTGAGTAGTCTTCATCAAAGTTGTAGCACTCTGTCTTAGCTTCGAAACAGTATAAATTTCACCCTACTCCAATAAACGTAGCTTTGGTTGTGTCCGATACGCTAAGTGACGTCAAATCTGCCTTTGATTTTAGGCCTTCAACTGCATTTCCGTTCAATTTTTCTAGATTGGTTTGGTAATCATATGAAATTGAGCCTATGGAACGGCTATTTATGTTGTGTGTAATTTTGGGACTGATTGAGGAAAAGAACAAAGCCATAAATGGCTGGAAAATAGGTAAATACAAAAGGCGTGCCGCCCAAATTTATGCCCGAGGACTAGAAAGAGATACTTACGACTTGAGTATGGCTTGAGAGCGAATACCACGTGAACCATCTAGGATATTTGCGTCTTGTTTATTGAGGCCTATAAGTTAGAATTCGGCCGAACCTTATACCCTTTGGAAAAAATGGAAATAACGACTACTTGAAATATGTTTCCCTCGTTCTTTCGACTCCAATGGGAGTTCTAAAGTTTTAACCGCTTCCTTACCGAAACTAAATGAGCGAGCACGAATTTTTTGAGATTTTATAAGTATCTTGAATACTACCTAACGAGTTGCATTTACTTAATTTTCTTGAAGCGAAACTCCTATGTTTCGAAATCTAGAAAGGTTTACATTTAGAAATGATATTTTATCGCAGATTTGGACTCCAACCAAGGAGTTGGACCGGAACGTGATTTTTGAGAGGCACTAAACTTTTGGTGAGTGCTTCCAAATACCTGATTGAACTGGACACTGTTTATAAGGATACTTGACCAATGTGATTTAATGATATGTAATTTGTTGATCGGGCAAGAGTGTACTTTATCGCACTTGCCCTAATATGATATATACTTGTTTATTGTTGCAATTGATTTGATATACTTGTACTTGAGTTATAAGTGCGGAGCGGCAGTATGTACCACACTCAATCCGAGTGGGAGGTGCCTCTTATTCCCATCTCCGTACTTTTATTTTAATTCAGTCGATTGGAGTGTTACCTCATCGACTTTTTGGGGGCCCCAAGTCCCACTGGCTAGTTAATCGAGTCAAGCCGGCAAGGGCTTGGTCGATTAGATAACAAACCATGGGTAGTTAGTGATGTCGAGTGGAGTGTTATCTCCTCGACTAATCGGTATACTCGAGTATTACCACTAGTGTTTATTTAGGATTTTGGGCCCAGTAGGGGGTGTGAATGGTGGACGGAGAGTAGTGTAAGCGGTGCTCTACTAGATTGGTTTCTTACTTGAAGGTTGACGGAGTATCAACTATTACTTGATCAAGCTCTGGTGATGCAATGGGAATCTAGCTCCTGAGAGTCCTCAGTATCCTTATACTTTGGAATGATTATTGCTTATTGGATTATTGTTTCTTCTGAAAAACTTTTACACTCGCTCACTTGGAGATTTGCTACTTGAAGTATTATTGTTCACTTTTATGAGCTTTTGATGCTCATTAATTTGCTACATTGATATTCGTACTTTTAAAATGGTCAATTTGTTATTTGGAACCTCACTGGGCTTTTAGCTCATTCCACGCTATTTGTTTTCCTTACAGGGGGTACGAGCGAGGCGTGAGACGTGTACAGCCTAGCGTAGTCTAGTTATTTTGAGTTTTGAATTTGTACTCGCGCCATATCTCGACTAGGGTGATTTGTACTCAAATTGTAAACACTTTGAAGACTTTTGGTGTGTAGAAGCTTTGTGTCTGGATTTGTGCATCGATGTATATTATAAGTTGGAATTGTGATGTTATTTATTGTATATGAATGTATGCGTGAGATACGAGTAAGTGAGTCCTGGCGAGAGTTGGGCAGGCAACCCGCCGAACCCTTTGGTACGCCTTAGGGGGAGGTGGAGCCGTCACATCCAGAGTTACAGCCATGTCGAAGGGGTCATTTTTTTTTTGGGTTGCTTGAAGTTCGTGTTTTGTTTATTGTTTGACTAGTTTTCCATGTACATGTCTAGCACAAGATTCTTTCTTTCTTTCTTTGCTGCGTTTTCATCTTCTTGCAATGGTCTGGGTTGGGAAATCTTTGGCAAATGCAAAACATGGGATGAGACCTTAACGGTAGAATGTATGTTTTGTGGTTTTTGGGTTGAAAGTTTGCTGCTACATTATGTTGCTTTGTTTTCTGGGTTGATTGTTCTCTGCTGCCTTCCTATTTTCTTCCCCATGTTCCCGCAAGTCATTAGTTTAAAATCCCCTCTACACTAGCGGATGTTGATTTCATGTGTTTGAGTGTTTAGATTGTGTATGCATTTGAACTTGAATCTCGACAAAGCCGAGTTAAGGAAAAGGTAACAGTCATAAGCTATGTTTAGAAATGGCATTCACGAATCCTAAAATGCAGCTTTTGCTTTGTAATTCTTTTCTGGGTATCATTGCCTGATAGGTTATTTAACCTTGCGTTTGAAAGATGAAATTGGATGAGTGAGTTTGTGTGTTGTTGGTCCAAAGGTGCATAGATCAGGCTCAAATGTTTACTGGAAATCAAATTCCTGTAATGGCCAAAAAATTGCAGAATGTTATTTCGATGCTTGCATGATCTTTTGTCCGAGTTTTTGATGTTTAAACATAAGGATCTTACGGTGGGAAGTGAGATGAATGCTTAGTGATTGTGTTGTATTAGTTGTTTGAGATATTGAAATGTTGTTTGCTTGAGATAATGAAATGAAAAACAAGCCATGGCTGGAATATTGCAAAATATGAAGAAAGCTTCATTCATATGCATGCATGAGAAATCAAAAGAAAATATTGCAATTCAACCCCACATGTGTTCACCTAATGCTGCTATGACCCAACCAATTGAATAATTTCATCAATTTGGCTCCTTTAACATGTCCTTTTTCGTTGAAGTGTTTTCATATGATTTGTGGACAGTTTGTTTTTATGGATTTTCGGGATGAATTTGAAGGGTCTAATAATTTTTCTAGATTTATAGTTAATTTGAATTTTTTGGAACTTTGGCATTTTGTTGTTCAATCATGGTAAATAGGTCTTCATTTATTATCGTGAGTTTTGTCATTTGATTGATAGTTTTCATCTTGAGCCATTAATTTTAATTTCCTTCCTTTTAGACCCCTAATATTTAATAAATTGACCCCTCGAACTTCTTGATTTTTAAAAGCAAGTCTCTACTTGTTTTAATTTCTTGGGTTGTTTGTTTTTTTTAAGTGCCTTTGATTAATTCAATTTCATGCTTATCTCCATTTCTTGTGATTATTTGTTAATTAAAGTGATGCATTTATCCTTTCTTTGTTTTTGGAGGATAAATAAGTAATTTCGTCTCATTAGGGTCTCAACTCAAGGGAGGTACACTCTATCCCTTATTTTGACTTTAATTGATCCTATGTGCCCTTATGTGATTTTATGTGCTTAATTGCATGCCTTTTGAATGTTTTTATTTTATTTATTTATTTATTCACCTTATTTGTTTAATTTTGTATATTTATTTTAGTTCAATTTTGATAATTTGAAAGGCATTTAAATGCCGAGTTGTAATAGTTAGGGGTTTATTTATTTATTTTTTATTCCTTTCCCCCTTAGATTGTAGTAGGGCCTCCCAAGTGTAATAGTTAGGGTTTTATTTGATTTATGCTGCTTTGTGTGATTTGCATGCTTATGTGTTATGTGTTATCTGCTTTCTTAAGACTTTGCATTTAGATATCATGATTATATGCTACATGCTATGTGAAACTATATGCTTTGCATGTCTATTTGCTTTAGTATTATATTTGATTACGTGGATGGAATGCACGTTATCGTGGCTAGTCCAATACTAGTCATGGTCTTCCCCTCGAGCTCTTACAAGTCCAATGCTTGTGAGAGAGCGTTAGTAAAAGGTTAGTCCAATGCTAAATCCAATAGGGCCGTCCCTCGCTAGTGCATACTCGCATGCCATCACTACATTTCCTTTATTTTTCCTTTTAGAATTTTTACATCTTTGCAAGAACCTTCACCCTTTACTCGCATTTGAAACACAATCTTTAGGACTTTACATTTCATTCTAGTTATTAGGGTCATCTGCTTGATTAAGTTAGGGAGTCACCCTTCAGGTAAGGGAAACAGACGAGTTTGGCTACACATAGCCGTAGCACGCTTGTTTTCTTTCTAGCCAAAACGCAAATCAAAAGTCACGATTTAGGGTCTTCCCGTACCCGTTTTGCTCGCATTCCTCAAAGGCTTATGCATTTCTAATGTGACAGCCCCACCTTCCCCTAAGGCGAACCAAAGGGTTCGGCAGACTGCCTGCCCAACTCTTGTCGGGACTCAGTCGTTCACTTCAATCCTCAAATAAATTACAATATAAATTTCAAATATACATCAAATGTTCCACAGTTTCACATGCACTACAAAACTAAAACCTCAAGAGATACAAGAAATACTAATTTTTCGAATAAGACAAAGTCCTCAATTCTCACATAATTACAAGTACAAGTACAATCGCAGTTTCAAATATCACACAACATAAAACTAGAACTCCAACTGTTCAGTAGATCATCCATCCAATCACACGGAGAACTTTAATACAAATGCTTCCTTTACCTCGAGCCCTGTGGAGGGGAATAAAATCGTTTTGGGGTGAGCTAGAAGCTCAGCGAGTAACCAGTAAAATCAGCAATCAAATCAGTTTCACAATCGTTCATTTCAATGATGTCATGATTCAGTAGTCCAATATACGTTTATTGCTCTCGTGAGCTAGTGAAATCATTGTACCCAAACACCCAACGCTCAAATTGATCACTTAACGTTTAACAGTAAGAGGGAGCCCGTTGGTGCTCCAGATGAACATGAACAGTAAGACGTGGTGGAGACGTTGGTGTTCAGCACAAGACTCCCCAAGAACACATTGAAGCGAAATCATGTCATGAAATCACATGCAAGCACGCATGATATGCAATCGAGTAAATAATGCAAGAAAACGTTCAAAAGTAACTTTGGAACAGTTTTGGGATTACTCACCAACCACAACTTAGAATCTTCTTCCACTATAGATTGCATGGATCAAGCTCAATCCCTCCAACTCAAATTCAAAGCTACCCCATGCTTTCAAAGATCGGACAGCACTTCCCCTTAATTTCTTGGCTTTCCAACCTATAGACAGCACCAATACCAACCCAATCAATCACAATTGCCCATACGGTTCGTAGACGATAAAACATATCCATTTAGGCCCACAATACCTTTCAATCAAGCCAATTAGAAGCTCAATAACCAATCCATAAGAAAATCCCCAAATTAAACCCTAGAAACAGGAGTTTATTCCCTCAAGCGGAAATTTTCAGCAATCAACCGCAATTAACACACAAGAGCATCATTTAACACCATAACAAGCTATCAATTGAAGACCAATCCATGATTATAATATAAAATGTGACGACCCCACCTTCCCCTAAGGCGAACCAGAGGGTTCGGCAGGCCGCCTGCCCGGCTCTCGCCGGGACTCAGTCGTTCACTAAAGTCCTCAAATGAATTACAAGAATAAACCTCAAATATACATCACATGGTCCACAAATATACATTCAAGTCTCCAATAATTACATGTCACAAATGCAGCGGAAACTAATTCCCAACTATACATCAAATGATTCCAAATCCAAAACTGTACAAGATATAGGCCATCCATTCACGTGAATAAGCACAACAAGTCCTGCCTTCACCTTGAGCCCTGTGGAGGGGAATAAAATATTTTTGGGGTGAGATAGAAGCTCAGCGAGTAACCAAAAAATTAGTAATCAAATCGGTTTAACAATATTTATTTTCAATGATGTCATAGATCAAATGATAAATCCAGAAACGATTACAGCATTTACAAAACATTAAATATGGAGTATCAATCATTCAAGAAACATGTACAATGGAAAGCGATAGTAACATTCATGAAAAGGATACGTTCATTTTTTTATAAATAATCCCTCGTTCATCTTTTATTCGTTCATTTTTTTGTTTTTTTTTCCGGACTTTGGCCGGTCTCCATCCATCCGGACGTAGCCGGACTCCACCCATCCGGACGTAGCCGGACTACAAGGTAATACTCGAGTTTACCAAATTCACCCAGGGTCACCATATCGCCCGACCGAATCCGCTTCTGGCTCGAGTCGATCGGTAACGAAGGGCAGGGCCCAATTCAGCCAAACGGCTTACATTCATGCGCAACTAGCATTTAATCATTAATCATTGAAAATTTCATATTTATTTAGGTCGAGTGCGATAAAGTACACACTCGCCTAGAAAACTCGTTTTAACAATCATTGAAAGCACTTAACATATTATCAATCAATAATAACAAGCCAATAAATCAAGTGATATAGCAAACAAGGAACACTCATATGCAAGCACGCATGATATGCAAGAAAACAGTTCAAAAGTAACATTGGAAATAGTTTAAAGGTAAATAAAGCAAAAAACAACGGTTCATAAATAACTTTAGAAATAGTTTGAGGTCACTCACCTCAATGGCTCAGAAATCATCCATCATGTATCATTGCCTTGCTCAAACCCAAGTCTTAGATCACAAACTCAATGCACACAAATCCTTTAAAAGTTCGGACAACACTTCCCCTAAATTTGCTTACTTTTCCAGCCGTCATGGCTTCATGATTTCCTCATTCCAACCCAAAGGTACACACACAACAACAAGTTCATCCAATAGCCATTCAGCAAACTCCAAGTAGTACTAGTACAAGTCAAACTAGGGAAAAGTTTGGAAATGAAAGTTAAGCTCAAAACCAGAAAAACAGTTTTGACGTCATTTTGCGGTAATGGTACCAAAAGCACTACGATTGTCGGATGAAGGTTCAAGACCCACCGTTTCGAAGCTAAGAGATAGGGCTACAATATTACAGAAGGTCACTCAATCCAGTTTCGAGTGTAACCAGGTCAAAAATGCAAGAAACTACACTAGAACCGGAAAAACAGATTCACAGAACGCATTCTAGCGAAAACATCATAACTCAGGCTCTCCAAGTCCAAATCCAGAAATTCCAAAACCAGCTGAAAGCTAAGAAACAGGGTTAAATTTTATCAGAAGGTCTCAACATCCAATTCGGAAGCAATTCCAGCCAAAACAACCAATTACAGTCGCAAATCCCAATTTCGGGTAAACCAGAATAGCAATAGTAATTTCGACTTTTCTCACTCTACGCTGCTCCGATTGAGCTGAAATTTTGTAGGCACATCTAAAATACCATTTCCTACAACTTTCATGTTTTAAGCAAAGATCAATTCGGCCTCTATCTAGGACCTAAAAAATCGGACAAAATGTTCATCACAGAACCCTCACTGTTCAATTTTTGGTCCAAAACAAAAATTGGTTGCAATTAATCACTTTTTCTACCTCCTAGAGTCATTAAACATCATTTACAATCATCATACATGACCCCATAATCATATCCATATGAAAACAGAAAAATCCCCAATAATTATAAAACTTCACCAATTCAACCAAAATCAAGATATAATCCATAAAACCATCTCTTTAACCATCACAAGTTACTAATTCACCATTATTGGAAACAAACAATGAATCTTTACACACCATACCTTGATACCTCACAAAAGATAGTAGCTTAGTGGTTCCTTCTCCAAAATAACTCCACCAAGACCTTGGAATCTCCTTAGTAACCAACTTTTAGGAGTGATTTGCAATTCCATCGGTTAAAACTCAAGATTGAAGTAAGAAATTGGAGTGAAAGATGAAGGTTTTTCTCTCTCTCTTGCTCTCCAAGTTTCAGCCATGAGAAGGAAGAAATGGCTTGATTTTTGGTCAAATTTTGGTTTTAGTAAAGTTAAGGTAAGATAGTCAAAAGTCCAAGAGTGAATAGGATAGTGACACTTGTCACCTTTAGGTGTAAAACTTATCTTTTTGTCTCTCCAATACAAATATCTTAACACTTTGTAAAATAATATAACTCAATACAAAATTCCTACAAGTTGTCAAAAATATAATGCATTTACCGCACTAGCGGGTCCCACGTCCAAAATACGCTCTTAATTTCTCAAAAACTAACCGATACTAGAAAAATCATTTTAAAACTATTTTTGCTCATAAACTTTATTTGGGAAATTTTTCTAATCAAGAAACTGTAGAAAAGGCGAGCGATTAAAAAAAATAAACCCTAGAAAATTAGAAAATTTCCGGGTTCTCAAACTCATTTTTTTCGGGGCGTCACAATCTCCCCTCCTTAAAAGAATGTCGTCCTCGACATTCCCTCTTGTACCAATCAAGTCAAGACATCCCGCACAAATCTCTCAAGAGTCAAATCAAACCCACAGTTCGGCATCCTAAACTTCAAGCCTAGGATACACTACAGAGATCCGAAGCCTAAGCTCTAATACCAACTGTGACGACCCCACCTTCCCCTAAGGCGAACCAGAGGGTTCGGCGGGCCGCCTGCCCGGCTCTCGCCGGGACTCAGTCGTTCATTAAAGTCCTCAAATGAATTACAAGAATAAACTTCAAATATACATCACATGGTTCACAAATATACATCCAAGTCTCCAATAATTACATGTCACAAATGCAGCGGAAACTAATTCCCAACTATACATCAAATGATTCAAATCCAAAACTGTACAAGATATAGGCCATCCATTCACGTGAATATGCACAACAAGTCCTGCCTTCGCCTTGAGCCCTGTGGAGGGGAATAAAATATTTTTGGGGTGAGCTAGAAGCTCAGCGAGTAACTAAAAAATCAGTAATCAAATCGGTTTAACAATATTTCTTTTCAATGATGTCGTAAATCAATGATGTCATAGATCAAATGATAAGTCCAGAAACGATTACAGCATTTACAAAACATTAAATATGGAGTATCAATAATTCAAGAAACATGTACAATGGAAAGCGATAGTAACATTCATGAAAAGGATACGTTCATTTTTTTACAAATAATCCCTCGTTCATCTTTTATTCGTTCATCTTTTTGTTTTTTTTCCGGACGTTGGCCGGTCTCCACCCATCCGGACGTAGCCGGACTCCACCCATCCGGACGTAGCCGGACTACAAGGTAATACTCGAGTATACCAAATTCACCCAGGGTCACCATATCGCCCGACCGAGTCCGCTTCTGGCTCGAGTCGATCGGTAACGAAGGGCAGGGCCCAATTCAGCCAAACGGCTTACATTCATGCGCAACTAGCATTTAATCATTAATCATTGAAACTTTCATATTTATTTAGGTCGAGTGCGATAAAGTACACACTCGCCTAGAAAACTCGTTTAAACAATCATTGAAAGCACTTAACATATTATCAATCAATAATAACAAGCCAATAAATCAAGTGATATAGCAAACAAGGAACACTCATATGCAAGCACGCATGATATGCAAGAAAACAGTTCAAAAGTAACATTGGAAATAGTTTCAAGGTAAATAAAGCAAAAAACAACGATTCATAAATAACTTTAGAAATAGTTTGAGGTCACTCACCTCAATGGCTCAGAAATCATCCATCATGTATCATTGCCTTGCTCAAACCCAAGTCTTAGATCACAAACTCAATGCAAACAAATCCTTTAAAAGTTCGGACAGCACTTCCCCTAAATTTGCTTACTTTTCCAGCCGTCATGGCTTCATGATTTCCTCATTCCAACCCAAAGGTACACACACAACAACAAGTTCATCCAATAGCCATTCAGAAAACTCCAAGTAGTACTAGTACAAGTCAAACTAGGGAAAAGTTTGGAAATGAAAGTTAAGCTCAAAACCAGAAAAACAGTTTTGACGTCATTTTACGGTAATGGTACCAAAGGCACTACGATTGTCGGATGAAGGTTCAAGACCCACCGTTTCGAAGCTAAGAGACAGGGCTACAATATTGCAGAAGGTCACTCAATCCAGTTTCGAGTGTAACCAGGTAAAAAATGCAAGAAACTACACCAGAACCGGAAAAACAGATTCACAGAACGCATTCTAGCGGAAACATCATAACTCAGGCTATCCAAGTCCAAATCTAGAAATTCCAAAACCAGCTGAAAGCTAAGAAACAGGGTTAAATTTCATCAGAAGGCCTCAACATCCAATTCAGAAGCAATTCCAGCCAAAACAACCAATTACAGTCGCAAATCCCAATTTCGGGTAAACCAGAATAGCAATAGTAATTTCGACTTTTCTCACTCTACGCTACTCCGATTGACCTGAAATTTTGTAGGCACCTCTAAAATGTCATTTCCTACAACTTTAATGTTTTAATCAAAGGCCAATTCGGTCTCTATCTAGGACCTAAAAATTCGGACAAAATGTTCATCACAGAACCCTCACTTTTCAATTTTTGGTCCAAAACAGAAATTGGTTGCAATTAATCACTTTTTCCACCTCCTAGAGTCATTAAACATCATTTACAATAATCATACATGACCCCATAATCATATCCATATGAAAACAGAAAAATCCCCAATAATTATAAAACTTCACCAATTCAACCAAAATCAAGATATAATCCATAAAACCATCTCTTTAACCATCACAAGTTACTAATTCACCATTATTGGAAACAAACAATGAATTTTTATGCACCATACCTTGATACCTCACAAAAGATAGTAGCTTAGTGGTTCCTTCTCCAAAATAACTCCACCAAGACCTTGGAATCTCCTTAGTAACCAACTTTTATGGAGTGATTTGCAATTCCATCGGTTAAAACTCAAGATTGAAGTAAGAAATTGGAGTGAAAGATGAAGGTTTTTCTCTCTCTCTTGCTCTCCAAGTTTCAGCCATGAGAAGGAAGAAATGGCTTGATTTTTGGTCAAATTTTGGTTTTAGTAAAGTTAAGGTAAGATAGTCAAAAGTCCAAGAGTGAATAGGATAGTGACACTTGTCACCTTTAGGTGTAAAACTTATCTTTTTGTCTCTCCAATACAAATATCTTAACACTTTGTAAAATAATATAACTCAATACAAAATTCCTACAAGTTGTCAAAAATATAATGCATTTACCGCACTAGCGGGTCCCACGTCCAAAATACGCTCTTAATTTCTCAAAAACTAACCGATACTAGAAAAATCATTTTAAAACTATTTTTGCTCATAAACTTTATCTGGGGAATTTTTCTAATCAAGAAACTGTAGAAAAGGCGGGCGATTAAAAAAAAATAAACCCTAGAAAATTAGAAAATTTCCGGGTTCTCAAACTCATTTTATTCGGGGCGTCACAATCTCCCCTCCTTAAAAGAATGTCGTCCTCGACATTCCCTCTTGTACCAATCAAGTCAAGACATCCCGCACAAATCTCTCAAGAGTCAAATCAAACCCACAGTTCGGCATCCTAAACTTCAAGCCTAGGATACACTACAGAGATCTGAAGCCTAAGCTCTGATACCAACTGTGACGACCCCACCTTCCCCTAAGGCGAACCAGAGGGTTCGGCGGGCCGCCTGCCCGGCTCTCGCCGGGACTCAGTCGTTCATTAAAGTCCTCAAATGAATTACAAGAATAAACCTCAAATATACATCACATGGTTCACAAATATACATCCAAGTCTCCAATAATTACATGTCACAAATGCAGCGGAAACTAATTCCCAACTATACATCAAATGATTCCAAATCCATAACTGTACAAGATATAGGCCATCCATTCACGTGAATAAGCACAACAAGTCCTGCCTTCGCCTTGAGCCCTGTGGAGGGGAATAAAATATTTTTGGGGTGAGCTAGAAGCTCAGCGAGTAACCAAAAAATCAGTAATCTGTGACGGCCCCACCTCCCCGTAAGGCGAACCAGAGGGTTCGGCGGGCCGCCTGCGCAGCTCTCGCCGGGACTCAGTCGTTCACTACAGTTCTCAAATGAATTACAAGAATAAACCTCAAACATTACAATATAAATCTCCAATATTTACATGTCATAAGCGAAGCGGAAACAATTCTCAACTATACATAAAATGATTCCAAATCCAAACTGTACAAAATATAGGCCATCTATTCACGTGAATAAGCACAACAAGCCTTCCTTCGGCACGAGCCCTGTGGAGGGGAATAAAATAGTTTTGGGGTGAGCTAGAAGCTCAGCGAGTAACCAGTAAAATCAGTAATCAAATATATTTCACAATATTGCATTTCGATCATTTCGATGATGTCATGATTCAGAGATCAAATGTCCGTTTATTGCTCTCGTGAGCCGGTGAAATCATTGCACTTGAACACCCAACGCTCAAATAGATCATTTAACATTAACATTGAGAGGGAGCCCCTTTTTGAGCACCAGATAAACATGAACATGAACCATAAAGAAGGTGGAGACGTTGGTGTCCAGCACTAGACTTTCCCAGAACTCATTGAAGCCAAATCATGTCATGAATCCACATGCAAGCACGCATGATATGCAATCGAATAAATAATGCAAGAAGCATTTCACAAGTACTTTGGAAATAGTTTAGGGTCACTCACCTCCACGGCTCAGGAACCAACCATCATATATCATTGCCTTGCTCAAATCCAAGTCTTAGATCACAAACTCAATGCAATCAAGTCCTTTCAAAGTTCGGACAGCACTTCCACTAAATTTGCTTACTTTTCCAGCCGTCAAGGCTTCATTATTTCCTCAACCAGTCCCAAAGTACACACACAACAACAAGTTCATCCAATAGTCATTCAGCAAGCTCCAAGTAGTACTAGTACAGGTCAAGCTAGGGAAAAGTTCGGAAATGAAAGTTAAGCACAAAACCAGAAAAATAGCTTTTGACATCCTTTTGCGGTAATGGCACCAAAGGCACTACGATTGTCGGATGAATGTGAAAGATATACCGTTTCGAAGCTAAGAGATAGGGCTACAATATTTTAGAAGATCACTCAACCCAGTTTCGAGTGTAACAAGGTCAAAAATGCAAGATACTACACCAGAATCACAAAAATAGATTCACAGAACGCATTCCAGCGGAAACATCATAAATCAGTCTACCTAAGTCCAAATTCAGAAATTCCAAAACCAGATGAAAGCTAAGAAACACGGCTACAATTCATCAGAAGACCTCAACAACCAATTCGGAAGCATTCCTGGCCAAAACAACCAATTACAGAAGCAATTCCCAAATTCGGGTAAAACCAGGACAGCAAGGGTAATTTCGACTTTTCTCAAGCTACGCTACTCCGATTGACCTGAAATTTTGTAGGCACCTTTAAAATGTCATTCCCTAAAACTTTCATGTTTTGAGATAAGGCCAATTCGGTCTCTAACTAGGAGCTATAAAACCGGACAGAATGTAGCTTCATGAACCCTAGGTTTTTCAATTTTCTTCCAAAACAGAAATTGATTGCAATTGTCCACTTTTTCCACCTTCTAGAATCATTATATCTATCGTTTCGACAAAAAAAAAAAAGAATCATTATATACCATTTCCAATCATCATAGATAGCCACACAACCATGCTTATATTAAAACAGAAAAATCCCAAAAAATAATAAAAGTTCATCACTTCAACCACAAATCAAGAAATAATCCATAATATTGCATCTCATACCACCACCAATCATGAATTGAACATCATTAGAGGAAGGAGAGGGGTCCATCACAACTCACCTTAGCAATACAAGAGATAGAGCAACTAGTCACCTTAGCTTTCCAAACAACTCCACAAAACACCTCAAGACCACTTAGCAAAGAGATTTTATGGAATGATTTGGAGTTTTATTGGTTGGATTTGAAGATTGAGCAAGAAATAGAAGGAAGAAATTGAGAGCTTTTCTTTCTTTTCCTTTGAGAGAGAGCTGGCTATGAAGCTTTAGAAATAAGGATGATTTTTGGCAATTTTTTGATTTATTTGGTAAAGTAGTGAATAGTGTAGTCAAAGTCCAAGACTTAATCTTATGGTGACACTTGTCACCTTTTGGTTCAAAACTTATCTTTTTGTCTCTCCAATATAAATATCTTAACACTTTGTAAAATAATATCATTTAATACAAAATTCCAACAAGTTGTCAAAAATATAATGCATTTACCGCACTTGCGGGTCCCACGTTCAAAATACGCTATTAATTTCTTAAAAACTAACCGATACTAGAAAAATAATTTTAAAACTATCTTTGCTCATAAACTTTATCTAGGGAATTTTTCTAATAAAGAAAATGTAGAAAACGCGGGCGTTAAAAAAATAAACCCTAGAAAATTAGAAAATTTCCGGGTTCTCAAACTCATTCTTTTCGGGGCGTCACATAATCAAATCGGTTTAACAATATTTCTTTTCAATGATGTCATAAATCAATGATGTCATAGATCAAATGATAAGTCCAGAAACGATTACAGCATTTACAAAACATTAAATATGGAGTATCAATAATTCAAGAAACATGTACAATGGAAAGCGATAGTAACATTCATGAAAAGGATACGTTCATTTTTTTATAAATAATCCCTCGTTCATCTTTTATTCGTTCATCTTTTTGTTTTTTTTTTCCGGACGTTGGCCGGTCTCCACCCATCCGGACGTAGCCGGACTCCACCCATCCCGACGTAGCCGGACTCCACCCATCCGGACGTAGCCGGACTACAAGGTAATACTCGAGTATACCAAATTCACCCAGGGTCACCATATCGCCCGACCGAATCCGCTTCTGGCTCGAGTCGATCGGTAACGAAGGGCAGGGCCCAATTCAGCCAAACGGCTTACATTCATGCGCAACTAGCATTTAATCATTAATCATTGAAAATTTCATATTTATTTAGGTCGAGTGCGATAAAGTACACACTCGCCTAGAAAACTCGTTTTAACAATCATTGAAAGCACTTAACACATTATCAATCAATAATAACAAGCCAATAAATCAAGTGATATAGCAAACAAGGAACACTCATATGCAAGCACGCATGATATGCAAGAAAACAGTTCAAAAGTAACATTGGAAATAGTTTAAAGGTAAATAAAGCAAAAAACAACGGTTCATAAATAACTTTAGAAATAGTTTGAGGTCACTCACCTCAATGGCTCAGAAATCATCCATCATGTATCATTGCCTTGCTCAAACCCAAGTCTTAGATCACAAACTCAATGCAAACAAATCCTTTAAAAGTTCGGACAGCACTTCCCTTAAATTTACTTACTTTTCCAGCCGTCATGGCTTCATGATTTCCTCATTCCAACCCAAAGGTACACACACAACAACAAGTTCATCCAATAGCCATTCAGCAAACTCCAAGTAGTACTAGTACAAGTCAAACTAGGGAAAAGTTTGGAAATGAAAGTTAAGCTCAAAACCAGAAAAACAGTTTTGACGTCATTTTGCGGTAATGGTACCAAAGGCACTACGATTATCGGATGAAGGTTCAAGACCCACCGTTTCGAAGCTAAGAGACAGGGCTACAATATTACAGAAGGTCACTCAATCCAGTTTCGAGTGTAACCAGGTAAAAAATGCAAGAAACTACACCAGAACCGGAAAAACAGATTCACAGAACGCATTCTAGCGGAAACATCATAACTCAGGCTCTCCAAGTCCACATCTAGAAATTCCAAAACCAGCTGAAAGCTAAGAAACAGGGTTAAATTTCATCAGAAGGCCTCAACATCCAATTCAGAAGCAATTCCAGCCAAAACAACCAATTACAGTCGCAAATCCCAATTTCGGGTAAACCAGAATAGCAATAGTAATTTCGACTTTTCTCACTCTACGCTACTCCGATTGACCTGAAATTTTGTAGACACCTCTAAAATGTCATTTCATACAACTTTAATGTTTTAAGCAAAGGCCAATTCGGCCTCTATTTAGGACCTAAAAATTCGGACAAAATGTTCATCACAGAACCCTCACTTTTCAATTTTTGGTCCAAAACAGAAATTGGTTGCAATTAATCACTTTTTCCACCTCCTAGAGTCATTAAACATCATTTACAATCATCATACATGACCCCATAATCATATCCATATGAAAACAGAAAAATCCCCAATAATTATAAAACTTCACCAATTCAACCAAAATCAAGATATAATCCATAAAACCATCACAAGTTACTAATTCACCATTATTGGAAACAAACAATGAATCTTTACACACCATACCTTGATACCTCACAAAAGATAGTAGCTTAGTGGTTTCTTCTCCAAAATAACTCCACCAAGACCTTGGAATCTCCTTAGTAACCAACTTTTATGGAGTGATTTGCAATTCCATCGGTTAAAACTCAAGATCGAAGTAAGAAATTGGAGTGAAAGATGAAGGTTTTTCTCTCTCTCTTGCTCTCCAAGTTTCAGCCATGAGAAGGAAGAAATGGCTTGATTTTTGGTCAAATTTTGGTTTTAGTAAAGTTAAGGTAAGATAGTCAAAAGTCCAAGAGTGAATAGGATAGTGACACTTGTCACCTTTAGGTGTAAAACTTATCTTTTTGTCTCTCCAACACAAATATGTTAACACTTTGTAAAATAATATAACTCAGTACAAAATTCCTACAAGTTGTCAAAAATATAATGCATTTACCGCACTAGCGGGTCCCACGTCCAAAATACGCTCTTAATTTCTCAAAAACTAACCGATACTAGAAAAATCATTTTAAAACTATTTTTGCTCATAAACTTTATCTGGGAAATTTTTCTAATCAAGAAACTGTAGAAAAGGCGGGCGATTAAAAAAAAATAAACCCTAGAAAATTAGAAAATTTCCGGGTTCTCAAACTCATTTTTTTCGGGGCGTCACAATCTCCCCTCCTTAAAAGAATGTCGTCCTCGACATTCCCTCTTGTACCAATCAAGTCAAGACATCCCGCACAAATCTCTCAAGAGTCAAATCAAACCCACAGTTCGGCATCCTAAACTTCAAGCCTAGGATACACTACAGAGATCTGAAGCCTAAACTCTGATACCAACTGTGACGACCCCACCTTCCGCTAAGGCGAACCAGAGGGTTCTGCGGGCCGCCTGCCCGGCTCTCACCGGAACTCAGTCGTTCATTAAAGTCCTCAAATGAATTACAAGAATAAACCTCAAATATACATCACATGGTTCACAAATATACATCCAAGTCTCTAATAATTACATGTCACAAATGCAGCGGAAACTAATTCCCAACTATACATCAAATGATTCCAAATCCAAAACTGTACAAGATATAGGCCATCCATTCACGTGAATAAGCACAACAAGTCCTGCCTTCGCCTTGAGCCCTGTGGAGGGGAATAAAATATTTTTGGGGTGAGCTAGAAGCTCAGCGAGTAACCAAAAAATCAGTAATCAAATCGGTTTAACAATATTTCTTTTCAATGATGTCATAAATCAATGATGTCATAGATCAAATGATAAGTCCAGAAACGATTACAGCATTTACAAAACATTAAATATGGAGTATCAATAATTCAAGAAACATGTACAATGGAAAGCGATAGTAACATTCATGAAAAAGATACGTTCATTTTTTTATAAATAATCCCTCGTTCATCTTTTATTCGTTCATCTTTTTGTTTTTTTTTCCGGACGTTGGCCGGTCTCCACCCATCCGGACGTAGCCGGACTCCACCCATCCGGACGTAGCCGGACTACAAGGTAATACTCGAGTATACCAAATTCACCCAGGGTCACCATATCGCCCGACCGAGTCCGCTTCTGGCTCGAGTCGATCGGTAACGAAGGGCAGGGCCCAATTCAGCCAAACGGCTTACATTCATGCGCAACTAGCATTTAATCATTAATCATTGAAAATTTCATATTTATTTAGGTCGAGTGCGATAAAGTACACACTCGCCTAGAAAACTCGTTTAAACAATCATTGAAAGCACTTAACATATTATCAATCAATAATAACAAGCCAATAAATCAAGTGATATAGCAAACAAGGAACACTCATATGCAAGCACGCATGATATGCAAGAAAACAGTTCAAAAGTAACATTGGAAATAGTTTAAAGGTAAATAAAGCAAAAAACAACGGTTCATAAATAACTTTAGAAATAGTTTGAGGTCACTCACCTCAATGGCTCAGAAATCATCCATCATGTATCATTGCCTTGCTCAAACCCAAGTCTTAGATCACAAACTCAATGCAAACAAATCCTTTAAAAGTTCGGATAGCACTTCCCCTAAATTTGCTTACTTTTCCAGCCGTCATGGCTTCATGATTTCCTCATTCCAACCCAAAGGTACACACACAACAACAAGTTCATCCAATAGCCATTCAGCAAACTCCAAGTAGTACTAGTACAAGTCAAACTAGGAAAAAGTTTGGAAATGAAAGTTAAGCTCAAAACCAGAAAAACAGTTTTGACGCCATTTTGCGGTAATGGTACCAAAGGCACTACGATTGTCGGATGAAGGTTCAAGACCCACCGTTTCGAAACTAAGAGACAGGGCTATAATATTACAGAAGGTCACTCAATCCAGTTTCGAGTGTAACCAGGTAAAAAATGCAAGAAACTACACCAGAACCGGAAAAACAGATTCACAGAACGCATTCTAGCGGAAACATCATAACTCAGGCTATCCAAGTCCAAATTTAGAAATTCCAAAACCAGCTGAAAGCTAAGAAACAGGGTTAAATTTCATCAGAAGGCCTCAACATCCAATTCTGAAGCAATTCCAGCCAAAACAACCAATTACAGTCGCAAATCCCAATTTCGGGTAAACCAGAATAGCAATAGTAATTTCGACTTTTCTCACTCTACGCTACTCCGATTGACCTGAAATTTTGTAGGCACCTCTAAAATGTCATTTCCTACAACTTTAATGTTTTAAGCAAAGGTCAATTCGGCCTCTATCTAGGACCTAAAAATTCGGACAAAATGTTCATCACAGAACCCTCACTGTTCAATTTTTGGTCCAAAACAAAAATTGGTTGCAATTAATCACTTTTTCCACCTCCTAGAGTCATTAAACATCATTTACAATCATCATACATGACCCCATAATCATATCCATATGAAAACAGAAAAATCCTCAATAATTATAAAACTTCACCAATTCAACCAAAATCAAGATATAATCCATAAAACCATCTCTTTAACCATCACAAGTTACTAATTCACCATTATTGGAAACAAACAATGAATCTTTACACACCATACCTTGATACCTCACAAAAAATAGTAGCTTAGTGGTTCCTTCTCCAAAATAACTCCACCAAGACCTTGGAATCTCCTTAGTAACCAACTTTTATGGAGTGATTTGCAATTCCATCGGTTAAAACTCAAGATTGAAGTAAGAAATTGGAGTGAAAGATGAAGGTTTTTCTCTCTCTCTTGCTCTCCAAGTTTCAGCCATGCGAAGGAAGAAATGGCTTGATTTTTGGTCAAATTTTGGTTTTAGTAAAGTTAAGGTAAGATGGTCAAAAGTCCAAGAGTGAATAGGATAGTGACACTTGTCACCTTTAGGTGTAAAACTTATCTTTTTGTCTCTCCATGTAAGGCCTGGTGCAACCCAATGAGTACAAACAATAGTACAATGATGCACAAAGATATATCAAATTTAAGCACAATAAAGAAAACTTAATTAAAGAGAAAAGATAAGAAATGCAAACCAAATATCAATCCAATAGCCTCTTCACTAGATGGCGATGCTAACCAAGATGTACAAGTGAAGGCTCACTCCTTCCTCACCCCAAACACTCTTTGGTTGAGCCAAGGAGTTTTACAACTATTCAAATTTACCCTCAACAACCTACACTTGAAAGATCACTCACCCAATTAAGAACTATTTTATACAAATGAGGCAACCTTCACCAAGGTTTTACCACTTCAAGTGATAGGTTCACCTTCACCAAGGTTTTACTCCTCCTAGAGAGTAACCTTCACTTGAGCAACCTCACAACCCAACTTCCCCAACCCCTTATACAACCAACAAAGAATCTTTCTACTCAAAAATCTCACTTGTAAGCTTGTATTTTGTGTTGGCAAAAGTCCCTTGTCTTCTTGTGCTTTGGGATTTTTACCGAAGGTGAGAAATGGCTCCAAAAGGCTCTCCAACGGTCAAATATTAAATGCTGTCAAAACTAGCCGTTGGCCTGTCGGACGTCCGAACCACCTGTCAGACGTCCGAACGCTGCGTCCAAACCACCTGTCGGACGTCCGAACCCTGCGTCCGAGCGTCGTCAGAGAGTCATCAAATCTTTGTGAAATTTCTCGGACGTCCGATGCGATCGATGTGCGTCCGAGGCGTGCGTCCAATCCTTCCGGACGTCCGATGCTTCCTCACGAGCGTCCGACAGAGTTTCCTTCTTGATGTTCTTCATCCTTTCGGACGTCCGATAGCTTCCTTTCGGACGTCCGACATGAGTGCCTTGTTTTGGCTTCTTCTTTTGTGCCACAAGAATCTGTTCTAACAAATTGCTCACATAAAAACGTTAGCCCAAATCTACATTTTGGTTTGTTAATCATCAAAACCAAGGATTGATCGACCAAGGTCAACAATCTCCCCCTTTTTGATGATGACAAACAAAATGAAGATTTCTTTTATCAAATAAGTTCAAATAAAGCTCCCCCTTAGAAAGTGCCAACATACAAAGAAATTTCAATAAATCCTACTCCCCCTTTTGGCATCAATAAAAAAAAAAAAACAAACTCCCCCTTTATTTTTCAAATCAAGACCATATTGAATATCAAAATTTTCAATTGTACTTACAACCATATAGCACTTCTTGAATCAAATCTTCATGATGTACCTAAATATGAGAAATTTCATTTGGTACCCTATCTTTATAGGGTCCTTGGGAGTTAATACGACATGATCTAGCAATCCACTTGGATTTCATGCCTTTTCTCATATTTTTCTTTACATAGCAATCATTTTGCATATGTCCAAATTTGCAACAAAAGTGACACATGATAGAAGTATTTTGCACATAGGTGGATTTAATGCAGCTAATTTTCTTACCTCTTATCATAGCAAACTTATTTGTGCCTTGAAAAGATTTTCTTTCTTTTGTTTGAGAAAACTTTTGTTTTTCATTTTGGAGAAACTCGTTCAAGTCATTAATTCTTTTCTTTAACACATTTTGTTCCTCCAACATTTTTTCATAAAACTTTGTTTTCTCTTCCAACTTCCTTTTCAAATTATTTTTGCAATCAAAAACCCTTTTTTGATTTTTTAAATCATCATTTTCCATTCTCAAACATTTGTTTTCTTGAAAAAGTTTGGAGTTTTCTTCCAACAAATCATTTATTTTTGTTTTCAAATCTTTATTTTTAGCATAAGATTTTCTCAAACTTTTATGCATTTTAATCATAAGAATTTTCACATCATCATCTTCATTATTTTCATCACAAGAAGAGTGATAAGAATTTACCTCATCTTCTCCAAAGGCCATTAGTGCCATTTGTGCCAACTCTTCTTTTCCTCTTTTTGAATTGCATTCATCCCATGTAATTTTGCAATCTCCTCTTGAACTTCTCTTGTTGAAGATTTTCTTGAAACTTTTGATGTGTGGAGTTATATCATTGTCCTCTTCCATGTTTTCATTACCCATGAAGGATGGGTTATCCCCCACTTGAGATGCTTTAAAAGCTATGCCTCTCTTATACATTCTTGCATTTTCTTCCTCTTGCACTTTGAATTTCAGCTTTAATTTATAAGAGGTTAGGGAATTCACAAGAGATTCAATGGACATAGAATTTAAATCCTTTGCCTCTTCTATAGCATTTATTTTGTTTTCCCATTCTTTTGGCAAGGCATTCAAAATCTTTCTATTTTTCTCACCCAAATAATATTCTTTTCCAAGCAATTTAAGATCTTCAATAATGTCACAAAATCTACTACACATCTTATCAACATTTTCAAGAGGATGCATTTTGAAAAATTCATATTGAGAAACAAGTAAAGATTTCTTTTGTTCTTTAATATCTTGGTTACCTTCATGAAATTCACACAATTTATCCCAAATGTTTTTAGCTGATTTACAACCTTTAATCCTACTAGATTCATTTACATCTAATGCAATGCACAATATATACATGGCCTTGGCATTCAAAGAAAGATATATCTTGTCTTTTTCATTCAATTCTTGTCTAGTCTTTAATCTACTCAAATTGGTGGTAGAGTCAACTATTCTACCTTCATAAGGACCATCTTCTACCACATACCATAATTCAATATAAACGGATTGTAAGAAAATCATCATTCTTTGTTTCCACATGCTAAAATGAGAACCATTAAACATAAGTGGTTTATCAATAGATTGCCCTTCTAAAAAAGAAACTTTTATGGTTGCCATGATCTTTACTCTAAGCGGTTAAGCTTGATCAAAAGAGACCAAGCTCTGATACCAATTGTAAGGCCTGGTGCAACCCAATGAGTACAAACAATATCACAACGATGCACAAAGATATATCAAATTTAAGCACAATAAAGAAAACTTAATTAAAGAGAAAAGATAAGAAATGCAAACCAAATATCAATGCAATAGCCTCTTCAATAGATGGCGATGCTAACCAAGATGTACAAGTGAAGGCTCACTCCTTTCTCACCCCAAACACTCTTTGGTTGAGCCAAGGAGTTTTACAACTATTCTAGTTAACCCTCAACAACTTACACTTGAAAGATCACTCACCCAATTAAGAACTATTTTATACAAATGAGGCAACCTTCACCAAGGTTTTACCACTTCAAGTGATAGGTTCACCTTCACCTAGGTTTTACTCCTCCTAGAGAGTAACCTTCACTTGAGCAACCTCACAACCCAACTTCCCCAACCCCTTATACAACCAACAAAGAATCTTTCTACTCAAAAATCTCACTTGTAAGCTTGTATTTTGTGTTGGCAAAAGTCCCTTGTCTTCTTGTGCTTTGGGGTTTTTATAGAAGGTGAGAAATGGCTCCAAAAGGCTCTCCAACAGTCAAATATTAAATGCTGTCAAAACTAGCCGTTGGCCTGTCGGACGTCCGAACCCTGCGTCCAAACCACCTGTCGGACGTCCGAACCGTGCGTCCGAACGTCGTCAGAGAGTCATCAAATCTTTGTGAAATTTCTAGGACGTCCGATGCGATCGATGTGCGTCCGAGGCATGCGTCCGATCCTTCCGGACGTCCGATGCTTCCTCACGAGCGTCCGACAGAGTTTCCTTCTTGATGTTCTTCATCCTTTCGGACGTCCGATAGCTTCCTTTCGGACGTCCGACATGAGTGCCCTGTTTTTGCTTCTTCTTTTGTGCCACAAGAATATGTTCTAACAAATTGCTCACATAAAAACATTAGCCCAAATCTACATTTTGGTTTGTTAATCATCAAAACCAAGGATTGATCGACCAAGGTCAACAATCCAATACAAATATCTTAACACTTTGTAAAATAATATAACTCAATACAAAATTCCTACAAGTTGTCAAAAATATAATGCATTTACCGCACTAGCGGGTCCCACGTCCAAAATACGCTCTTAATTTCTCAAAAACTAACCGATACTAGAAAAATCATTTTAAAACTATTTTTGCTCATAAACTTTATCTGGGGAATTTTTCTAATCAAGAAACTGTAGAAAAGGCGGGCGATTAAAAAAAAATAAACCCTAGAAAATTAGAAAATTTCCGGGTTCTCAAACTCATTTTTTTCGGGGCGTCACAATCTCCCGTCCTTAAAAGAATGTCGTCCTCGACATTCCCTCTTGTACCAATCAAGTCAAGACATCCCGCACAAATCTCTCAAGAGTCAAATCAAACCCACAGTTCGGCACCCCAAACTTCAAGCTTAGGATACACTAAAGAGATCTGAAGCCTAAGCTCTGATACCAACTGTGACGACCCCACCTTCCCCTAAGGCGAACCAGAGGGTTCGGCGGGCCGCCTGCCTGGCTCTCGCCGGGACTCAGTCGTTCACTAAAGTCTTCAAATGAATTACAAGAATGAACCTCAAATATACATCACATGGTCCACAAATATACATCCAAATCTCCAATAATTACATGTCACAAATGCAGCGGAAACTAATTCCCAACTATACATCAAATGATTCCAAATCCAAAACTGTACAAGATATAGGCCATCCATTCACGTGAATAAGCACAACAAGTCCTGCCTTCGCCTTGAACCCTGTGGAGGGGAATAAAATATTTTTGGGGTGAGCTAGAATCTCAGCGAGTAACCAAAAAATCAGTAATCAAATCGGTTTAACAATATTTCTTTTCAATGATGTCATAAATCAATGATGTCATAGATCAAATGATAAGTCCAGAAACGATTACAGCATTTACAAAACATTAAATATGGAGTATCAATAATTCAAGAAATATGTACAATGGAAAGCGATAGTAACATTCATGAAAAGGATACGTTCATTTTTTTATAAATAATCCCTCGTTCATCTTTTATTCGTTCATCTTTTTGTTTTTTTTTCCGGACGTTGGCCGGTCTCCACCCATCCAGACGTAGCCGGACTCCACCCATCCGGACGTAGCCGGACTACAAGGTAATACTCGAGTATACCAAATTCACCCAGGGTCACCATATCGCCCGACCGAGTCCGCTTCTGGCTCGAGTCGATCGGTAACGAAGGGCAGGGCCCAATTCAGCCAAACGGCCTACATTCATGCGCAACTAGCATTTAATCATTAATCATTGAAAATTTCATATTTGTTTAGGTCGAGTGCGATAAAGTACACACTCGCCTAGAAAACTCGTTTTAACAATCATTGAAAGCACTTAACATATTATCAATCAATAATAACAAGCCAATAAATCAAGTGATATAGCAAACAAGGAACACTCATATGCAAGCACGCATGATATGCAAGAAAACAGTTCAAAAGTAACATTGGAAATAGTTTAAAGGTAAATAAAGCAAAAAAAAACGGTTCATAAATAACTTTAGAAATAGTTTGAGGTCACTCACCTCAATGGCTCAGAAATCATCCATCATGTATCATTGCCTTGCTCAAACCCAAGTCTTAGATCACAAACTCAATGCAAACAAATCCTTTAAAAGTTCGGACAGCACTTCCCCTAAATTTGCTTACTTTTCCAGCCGTCATGGCTTCATGATTTCCTCATTCCAACCCAAAGGTACACACACAACAACAAGTTCATCCAATAGCTATTCAGCAAACTCCAAGTAGTACTAGTTTCGAGTGTCACTCAATCCAATAACCATTCAGCTAAGAGACAGGGCTACAATATTGCAGAAGGTCACTCAATCCAGTTTCGAGTGTAACCAGGTAAAAAATGCAAGAAACTACACCAGAACCGGAAAAACAGATTCACAGAACGCATTCTAGCGGAAACATCATAACTCAGGCTCTCCAAGTCCAAATCCAGAAATTCCAAAACCAGCCGAAAGCTAAGAAATAGGGTTAAATTTCATCAGAAGGCCTCAACATCCAATTCGAAAGCAATTCCAGCCAAAACAACCAATTACAGTCGCAAATCCCAATTTCGGGTAAACCAGAATAGCAATAGTAATTTTGACTTTTCTCACTCTACGCTACCCCGATTGACCTAAAATTTTGTACACACCTCTAAAATGTCATTTCCTACAACTTTCATGTTTTAAGTAAAGGCCAATTCGGCCTCTATCTAGGACCTAGAATTTCGGACAGAATGTTCATCACAAAACCCTCACTTTTCAATTTTTGGTCCAAAACAGAAATTGGTTGCAATTAATCACTTTTTCCACCTCCTAGAGTCATTAAACATCATTTACAATCATCATACATGACCCCATAATCATATCCATATGAAAACAGAAATATCCCCAATAATTATAAAACTTCACCAATTCAACCAAAATCAAGATATAATCCATAAAACCATCTCTTTAACCATCACAAGTTACTAATTCACCATTATTGGAAACAAACAATGAATCTTTACACACCATACCTTGATACCTCACAAAAGATAGTAGCTTAGTGGTTCCTTCTCCAAAATAACTCCACCAAGACCTTGGAATCTCCTTAGTAACCAACTTTTATGGAGTGATTTGCAATTCCATCGGTTAAAACTCAAGATTGAAGTAAGAAATTAGAGTGAAAGATGAAGGTTTTTCTCTCTCTCTTGCTCTCCAAGTTTCAGCCATGAGAAGGAAGAAATGGCTTGATTTTTGGTCAAATTTTGGTTTTAGTAAAGTTAAGGTAAGATGGTCAAAAGTCCAAGAGTGAATAGGATAGTGACACTTGTCACCTTTAGGTGTAAAACTTATCTTTTTGTCTCTCCAATACAAATATCTTAACACTTTGTAAAATAATATAACTCAATACAAAATTCCTACAAGTTGTCAAAAATATAATGCATTTACCGCACTAGCGGGTTCCACGTCCAAAATACGCTCTTAATTTCTCAAAAACTAACCGATACTAGAAAAATCATTTTAAAACTATTTTTGCTTATAAACCTTATCTGGGGAATTTTTCTAATCAAGAAACTGTAGAAAAGGCGGGCGATTAAAAAAAAATAAACCCTAGAAAATTAGAAAATTTCCGGGTTCTCAAACTCATTTTTTTCGGGGCGTCACATAAAATCAGAAAATCCCCTAAGAAATCAGAAATTCACCATAAATTCCTTCAACCCATGAAATACTCCACAATACAACATATTTAACCACCACAAACCCTTAATAAACCAATATTAGAAAAAAAGAGAACTTGTTTATCCAACTTACCTCAAATTCAAGAAAGCTTTCAACTTAGAGCTTCCCTTCCAAAATCAATCCATCAAAAGCTTTAAACCACCATAGTACACCCTTGTATGAAATACTTTTCAAAACCATCGGTGAAAACGCAAGATTTGGTGAAGATTGAAACTAGGAAAAATTGAGAGCTATTCTCTTTTATGAAGCTCGGCTGAGCTTAGCAAGAAATGAAGATATTTTGGGCCAAAAATAGGATAAGTAATGAAAGAAACAGCTGGTCAAAACCTCTGACAGACTGTGACATGTCACAATCCGGCCGGGATCTGGCCGGATTCTGGCTAGAGACGAACCAATTTTTTTCAAAATCCTCAGGCAATCCGGCCAACAATCCGGCCAAGATCTGGCCGGATTTGCGGCCGGATTTGACCCTACAGCTTTTCACAGAATTTTTTCATTTCTTTTCCAATTTAAAAACTGTGCTCCTCTGCTCGCCCTACAAAAATATACATAAAATGAAATCTCTTCTTTTCGGGGCGTCACAATCTGCCCCCCTACAAAGATTGTCATCCTCGACATTCCATCTTGTACTAAACAAGTCAAGACATCCCGCAAGAATCACTCAAGCATTCCAAGGAAGCACTAAGAGTCAAACAACACCTACTTGTTCGCCAACCAGTCCTACAAGAAATCACTTATATTTCAAACTAAACCCACAGTCCGGCATCCTAAACTTTTAGCCTAGCATACATTACAGAGATCTTAAACCTGGCTCTGATACCAACTGTGACAGCCCCACCTTCCCCTAAGGCGAACCAAAGGGTTCGGCGGACCGCCTACCTAACTCTCGCCGGGACTCAGTCGTTCACTTCAATCCTCAAATAAATTACAATATAAATCTCAAATACACATCAAATGTTCCACAGTTTCACGTGCACTACAAACTAAAACCTTAAGATATACAAGAAATACTAATTTTCCGAGTAAGACAAAGTCCTCAATTCTCACATAATTACAAGTACAAGTACAAATGCAGTCTCAAATATCACACAACATAAAACTAGAACTCCAACTGTTTAGTAGATCATCCATCCAATCACACGGAGAACTTTAATACAAATGCTTCCTTTACCTCGAGCCCTGTGGAGGGGAATAAAATCATTTTGGGGTGAGCTAGAAGCTCAGCGAGTAATCAGTAAAATCAGTAATCAAATCAGTTTCACAATCGTTCATTTCAATGATGTCATGATTCAGTAGTCAAATATACGTTTATTGGTCTCGTGAGCCAGTGAAATCATTGTACCCAAACACCCAACGCTCAAATTGATCACTTAACGTTTAACAGTAAGAGGGAGCCCGTTAGTGCTCCAGATGAACATGAACAGTAAGATGTGGTGGAGACGTTGGTGTTCAGCACAAGACTCCCCAAGAACTCATTGAAGCCAAATCATGTCATGAAGTCACATGCAAGCACGCATGATATGCAATCGAGTAAATAATGCAAGAAAACGTTCAAAAGTAACTTTGGACCAGTTTTGGGATTACTCACCAACCACAGCTCAGAATCTTCTTCGACTATAGGCAATTGCATGGATCAAGCTCAATCCCTCCAACTCAAATTCAAAGCTACCACATGCTTTCAAAGATCGGACAACACTTCCCCTTAATTTCTTGGCTTTCCAACCTATATACAACACCAATACCAATCCAATCAATCACAATTGCCCAAACGGTTCGTAGACAATAAAACATATCCATTTAGGCCCACAATACCTTTCAATCAAGCCAATTAGAAGCTCAATAACCAATCCAAAGAAAATCCCCAAATTAAACCCTAGAAACCGGAGTTTATTCTCTCAAGCGGAAATTTTTCACAATCAACCGCAATTAACACACAAGAGCTTCATTTAACACCATAACAAGCTATCAATTGAAGACCAATCCATGATTATAATATAAAATCAGAAAATCCCCTAAGAAATCAGAAATTCAACCTAAATTCCTTCAACCCATGAAATACTCCACAATACAACATATTTAACCACCACAAACCCTTAATAAACCAATATTAGAACAAAAGAGAACTTGTTTTTCCAACTTACCTCAAATTCAAGAAAGCTTTCAACTTAAAGCTTCCTTTCCAAAATCAATCCATCAAAAACTTTAAACCACCATAGTACACCCTTGTATGAAATATTTTCCAAAACCATTGGTGAAAACGCAAGATTTGGTGAAGATTGAAACTAGGAAAAATTGAGAGCTTTTCTCTCTTATGAAGCTCAGCTGAGCTTAGCAAGAAATGAAGATATTTTGGGCCAAAAATAGGATAAGTAATGAAAGAAACAGCCAGTCAAAGCCTCTGACCGACTGTGACACGTCACAATCCGGCGGGATTCCTGGCCGGATTTGAGGCCGGATTTGGCCCTTCAGCTTTTCACAGAATTTTTTCGTTTCTTTTCCAATTTAAAAACTATGTTTCTCCGCTCGTCCAACAAAAATATACATAAAATGAAAACCCTTCTTTTCGGGGCATCACATCTAAGGCACATTACCATTTGCACACTATCACCTTACCCACTATCACTTTGCACTCTCATCTTACACACTCTCATCCTACACATTCTCATTTCACACACTATCACTTTATACATTCTCACTCTTCATATTATCACTTAATACTCTCTCACATTTGTACACATGCACTTTTACATACTCATTTGCACCCTTGCACTTTACACACCCATTTGCGCACTTACACTTTGCACACTTACACCTAGCACTCATTTTTACACTCAAAGACATTGTCGTACACTCTCTTTTTCTCATTGTTTACTCGAGCATTCATTTGCATTTATTCGTGACCTCTTTGAGGGTTCACCATTAGCTATCACAATTCATGTGATTAGGACCAATCGAGCCTCAAAAGGGACATTTTGTCCCATTTGAACCAATCATTAGATTTAGGTTTGCATTCATGTTAGTGAAACCTAGTCAAATTCCCAATTCACAGAACCAAATTCCAACTAATCGGCTAATTAACCGTACTACCTTCAAATGGCCATATCTCAAGCTACCAAAGTCCGTTTATGATGTTATTGGAGGCGTTGAAAAGCTAAGACAAAGTACTAAAACTTTCATGTTTTGACTAAAAACTAGTTCAGTACGTATCAAGGTGAACAAATGCAACAAACATCATGTACTGTCAAACTATCTACTGATTTTACTCCTAGGGCAGTCAGGGTAATTCACATTTTTACTTTCAAACTGTGACGGCCTCATCTCCCCCTAGGGCGTTCCCCAGGGTTCAGCGGACCGCCTGCCTAGCTCTCGCCGGGACTACGGATCCGGAACGAGCGTAAACCCTACCAACCGCTCAAAAGAACTTCGAGAAGATAACATTCACTATCCGAAACCCAAACAAGCACAACAACTTTAGATAACCCTAAAAAAGAACATTTCCAAACCCAATCAACTTAAGAACATGGTTAAACACTTTTATATACACATGGTTGCAAATTTACAATTCAAAAGGGAATTGTTTAGTTAAAAATACAGTTAAGGTGTTCCAACCATCGAGGAGCTATACAAAAGAATACTAAAACTAGCTCAACTCATGCTTCAAAATATCAGAGTCTCCAAAAGGTGGTTTCCTGTAAGGAAAACAAGGATAACGAAACGGGGTGAGCTAAAAGCTCAATGAGGTACCAACAGTATAAACAGTAGAATCTGTAGAATTCATGAGAAAGCACTTTGGAGGCACATATGCACATCAAATACGAGAAATGAATGAACATCACAATGTAAAGGATACAGGTGGCTCTCAGGAGCCAAATCTCGGTTGCTATACTTGATCCAGTTTCGTTGACCCTCCGTCAACGTTCGAATAAAGAAACCAGTCCAATAGAGCACCACTTTAACGCCAAAACCCCGTTCACCAAACATACCCCTTACCGGGCCCGAACGCCAAACAGGAACAGGAATGGTAATACTCAAATATACCGGAATCAAGAGTCTCAATACCCAAAGATTCCCCAGGAACAGGTACCCATAGATTGTCAATTATCTCGACCAAGCCTGTGACAGCCCCATCTTCCCCTAAGACGAACCAAAGGGGTTAGCGGATTGCCTGCCCACCTCTCGCCAGGACTAACGGTTCAGCTTAGAGCGATCTAATACGTTCCGGACCATACAACGCGCGTAAACAAGTCAAAATCCCAAAATAAAAAAAAATGAAATCGGAGTCGGCCACAAATAGTAACCGACACGTCAAAACCCAACCAAACGTCAAGCGAGTATTTACATGTTGAAATTTAGCATATACAATCCAAAGTGGCATACCAAAGTTATTCAAAAGTGGATACAAGTACAGTTTGCCAAATCAAAAGAGAAATCGACCCAAAAGTACATTTTGGGTTTCAGTCAATAAGCTATACAAAAGATATGTCCAACTAGCTCGATTCGGCAACCAACTGTCAATTGCAGTCCAAAAGTATTTATTTTCCTGTAAGGAAAACAAAAGGGAATAGGGTGAGCTAATTGCCCAGTGAGATAATACTACTCAAGCAACCAAGTTCATAGATGCATCAAGCTTTTCAGTCCAATTCATCAAAAGTAAATAAAGACACACATCAATAATGATGATAAAAGGATACGGGCGGCTCTCAAGAGCCCTTTTCCTCGTTTGCATTCTTGATCGGATCTCATTGACTCTCCGTCAATGTTTAAAAGTAACCAACCGTAGACTTCACTTTACTTCCATTCCTTCCACCTAACATTCCCCTACCGGGCCCGAACTCCAAACACTTGCACTGTGGTATTACTCGAGTATACCGGAATCGAGAGTCTCTCATACTACAAGATTCCATAACAGTCCCCAAGGTTCATTAATTGGCACGACCAAGCCCTTGCCGGCTCGATTCAATCAACTACCAATGGGGTTGAGCTCAATGGTAACAATCATGGTCGTTGGATACTTGTTCAAACAACACCAAGTCAAGTACTTTCATTTCATGTAACATTCCAATAACATGATAAGCAATAAGTGAGAGTGATAAAGTACTCTCTCACTTCAATCATTTAACATTCAACGCATCAAGTTCAAGTATCAAAGCCATATAGTAACACACAAGTGAGTAGTACACTCACCAAGCTTGCAAATGGTGTTTCATGCACTTCCGTCAAAAGAACGTCGTGAACCACCGTCACGCCCTAAAACATGCAAAAAAGTACAATGAGACTCGATAACGAGTCATAAAACAATGCCAAATACGACCCCAATAGGGTTCCATAAGCATATACAAGCATTAGAGGAAACCAGAAAAATGCGAAAATGGAATTAGCCTTAGCCCTGAAAAAAATAGTTTTTGACCTCATTTTACGGTAATGGTACCAAAGGCACTACGATTATCGGATGAAGGTGTAAGACCCACCGTTTCGAAGCTAAGATATAGGGCTACAATATTACAGAAGGAAACTCTGTCCAGTTTTGAGTGTAACAAGGTCAAAAATGCAAGATACTACACCAGAACCGGAAAAACAGATTCACAAAATGCATTCTGGTGTAAACATCATAAAACAAGCTACTTAAGTCCAAATCCAGTAATTCCAAAGCCATCCGAAAGCTTAGAAACAGGGATACATTTCATCAGAAGACTTCAATAACCAATTCTGAAGCATTCCTAACCAAAATAACCAATTACAGACGCAATTCTCAAATTCGGGTAAAACTAGGGCAGCAAGGGTAATTTCGACTTTTCTCAAGCTATGCTACTCCGATTGACCTGAAATTTTGCAGGAATATCTAAAATATCATTCTCTACAACTTTTATGTTTTAACCCAAGACCAATTCAGCCCCTAACCATGAGCTACTGTGCCGGGCAGAATGTAGATCAAAGAAACCCTACTTTCCAATTTTCTTTCTAAAACAGAAATTGCTTGCAATTATCCACTTTTTCCACCTTCTAGATCCCTTACATACCATTTCCAATCATCATACATAGCCACACAATCATATTCATATTAAAACAGAAAAATTACCAATAATTATAAAACTTCACCAATTCAACCAAAAATCAAAATATAATCGATAAAGTTGCATCTTATACCACCACTAATCATAAATTAACCATCATTAGAGGGAGGAGAGTGGTTCTTCACAACTCACCTTAGAAACAAGAGAGAGAGAGCAACTAGTCCTCTTAGCTTTCCAAATAACTCCATAAAACACCTCACTATCACTCCCTTAATGTTTTCTATGGAGCAAAAACAAGATTCAATGGTTGATTTGGTAGATTGGAGCAAAGCTTGGAGAGTTTTCTTTCTTTTGCTTAGAGAGAGAGAGAGAAAGAGAGAGAGAGAGCCGGCCACAATAGGTAAGATTTTTGATGATTTTTGGTAATTTTTGGTTTATTTAAGTCAAATGGTAAAACAAGAAATAATGGTCAAAAGTTTCTACCAACCCTATGGTGACACTTGTCACCTAATTAATGCATCTCTATCTTTTTGTTTCATCTCAAACCAATCCAAATAGTAACATCTACTTATCTCTTAATACCCGATAATTTAAACCCAGTATCCAAAACTTAACCTAGTTGGCCGAATTTTTCCGAACTTTTCGTACTAGCGGGTCCCACGTCTAGTATACGCTCTTAATTTCTCAAAAACTATTCGATACTAGAAAAATCACCTAAAAACTCTATTTACTCACAAAAATTATCTAGAAATTTTCCTAATCACGAAAATGCAGAAAACAAGCCATGAAAGATACTAAAACCTAGAAAATGGAAAAAAAAGTTACGGGTTCTCACACTCTCTCCCCCTTAAAAGAATTTTGCCCTCGAAATTTCTTACCTTAACTCACGAAAAGTTCAAGACATTTCTTTCGCATTTCTTCTTCCATCTCCCAGGTAGCTTCCTCTACCCCATGGTTTCTCCACAGTATCTTTACCAACGGAATCTGATTGTTTCTTAGCTCTTTGACTTTCCGATCAAGCACTTGGACAGGTTTTTCTTCATAAGCAAGCGATTCATCCACGTCGATCTCCTCTGGTTGTAAGATATGGGAGGAGTCGAGATATTACTTCTTGAGCATCGAGACGTGGAAGACGTCGTGAATTCGAGAGAGACTGGACGGCAGCTCTAATCGATACGCTACCGCTCCTACCCTCTGTAGGATCTTGTAGGGTCCAACGAACCTCGGTTGCAATTTCTTTCCTTTACCCGCCGTGACGCTCCGTAACGGTGTAACCTTGAGGAAAACATGGTCTCCAACTTCGAACTCCAAGTTTTTCCTTCGATTGTCCGCATAGCTCTTTTGTCGGCTTTGAGCAGTTTGGAGTCGTTGCCGTATTAATTTGACCTTTTCTCGTGCCTCTGGATCTAGCGCCTTTCTCTCGCCAACTTCATCCCAGTAAATTGGTGACCGGAATTTCCGTCCATATAGTGCTTCATATGGAGCCATTTGAATTGACGAATGGTAGCTATTGTTGTATGCAAACTCTACTAAGGTCATGTGTTGACCCCAGTTGCCTCCAAAATCCAGAATGCAAGTCCATAGCATGTCCTTGAGAGTTTGGATTGTTCGTTCCGATTGTCCATCCGTCTGAGGGTGATAGGTCGTGCTCAAATTGAGTTTCGTCCCTAGCGTCTCTTGGAATTTCTGCCAGAATCGAGATACGAAACGTGCATCTTGATCGGAGACGATATTGACTGGAACGCCGTGTAGCCTTACGATCTCGTCCATGTACAGCTGGGCCAACTTGTCCATGGAATATTTCATGTTTACTGGCAGGAAGTGAGCCGATTTGGTTAATCGGTCGACGATTACCCAAACGGCGTCATGTCCTCATTGCGTTCGCGGTAAACCTGAAACGAAATCCATGGTGATGTTTTCCCACTTCCATTCAGGTATCTCAAGGGGTTGTAACAAGTCCGATGGTTTTTGATGTTCCGCTTTCACCTATTGACAAACAAGACATTTTTGCACGTACAGAGCAATTTCCTTCTTCATATTGTCCCACCAATAGGTTCCTTTCAGGTCCTGATACATCTTGCTACTACCCGGATGAATTGTATACTTGGATCGATGGGCTTCCTATAGAATCTCCGTTTTCAACGCTTCATCCTTCGGCACCACTATTCGGTTTCGGTATTTTAAAATACTCTCTGGACCAAAATTGAAATCAGTGGTTTCTCCTTTTCCCACTTTCTCTCCCTATTTCTGCACTAGTGAATCTTCCTTTTGAGCTTCTTTAATTCTCTCCAAGAGAGTGGAAGTCACTTTAATATTGCCAAAAATCACCTTATGGCTCCCAAGGCAGGGTTTCCACTCACAAACCGACTCGAGTAAATTCCACTCTTTAATCATTAACCCGGCTACTTTTGCCTTGCGACTCAAAGCATCGGCCACTACGTTCGCCTTTCCTGGATGGTAGTTGATGGTACAGTCGTAATCCTCCAAAAATTCCATCCATCGTCGCTGCCTCATGTTCAATTCCTTCTGTGAGAAGAGGTACCTCAGGCTTTTGTGATCGGAGTAAACCTCGAAGGTTACCCCATATAGGTAATGTCTCCACTTTTTAAGAGCAAAAACAATGGTAGCTAGCTCCAGATCGTGGGTTGGATAGTTCTGCTCGTGGGGTTTCAACTTCCTAGAAGCAAAAGAGATCACATTACAGTTTTGCATTAACACGCAACCCAGGCCTTCTCGTGAGGCATCAGTATACACAGCAAATCCGTCCACTCCGTTTGGCAAGACTAGCACTGGAGCCATGGTCAATCTTTTCTTTAGTTCGTGAAAACTCGTCTCGCTTCGGGCATTCCAAATGAACCGACCATGTTTCTTTGTCAAGTCGGTTAAGGGACCGGCCAGTTTGGAAAAGTGCTTGATGAAACGCCTGTAATATCCAGCCAGCCCTAGAAAGCTACGGATCTCGGTGGGATTTTCTGGCCTCTTCCAATTAGTCACAGCCTCTACTTTCACCGGGTCAACTGAAATACCCTCTTGAGAAATTACGTGTCCCAGAAAAGAAATTTTCTCCAGCCAAAATTCTCACTTGCTGAACTTGGCGTATAGTTGATGGTCTCTTAGGGTTTGTAAGACAATCCTCAAGTGCTGCTCATGCTCTTCACGTGTCTTGGAATAGACTAGAATGTCGTCGATGAAGACTACAACAAATCGATCCAGGTAGGGCTTAAAAACCCTATGCATTAAATCCATGAAGGCGGCAGGAGCATTGGTTAGTCCAAAGGGCATAACTATGAACTCGTAATGCCCATATCTCGAGTTGAAGGCGGTTTTCGGAATATCCTCCTTCCTGATTAATAACTGGTAATACCCTTGGCGGAGATCCAGTTTCGAAAAGACCACCGCTCCCTGCAACTGATCAAACAACTCATCTATGTGGGGCAGTGGATACTTATTTTTCATCGTAATATTATTCAGGCCCCGATAATCGATACATAACCACAACCCACCGTCCTTTTTCTTCACAAACAGCACAGGGGCTCCCCAAGGAGACCCACTCTCTTGAATGAATCCCCGCTCCAAAAGATCCTGTAATTGCAACTTTAGTTTCTCGAGCTCAGCAGGAGCCATTCAGTATTGTGTTTTTGAGATAGGTGAGGATCCCGATAGCAGGTCTATTTTGAATTCAATCTCTCTTTCCGGAGGTAGAGCTACTAACTCATCAGGGAATACATCCAGAAATTCCTTTACTTTGGCCACGTGTGATGCTCCGAAAGAGTGAGTGGGAGAACCCGAGACTGTAGTGAACGACTGAGTCCCGGCGAGAGTTGGGCAGGCAAGCCGCCGAACCCTGGGGTACGCCCTAGGGAGAGGTGGGGCCGTCACAGGTGGTATCAGAGCTTAGGCTTCAGATCTCTATAGTGTATCCTAGGCTTGAAGTTTAGGATGCCGGACTGTGGGTCTGGTTTGAAATGTAAGTGATCCCTTGTAGGAATGAAAATCTGACAAGTGGGATTAGAGTAACTCCTAATGCTTGAGTGGAAATGCTCGAGTGACTCTTGAGGGATATTTGATCTGATTAGTACAAGTGGAATGTCGAGGACGACATTCTTTTAAGGAGGGGAGATTGTGACGCCCTGAAAGAATGAATGCGAGAACCCGAAAATTTTCTAAGTTTCTAGGGTTTATTTTATTGATCGCCCGCCATTTTAACAATTTCTTTATTAGAAAATTTTCCCAGATAATTTTATTGAGTAAATATAGTTTTTAGATGATTTTTCTAGTATCGGTTAGTTTTTGAGAAATTAAGAGCATATACCGGACGTGGGACCCGCTAGTGCGGAAAGTTCGGAAAAATTCGACCAATTAGGTTAAGTTTGGGATACTGTGATAATTTATAAGGTGCTAAGAGATAATTAGATGTTACTTAGATGGATTATTGTTGGAGAGACAAAAAGATAAGATTAAAACCCTAAAGGACCATTTGTCACAAAACCATTGGACCTTGACTTTTGACCAAGACTTTTTTGATCTTTATCTTGGAAAAATTGGACAAACTTTCTTCATTTCTTTCATGCTCTTGGCCGAACCTCTTAGAGAAAAGGAGAGAAAAATTCCTTCATCTTGTTACTTCAATTCTTGTCCAAATCTTAAGTTTCAACCGATTAAATTGCAACCCACTCCATAAAACTTGCTAGCTAAGGAAGATTGAAGCTCTTGGTGGAGTTCTTTTGGAAGAAAAATCCCTAAGTCATCACCTTTCTTGATATTTGAAGGTATCATGTCTAGCCATCCTTCCTTTGTTCTTGATTATGTTAAATTAATGACTTGTGATAGCTAAAGAGATGTTTTAGTGGAAAATTTCTGGCTTGAATGCAAAAATTTCCAGTTAGGGTTTCATTTCCCCAATTCTGCTCGGTGCTGTAGCACCTAGTGAGAGGCCGAATTGGCCTTAGCACAAAACATGAAAGTTGTATAGAATGATGTTTTCTAGTTGCATGTAAATTTTCAACCCAATCCGAGCTTGGTAGAGTGAGATCAGACGGAAATACCCAGACTGGTCTAGGTAGGAATTCAGTGAACAGGGTTGTCTTTTCACCCAATCTGACCGTGACTTTTCACCATGATCCGTACCGAATTAGATTTTGGCCAAAACATGAACGTTTTAGCCAATGGTATAAACTAGTAGCTTGCAAAATTTCAGCTTGATCCGACCACTGTAGCATGTGAAATGTCCGAAATACCATTGACTGTCCATGAAACCTGTTTCGCGTCCAGAATTCTGTTTCGTGTAGTTTTCCATTTTTGATCCTGAAAATACATGATTTGGCCTGGGAGGTCTTCATAAGAAATGTAGGGTTGTGTTTTAGCTTCAAAACACCATAAGATACACTTCAATCGGACTTCGTTAGCCTGAGTTATTGCTGTTTAACAATTGTGCGGTTTGCCAACCTGTTTGTGAGATTCTGGTTTCATATATGTCAATTTTGACCTACCTACACTATGATCTGGACTGAGTGACCTTCTTCAATATTGTATCCCTATCTCTTAGCTTTGAAACGGTGTATCTTACACCTCCATCCGATAATCGTAGTGCCAATGGTACCGAAACCGCAAAATGATGTCAAAAAACTGTTTTTATGGTTTAGAGCTTAACCTTTATTTCCGGACTCTTCCCTGGCTTGAATTGTACTCATACTACTTGGAGCTTATTGAAGGGTTATTGAATGAACTTATTTGTGTGACTTTGGGACTAGCTGAGGAAATAATGAAGCGTTGACGGCTGGAAAAGTAAGCAAATTTAGTGGAAGTGCTGTCCGAACTTTGAAAGGACTTGATTGCATTGAGTTTGTGATCTAAGACTCAGATTTGAGCAAGACAATGATATATGATGGTTGGTTCCTGAGCCGTGGAGGTGAGTGACCTCAAACTATTTCCAAAGTTACTTTTGAACTGTTTTCTTGCATTATTTACTCGATTGCATATCATGCGTGCTTGCATGTGAGTGTTCCTTGTTTGGTATATTTTCTTGACTTCATGGCATGTATTATCATTTGATAACGTGTTAAGTGCTTTCAATGATTTCCAAAACGAGTTTTCTAGGCGAGTGTGTACTTTATCGCATGAAAGTTGTTTCATTTACTTTTGCTTTTATTAAGTTATTCTTTTATGGGGTATGTGTACACCTCTTGGCTTGTAATAGATAGGGCTTGGAGAGCATTTGATGAAGACCTACTGAAGACGTGTGCCTAGCTAGCAAATGTAATAGGTTCATTAGCTTGGTTGCTTGCTTTTGTTGCTATGTGTTAATTTGCTTTATTAGGCTCTTGCATTTAGTCGAGCATGCTAAGTGTTATGTGCTACGTGTTTATAGGTGACTTGCATGTCTACTTGCTTTCTATAATCGTAGATGAATATGATGGATGAATGCGTATACCATGGTTAGTCCAATGCTAGTCATGGTCCTCCCTTTTAATCCTCACAAGTCCAACGCTTGTGATAAAGTATTTAGTGAAGAGCTACTCAAATGCTAGACCCATTAGGCCCGTCCTTCTCGCTAGTGCATTTTTTTGTATGTCTCACTACATTCCATGCATTTTTCTTAGTTTTCTAGCATTTGGCATGCTCCTCCAAACCTTTTCCCTTCATTTTAGATTTTTGCATTTTCATGCTAGTTATAGGGTACATTTGCTTGAGAGTCCCCTTTCGGTAAGGGAAACGAGCGAGTGTGGCTACAAAATAGCCTTAGCACGCTAGTCCTTCCTTCTAGTCAAAGGGAAAATTAAAGTCGTGAAGTTAGGAGTCATTCCCGTACCCGACTTGATGCATTCCTCTAGGTTCATACACTTTCATTTTCATCATATCACTTCCTCACTTTCTTTATCCACATTCTCTCACTAATATTTTTCTCAATCCACATGCCATGTTCGCACATGTTTCTTCTTTTTCTATCACTTATTTATTTTTTCACCTCACAAATTGCACCCAATTACATTTATATATTTACTACTATTATTCCATATTTTCATCCACTTGCACACATACACCTTCATTTTTCTCAATTGGCACACTTGCACTTTTCTTACATTTGCACACTTGCACTTACATTTGTATTTGTATTTGTATTTTTATTTTATTTTGCATTCTTCTTACATTTTCACACTTGCACTCATATTTGGGTCTTCATTTGCATTACCCGTGACCTCTATGAGAGTTTTCCTTATTGGCCATCACAACTCATGTGATTGGGACCAAAAAGCCTCATAAGAGACATTTTAGATTTAGAATTGCATTTTCCTCTTTTTCGCATCCATTAGTCATATCCAACATACAACACATACTTTGGGTAGAAGAATTAGGAAAAGAAGGGCTAACTCACGCAACTAGCTTTGGCTAGGGTAAGGGAGTGCCTTAGGTTTTGCCTTTGCCTTCTCCCTTATCAAATGTGACCCCCGATCCCTTTCTTTGGTTACGTAGACCTAAAAAATTCTTTAAAAAGGGTTTGTTTTCTTTTCTTTCCAAAAACAAAATCACTTTTTGGGTGACTTGGTACACCCTAACTCTATACCAAGTGGCGACTCCTTTTCTATCTAAAACCCTTTGTTTGGCCAAACCGTCGCATTTCACAATCCCACGGCCTTTTATTTTCACTTTCACACACGTTCACATACATATCCCACACACTACTTTCACACATCAAAAAGTGGGGCACGACACTCTAATTATCTCTTAATATCTGGTAAAATAAACCCGGTATCCAAAACTTAACCTAACTGGCCAAATTTTTCCGAACTTTCCGCACTAGCAGGTCCCACGTCCGGTATATGTTCTTAATTTCTCAAAAATCAACCAATACTAGAAAAATCATTTAAAAACTATATTTACTCATAAAAATTATTTAGAAAATTTTTTCTAATAAAGAAAATGCATAAAAGGCGTACAATTAAATAATATAAAGCCTAGAAAATTGGAAAATTTACGGGTTCTCACACTCTCTCCCCCTTAAAAGAATTTCGTTCTTGAAATTCCTTATCATCACCTTCTTCGGAATACGAAAAATTTTACTGCTTCCTTCTCACACTCAAATTGAGCATCGCACCTAGCTGACCAATCAGTGTCCCTTCACCAGCCATGCTCATTGAATTCTTTCGTATAGTTTCTTTTCCTTCTCAAATTGAACGTCTCATACACCATTCTAGTGGTCAGATGGTGGAATACTAGAATCTTACCTTCCCCATCTTCAAACGAGTCAGGGGCTTGATGTTGCTCTAGTGCATACGCCCGAGCCGACACCTTTGGTCCATTCTTCTCCCCCTTTGACCGGTCAGAGTTGGTCATGGTTGTCTGTTGGCTCCTACTCCCTTCTCGAGATCGGCCTGGGCAGTTCACGATTTGATGATCTGCGCTCCCACAACGCAGACATTTTCTTCCTTTCTTCCAGCAGACATCTTCCGTGTGATTTGGCTTCCCACAGTACCCGCAGGGACCACGGGAAGCGGAGACTGAGCCTCTCTGTGAGGTACCACTTGACATCCTCGGTAATTGTGCTCCCCCGTTTCCTTTTCCAATCTTAGAAAGCGTACCCTTATCCTCTTGCTCTGAGCTATTTCCAGGAAATCCCCTTTTCTTGGTTTGGAAGTTCTTGACTTGTAACCTCGTAATTTCAACTCGTTGAACTTTTTCTACAACATCACTAAAGGTACTGAACTGGGCTACGGCTAGGTCCTTCTGAATCTCAATGTTTAATCCTTGGACAAAACGCCTTATCCTCCTTTGCTCAGTCACTATTAGTTCGGGAGCGAACTTGGACAACCGGGTGAACTGGCTCTCATATTCGGCGACGGTTTGAGTTCCCTGGCGGAGCCTAATAAACTCATCTTCTTTCTTTTCCTGGATCAGGGGTGGAAAATATTTCGTGTTGAACTCTCTCATGAAATTCACCCACGTCCTTGGGGTTTGTTCTCTTTCCCATTTCAGTCTTATGATATTCCACCAAGAACGGGTTGCTCCCTCTAGTTGGAAGACAGCAAATGTGACATGTCGCTCCTCAGTATAATGCAACACGGCAAATATATCAATCATCTTCTCTAGCCACCTCTCGGGCACGTCAGGGTCTGGTCCTCCAAGGAATTTCAGTGGCGAGAATTTCTAAAATCTTTCAGGAGCTTTATCCTCACCCTCGATATGATTACCAGGAATTCCCGGCTGATGAATAGGATTTTGACCTTGATATTCTACTACGTGTGCCAAAAGGTCAGTCATTCATTGAATGGCTGCGCCCACTTGTACGTTCGAATCAATCTTGGATTTAGGGTTTGGTTCAGACGTGGTTCCTCTTGTATCACCTTCAGTCGTGGGTTGCCTAATTCCGCGACCACGACCACGTCTACTACGGGTGCCTTCCATATGGATTAACCAGTCTAGGGTTGGACCACGAATACTGTGACGACCCCACCTCCCCCTAAGGCGTACCAAAGGGTTCGCCGGACCGCCTGCCCAGCTCTCGCCAGGACTCACTCACTATTTTAATTGAGTCACGTACACACATCCATGAACCATAAATAACATTCCCAATTCAAGCTTATAATTTACATTAATAGAAATCGAGGTACAAAGTCTCAACACACCCAACTAGTTCAATACGTATACAATCCAAGTACAACATGTTCCATTCGAGGAATAGCGCGAGTACAAGACCAAAAAGTCAAAAGTCAAAACAAAAGGCTACGCTAGTCTTTTACAAGTGTCACGCGTCACTCGTACCCCTGAAAGGAAAACAAATGGAGTGGAATGAGCTAAAAGCCCAGTGAGGTTCCAAATAGCAAATTGACCATTATTTAGAAGTACAAGTTTTCGGTATAGCAAAGTAACAAGCATGAAGAGTTCATAAATGTGAGCAATAACACGTCAAGTAGCAATCTTAAAATGAGCGAGTGTAGAAGTTTTTCAAAAGCAACAATAATCCAATAAACAATATTCACTCCAAAGTATAAGGATACGGATGACTCTCAGGAGCCAAATTCCCGTTGCATTACCAAAAGCTTGATCACGTAGTAGTTGACACTCCGTCAACTTTCAAGTAAATAACCAATCCAGTAGAACACCACTTACACGACTCTCCGTCCACCGTTCAAACCCCCTACTGGGCCCAAAATCCTCAATAAACACGGGTGGTAATACTCGAGTATACCGATTAGTCGAGGAGATATCACTCCACTCGACAATACAAGAGACCCATGGTTCGTTACCCAATCGACCAAGCCCTTGCCGGCTCGACTAGAGTAACTCGCCACAGGGTTTCTGGAATTCCAGGAAGTGCGCGCATCATAAACAAGTATATCAAGTCAATTGCAACAATAAACAAGTATATCACGTAAGGGCAAGTGCGATAAAGTACACTCTTGCCCTTACAATTCACGTATATAACATGTAATCAGATTGGTCACGTATCAAGTTCAAGTATCAAGTTCAATTCGGTATTTGAAAGCACTCACCAAAAGATATAGTGCCTTTACTGGTCACTTTCAGGTTATACTCCGGGTTCGGAGTCCAAATCTGCGATAAAACTCAGTTTGAGAACTTTGAAACACGACTTAGATTCGAAACTTAAATGTTTCGTTCAATAAAATTCAAGAAATTGGAATTCACTTGGATGGTAGTGTGAAACACTTGCTCACTTTTTAAACGGTAAAACTTTGTAACTTTTATACTTGAAATCGTCATGCGAGTGGAAAATACAAGGAAAACATACTTCGAGCAATCATGATTGCATTTCTCAAGGGTACAAGTTCGGCCAAGTCCTTACTTATATACCTCGGAACAAGAAGACTCAAGTACCCTAGATGGTTCAAGCAGTAATCACTCTTAACCCTTACTCAAGTTGCAAGTAGTTCTCTAGTCTTCGAGCGTAAATTTGGGCAGCATGCCCCTTGTGTTTACCTAATTTTCCAGCCATTTAGGCTTCATTATTTTTCTTCAACAACAACCCAACATCATACATATCAGCAATTTATGTCAAGAGCCGTTCCATAGGCTCACAATATCATAATAACAAGAATCGCATTAAGGACAAGTGCAGAAATTCAATTTAGCACAAGACAGATTTGACGTACAAATGCGGAAATAACATATCCAAGGCTACGCTTATCGGATTGAGGCATAACTTATGCCGTTTCGAAGCTAAGACACAGAGCTACAATGTTCATGAAGGTCACTTTGTCCAGTTTCTAATGTAACTTGGTCAAATTCTCAAATTACTAAACCAGAAACCAATTCGTCGGCTGTTTAAATGCATTACGCTGTAACGGACATAACTCAGTGTACAAAAGTCCAATTCAGGTGTTCTTAGAGGAATTTTAAAGCTACTTCAGAACACTACAACTTTCATGTTTTGTCCCAGAGCTAAATCAGTACGGCTCCTAGTCAAACAATGTGATAAACTGGACTTAACTGATGAAACGGACTGCTGGGAAATACTTAGAACAGTAAGGGTATTTTGGACTTTTCATGTCCTACGTTGCTCCGATTGAGCTGAAATTTTGTAGGCACCTATAAAATTCCATTCTCTACAACTTTTATTCTTTGACCTAAGGCCAAAACAGGCTCTAACATACAGATAAAAATTCGGACAGAATGTTGAGACAATTTTCCAGATTTTGGAAATTTTGAGTTTCTAGTGAATCTTTCCTTAATTTCTTGGTCCAATCACTACCAAAACACCATATAACACCTCAATTGCAACATATAAACATCATACAATCATTTGGGCAGAATTTTCCCCAAACCCTTGTCATCAAATAAGAAAGGGGAAAACTTCTAAAACATGCTAATCATCCATGATTTCACCATAATCTCAAGTTGTTAAGCTTAATTTAACAAGATTGAAAGTAAAACTTGGAGAGATAAGTTCTCTTACCTTGGTTAGAGGTCACTAAGAGTAGCCCAAGCTTCCTTCTTCCAAAAGCTTACCACAAATCACCACTTAATCACTCAAGAACAAGTTTAATCGGTTTACTTTGTTTATTTTCTCACTAAGTTGTTGGATTTGAAGATGAAATGAAGAAATTTCTCTTGGTGTTTTCTTCCCTCTCCCTCACGGCTCCTTGGCAGAAATATCAAGAGAAATGAAGCTAAGTTTGTCTTATAATAAAGCCAAAAGATTAGAACTAATGGTGTCCACAAATTGCCCAACACTTGGCCTAATCTTGCCCACTCATTTTTCTCTTTCTTTCCCTTGCTTGTAAGCCACAAATTTCGGTCCCCTTAGCTGTAATATAAGAAGATATTTTGCTCAATTGTCAATGAGCTTGTAGGGTAAGAAAGTGGTGGTTAAGTGGTGCGTTCAAACGGTAATGCGCGGGACCCGCCGGTTCGCGCCGTTTTTCTTAAAACTCACGTACTAGGGTTTTTACTTCCCATTCACTAACCTTACATCATTGCTACTACTCACATATTATTTCTCACTTAAAAGTCACTTTTAATCATCAAATTGATCCTCGGCCAGTACCGAAAATTCATCCGGCGAAAAATCGCGAAAACCCTAATTTTGCTCAAATCTTGAAACCGAAGTATAAAACCCTATTTCCAGGTTCATCTGCACTTATTGTTGAACAATTGGGTAGTAGGGCCTTAATAAATAATAATTTCCAAATAAAAGGAAATTTTTAAGAAAACGTGAGGAATTTACAATTTCAATAATTAACATTAGAATCTCTAGTAAAATATGAAAGATTTAAGAAACCGTTTAGTCACAAGTAAACTAGGGTTTTTGATTAAAACATTAGGGTTTCTAGTCATTTAAAACAAAATAAGGTTTTAAATCAAACCCGAAGAAATATACTTTAATATTTTCTTCACAAACAACCTCCTAATATTCGGGATGTTACAAATACGGTATTAAAACCAAAGTATGCAGGTGCAAGTGATAAAAGTAGGCAATATACATATAACACATCTAACACAGACAGATCACATAGTAGCAGTCAATTAGATACAAGCAAAAGGAACCATCATGAATATTACTAACTAGACCAATGGTACAAGACCAACCAACTAAAAGCTATCCCTCTCTAGGGTTCCAGGCACGATCCACGAGAATAATACAATTTATATCTTAGGCAAGGTTAATCATCCATAATGAAACCCTAACACATCACACACATCACATGACGTTCCATAGAATCAAATTTCTAGTCCGCCCAAGTCATTTCTAACCTAGGCTCTTGTCTATTTAGTAGTCGGGAACAAGAATCCCAAAATAAGATAATTCACAACTCGGGCTGGCCAGTCCCAAGAGTAATTCATTTACAATCGAGATTCTTACCTGACCTACAGATCTATTGTCTCCAAGTACCATGATAAAGGTTTAAAACCTATAACATTTCATGATCCAAAGCTTATGCTCAAAAGAGCACTTAAACATTCGTACACATTCACGGAATTAAGACCATAACACCACTTGGCCCAAACTCACTCCGCGCAGAGACCACTCGAAGCAGGCTCTGATACCACCTGTGATGGCCCCATCTCCCCCTAGGGCATTCTCCAGGGTTCGGCGGACCGCCTGCCCAGCTCTCGCCGGGACTACGGATCCGGAACGAGCGTAAACCCTACCAATTGCTCAAAAGAATTTCGAGAAGATAACATTCACTATCCGAAACCCAAACAAGCACAACAACTTTAGATAACCCTAAAAAAGAACATTTCCAAACCCAATCAATTTAGGAACATGGTTAAACACTTTTATATACACATGGTTGTAAATTTACAATTCAAAAGGGAATTGTTTAGTTAAAAATACAGTTAAGGTGTTCCAACCATCGAGGAGCTATACAAAAGAATACTAAAACTAGCTCAACTCATGCTTCAAAATATCAGAGTCTCCAAAAGGTGGTTTCCTGTAAGGAAAACAAGGATAACGAAACGGGGTGAGCTAAAAGCTCAATGAGGTACCAACAATATAAACAGTAGAATCAGTAGAATTCATGAGAAAGCACTTTGGAGGCACATATGCACATCAAATACGAGAAATGAATGAACATCACAATGTAAAGGATACAGGTGGCTCTCAAGAGCCAAATCCCCGTTGCTATACTTGATCCAGTCTCGTTGACCCTCCGTCAATGTTCGAATAAAGAAACCAGTCCAGTAGAACACCACTTTAACGCCAAAACCCTGTTCACCAAACATACCCCTTACTGGGCCCGAATGCCAAACAGGAATGGTAATACTTGAATATATCGGAATCAAGAGTCTCAATACCCAAAGATTCCCCAGGAACAGGTACCCATAGATTGTCAATTATCTCGACCACCCCTTACTGGCTCGATTTAATTAACTCCCCATGAGGTTGGGCTCAAGTTTAACAGGACGATCAAATTTAACAGGACTATCGTTGGACACACTTCCAAACGATCTCATAACAAGTGCAAGTAACAAGCTCAAGTTCATAACAAGTACAAGTAATAGATTTCAGTTGGTACAACATAGGCAAGAGAACGAGTGTGATAAAGTACACCCTCGTCTCAATCAAACTAAATAGGATTCATAGTCATTCATGTCATAGATTTCAAGTACAAATAACTCAAATAGCAACAATGCAAGGGAATGGTACACTCACCAGTTCAAATAAGGATTGCTTCAAAAGTTTCCTTCCCAAGTGTGGCTTTAATCGTCGGTACCTCCTAGAACAATCAAGGCAAACACTTAAGACTCGACTCCAAGACCTAGTATGGAATTCGCAAGTGAGACTCGATTACGAGCCATATGCCTAGTCAAAAGAGCCATTAATGCAAAGCAAAGAGGTGACCTCGGAGTGAAAAGGTAACAATTAGTCATAAAGGCATGAACAACCTCAAAGCCCTACCTACAATGACTGACCAACTCCAAATTTGAAATAGAAAATGAAAGTGAAGTCGATACTAGGAAAACAGGATTTTCCAGTTTCGCAACCCTATATGAAAAATCATATCTCAAGTTTTGTAAGTCCAAAATTAATATAAAAGTTATACCATTGGAAAATACATTCAAAGGGCTATAACTTTCCAGAAAACATCCTCATAAGATTCAGAACGCAAGTCAGTCAAATTCAAGCTTCAAATTGCTGCTTTATCCAGTGAAAGACAGAACAGGTGCAATATTTCAGTCAACTTTGAAAAATCACCATAAATGGTACAGACATAAAAAGGGCCTGAAACTTACACGGTTTATAGCCCTATGAATCCAGTTTAAAATGCAACAAACAGAACTCAATTCTGACATTCCTACATCAAGATATAGCAAATTTCCCGAGACTGTGCAGAAGCTCCGCGAAAATTTTGATAGCATTTCGCTTGTCTTTCTTTACTTTTCCAACCAAACCTCAACACCCAATCACAAAGTATCAAACACCTTTAATTAGAGCCACAATACCCTTCAAAACAACCAAATGGTAGCTCAACAAAGAAACCCTAGAAAAGCCCCAATTATAAACCCTAAAACCAAAAGACAGTTTTGACGTCATTTAGCGGAACGGACACAACTGGAGCTACACTTATTGAATTGGGGTAAAATTTACAGCGTTTCGAAACTAAGACAGAGAGATATAACTTTAATGAAGACCACTCAGTCCAGTTCTCACCTTAAATAGGTCAAATATACCAAAACAACTCCAGATTTTCCAATTCAAAGTTTACTGTGGCAGTCCTGATTCATTCAGTCATATCTCAGCATATACAACTCCAATTTAAGTGATTCCAAAGCCATTTGAAATCTAAGATACAAAGATTTAAGTCTTAAGAAGACATCGACAACCAAATCAGTAGTATTCCTGGTCACAACAACCAATTACAGAAACTGATTAGCATGTTCGGATAGAAACAGGGCAGCAGGGGTATTTTGGTCTTTTCATAGGCTACATTGCTCCGATTGAGCCAAACTTTTGCAGGAAACTATAAAACATCATCCTATACAACTTTTATGTTTTAACCTAAGGCTAATTCGGCCTCTAACTATGGGTAACAGTACCAGGCAGAAGGGGAAAAATGGAAACCCTAATCTGGAAATTTTTGCTTCGAATCAGAAATTTTCCACTAATCATTACAATTATCATACCAAAGCTTCATTCTAACCCATACTAGACCATTATCCATGGCCACACAATATTAATCATATGAAAACAGAAAAATCATGAATAAATATGAAAATTCACCAATTTCCCCCACAGGGCATGAAACAACACCTAAAACCATCTATTTAACTCTCATAAGCCATCAATTGAACGTTAACAAGATTAAAGGAAAGGTTCCTTGGTCACTTACCTTGCAACCCCAAGAAAAAAAGCAACTTGGTACCTTAGCCTTCCAAACCACTTCACAACCAACCTTAATACCACTAAACTAAGAGGTTTTATGGAGTAATTTGAAGATTAACCGGTTGGAATGAAAGATTGAGCAAGATTGAGTAGAAGAAATTTGATAGCTTTTCTTTCTTTTGATCTCCAAGAAATTCGGCCAAGAGAGGGAAAAAAATAAGAGGATTTTTGGCCAATTTTGGTATTTATTTGGTAAAGGTGATAAGATGGTCTTATGGTCAAAATGTAAGAATTAATCAACAAGTGACACTTGTCACTTCAATTAATACATGGTTATCCTTTGGTCTCTCCACTCTCATCCATATAACAACCTCTAATTATCTCTTAGCACCTGGTAAAATAAACCCGGTATCCAAAACTTAACCTAACTGGCCAAATTTTTCCGAACTTTCCGCACAAGCAGGTCCCACGTCCGGTATATGCTCTTAATTTCTCAAAAACCAACCGATACTAGAAAAATCATCTAAAAACTATATTTACTCATAAAAATTATTTAGAAAATTTTTCCTAATAAAGAAAATGCATAAAAGGCGTACAATTAAATAAAATAAAGCCTAGAAAATCAGAAAATTTACGGGTTCTCACAGAAACTACCACTACTATCACCTTTAAGATCATGTACCACATACAACACCTAACCCACAAGAAACACTAACTCAAAAATCATCCAACTGGTCATCAAATCACTTGAAGCAAGCATCACAAGCACAATACTAACATTAATACCCAACTTAGTCATGATTAATGGAAAAAGAATGGTTGATCAGCCATTATACCTCAAGACAAGACCATGCTAGGATGATCCTTCACCTCTCCTTGAAATTCTTGGTTCCTCAAGCTTCCCAAGCTTCCAAACTAGTGATTAATCGGTTTAGTTTTTCTTGGTTGCACTCCAATGGTTCAAACTCAAGGTGGATTGAAGTTGTTTCTCTTGCTCTCACTCACTCTCTCTTAAGCTCGGCCAGACCAGAAAAGAAATGGGGGAAAATGAGCTGAAATGGAATATAAGAAGACAAGACAAAAAGGTTTGGTTAAGGCCATAGGTGGCCGACACTTGTCACCACCAAAACCATCCAAATTTCTCTTTCTTTTCCTTGCATTCTGGGCCACATGTTTCGGTTATAAGGCTGAGGATGAGGGGGGATATTTTGCAAAAATATCAAGGGTATGTGGTGGTAAGGAAGTGGTGGTCAAGTGGTGGGTTCAATCGGTAGTGATCGATACCCGTCGGTTTGAGCCGATTTTTCTTAAATTGCGTATACTAGGGTTTTTACCTTCTAATCACTATCTTATTATTATCACTTCTAATTATATAATATTTCCTCATCCAAAAGTCACTCTTACCTACCAAATTTGATCCTCACTCGGTACCGAATAATCATACTACAAAAAAAAACATGAAAACCCTAATTCACTCTAACTTGAAATCGAAACGTGAAACCCTACTTTCTAGGTTCATTTGCACTTATTTTGGGGTGATTGAGTAGTAGGGCTATTGTAAATTAATAATTTCCAAATAAAAGTGTATTTTTAAGAAAAACGTGAGGGTTTTACAATTCCATAAATTAAATTTAGGGTTTCGGTTGAAATATAAGAAATTTGAGAAAACGATCAGTCACAAGTGAAACTAGGGTTTTGATTAGACTTTTAGGGTTTCGAGTCTTTTAAAATAAAATAAGGTTTTAAATCAAACCCAAAGAAATAACTTTAGTTTCTTATTTAAAACAAAATAATATTTTTTTAAATAAAAAATAAACTAAAGAAACCGTAATACTCTCTTTGAGACTAAACAAAAGATGATCCTAAAAGTTGGGGTATTACAATCTCCCCTCCTTCAAAGAATTTTGTCCTCGAAATTCATACATGCATTCCGAAATAACATAGTGTATTTTCCTTGTATATCGGTTTCTAGCTCTCAGGTCTCACTATAGCCAAAACTTAGTTAAACAATAGAAATCACGAATCGTACCTTCTACTATCTCTGATGGTTCAGGTAATGCCTGTTGGTCCAAGGCGTACACTCTAGCTGGCACTCTTGGCTTAGTCCCTCCTATATTTGCTTGCTCAGGGTTTAGGTGTGATCTACGGGGACAAGTTACAAGCTGGTGCTTGGTACTACCACACCATAAATATTTTCCTGCCTTTCGCCAACAATCATTCTCCGTATGATTGGCCTTTCCACAGTACCCACAAGATACTTGAGGGGCTGAGGTCTGACCTCCTTGTGAGGCACCTATTGCTTGCTCTCTGCCACGCGAGGCTCCTCTTGGAGTAATTTCCTTAGATGTCCCTGAAATTTTCTCACCACCATCTCCTCGACCCATCTTAGAGGGTGGCATATCTAAATCACCTTGTCCTTGCCTTTGACTTCCACCAGGCGCACCCCTCCTTTTTGCATGAAAAGCTCTCACTTGTGCCCTAGCAATTTCTATTCTTTGGGCCTTCTCCAAAACCTCCGTAAACGTGTTAATCTGGGCCACCGCCAAGGCCTCTTATATCTCCACATTAAACCCTTGCACAAACCTCCGTACTCTTCTTTGCTCCGTAACTATCAGTTCGGGAGCAAATTTGAATAGTTTCGTAAACTGGGTTTCATACTCAGATACACTTAAAGTTCCCTGTCGAATCTTAATAAAATCGTCCTCTCTTTTCTCTTGGATGATAGGTGGGAGGCATTTTCATTAAACTCTCGCACAAAGTTCACCCAAGTCCATGTAGTACCATCTCTTTTCCATTTAGCCCTAATTACATTCCACCAGGCTCTGGCTGGGCCTTCGAATTGGAAAACAGCAAATTGCACTTGCCTATCCTCTGTATAGTTTAAAGCGGCAAAGATGTTGATCATGGCCTCCAGCCATTTCTTGGCTCCCTCCGGGTCTGGTCCTCCCAAGAACTTAGGTGGAGAGAATTTCTAGAATCTCTCTAAGGCCCTATCTTGCCCATTATCGGGGTCCCTAGGTTGATTTACAGGGGTTTGACCCTGTTCTTCCACTAATCGGGCCAGAATATTGGTCATTTGTTGGATTGCAGTTGCCACTTGATCTCTCCCTACATCTTGGGGTCCAGGTTGTGGCTCAATCGTTGCCTCTCCCTCCTCTCTTGGTTCTCGCACCAGTTCCTGTGCTTGTCTACCCCCACGACCACGACTAGGACCGCGTCCTCGATTAGTTCCCCTGGCTTGACTTCTTCTACCCTCTATGTTTCGTAGCTAATCAACTATAGCAATATAGCCAACTAATCAATGATAGAATATAGCCACTAAGTAACTGTATAAATATAAACAGCATAAAACAGAATAATGCAAATTATAAACCTTTCTAAATCATAAAACAGGGGCAATGCAACACATTCAATCAAAACAAGTCACATAAGCTATAGGACATTAACCCCAGGTATTGCTCAGGCACTACACTTAATCAAAACTCAAAGCACGTAAATAATAAGAATCCCAAATCCCACGAATATCTTTAATATATTTTAAGTCCGGACGATTCGTATTCCTCGTGCCTTTGCTTTCGCCATCCAAACTTACCCTAATATTACGCGAGATCTCATCTTATCGTAAAGGTATCACTCTTTGGTACTCGGGGACAAGAATCCAAAAATATGATAATTCACCACTCAAGCTGGCCAGGCGCAAGAGCAAATCACCCGTATTAGAGATTCCTACCCAACATACATATCTAAGGTCCCCAACAATAGACAATTGTTCCACACTTAACAAGTCAATCCCCACAGTCCAAGAATCTTCTCCCAGCACGAGCTCGATAGGAGCTCTGATACCAACTGTGACAACCCCACCTTCCCCTAAGGCGAACCAAAGGGTTTGGCAGACCGCCTGCCCAACTCTCGCCAGGACTCACTCACTCGTATCACGTGCATATACCCATAGATAATAAATAACGTTGCAATTCAAACTTACAATTTACATCAATGCACATTCAAAATACAAAGCCTCTATATACCCAAACTGGTTTAAAGTGTATACAATCCAAGTACAAATCATCCTAATCGAGTGATAGCACGAGTACAAGTCAAAAGTCAAAAACAACTAGGCTACGCTAGTCTGTACATGTCTCATGCCTCGCTCGTACCCCCTGTAAGGAAAACAAATGGCGTGGAATGAGCTAAAAGCCCAGTGCGGTTCCAAATAACAAATTGACCGTTTTAAAAGTATAAATATCAATGTAGCAAGTTAATGGCATCAAAAGTTCATAAGAGTGAACAATAATACTTCAAGTAGCAAATCTCAAAGTGAGCGAGTGTAAAAGTTTTTCAGAAGAATCAATAATCCAATAAGCAATAATCATTCCAAAGTATAAGGATACGGAAGGCTCTCAGGAGCCAAATTCCCAGTGCATCACCAGAGCTTGATCAAGTAATAGTTGACACTCCGTCAACCTTCAAGTAAGTAACAAATCCAGTAGAGCACCACTTACACTACTCTCCGTCCACCCTTCACACCCCTACTGGGCCCAAAATCCTCAATAAACATGGGTGGTAATACTCGAGAATACCAATTAGTCGAGGAGATATCACTCCACTCGACAAAACAAGAGACCCAGAGTTCGTTACCCAGTCGACCAAACCCTTGCTGGCTCAACTCGAGTAACTCGCCACAGGGTTTCTGGAATTCCAGGAAGTGCGCACATCATAAACAAGTATATCAAATCAATTGCAACAATAAATAAGTATATATCACATGAGGGCAAGTGCGATAAAGTACACTCTTGCCCTAACAATTCACGTATATAACATGTAATCACATTGGTCATGTATCAAATACAAGTATCAAGTTCAATTCGATATTTGAAAGAACTCACCAAAAGTCTAGTACCTCTCAAAAATCACATTCCGGTCCAACTCCTTGGTTGGAGTCCAAATCTGCGATAAAACTTGACTTAAGAACTTTGAAAATCAATTAAGGTTCGAAACTTAGACGTTTCGTTCAATAAGAATCAAGAAATTGAAATTCACTTGGGGAATATTTGTGAAACACTCGCTCGCTTTTCAAACTATATAACTTTATAACATTTATACTTGGAAATGCCATTTGAGTCGAAAGTACAAGGAAAACAAACTCCGAGTAGTCATTATTTCATTTCTCAAGGGTACAAGCTCGGCCAATTCCTTACTTATATATCTCGGTAAAAGAAGATGCAAATATCCTAGATAGTTCAAGTGGTAATCATTCTTAACCCTTACTCAAGTTACAAGTATATTTCTCTAGTCCTCGAGCGTAAATTTGGGCCGCACGCCCTTTGTATTTTCCTATTTCCCATCCATTTATGGCTTCACTCTTTTCCTCAATCAATACCAAAGTCATATACAATAAAAACTCATCACAATAGCCGTTCAATAGGCTCAAGGTCATACAAGTACAAAATCAAGCTAACGACATGTACGGAAATGAGGTTTAGCAAAAGACAGATTTGATGTGGTTTTACGTAACGGACACAACCGAAGCTACGCTTATCGGATTGGGATGCAATTTGTGCCATTTCAAATCTAAGACACAGGGCTGCAATTTTAATGAAGACCACTTAGTCCAAATTCCAGTGTAACCTAGTCAAATTCCCAATTCACAGAACCAAATTCCAACTAATCGGCTAATTAACCGTACTACATTCAAATGGCCATATCTCAAGCTGCCAAAGTCCGTTTATGATGTTATTGGAGGCGTTGAAAAGCTAAGACAAAGTAATAAAACTTTCATGTTTTGACTAAAAACTAGTTCAGTACGTATCAAGGTGAACAAATGCAACCAACTTCATGTACTGTCAAACTATCCACTGATTTTACTCCTAGGGCAGTCAGGGTAATTTCATCTTTTCACAGGCTACACTACTCTGATTGAGCTAAACTTTTGTAGAAAACCTTAAAATACCATTCTCTACAACTTTCATGCTTTATGCTAAGCCTAATTCGGCCTCTAACATAGAGAAATAGAATCAGGCAGAACGGAAGCTAAATTTTCCAGAAATCTGGAATTTTAGTTATTTCAAGCTATAATTCACATTTTTACCTTGAAACTACCACTACTATCACCTTTACAAGATCATGTACCACATATATGCATCATACAACACCTAACCCACAAGAAACCCTAACTCAAAAATCATCCAACTAGTCATCAAATCACTTGAAACAAGCATCACAAGCACAATACTAACATTAATACCCAACTTAGTCATGATTAATGGAAAAAGAATGGTTGATCCGCCATTATACCTCAAGACAAGACCTTGCTAGGATGATCCTTCACCTCTCCTTGAAATTCTTGGTTCCTCAAGTTTCCCAAACTTCCAAACTAGTGATTAATCGGTTTAGTTTTTCTTGGTTGCACTCCAATGGTTCAAACTCAAGATGGATTGAAGTTGTTTCTCTTGCTCTCACTCTCTCTCTCTTAAGCTCAGCCAGACCAGAAAAGAAATGGGGGAAAATGAGCTGAAATGGAATATAAGAAGACAAGACAAAAAGGTTTGGTTAAGGCCATAGGTGGCCGACACTTGTCACCATCAAAACCATCCAAATTTCTCTTTCTTTTCCTTGCATTTTGGGCCACATGTTTCGGTTATAAGGCTGAGGATGAGGGGGGATATTTTGCAAAAATATCAAGGGTATGTGGCGGTAAGGAAGTGGTGGTCAAGTGGTGGGTTCAATCGGTAGTGATCGATACTCGTCGGTTTGAACCGATTTTTCTTAAATCGCGTATACTAGGGTTTTTACCTTCTAATCACTATCTTATTTGTGACGCCCCGAAAAAAAAAATGAGTTTGAGTACCCGGAAATTTTCTAAATTTCTAGGGTTTATTTCATTTAATTGCCCGCTTTTTCTACATTTTCTTTATTAGAAAAATTCCCCAGATAAAGTTTATGAGCAAAGATAGTTTTAAAATGATTTTTCTAGTATCGGTTAGTTTTTGAGAAATTAAGAGCGTATTTTGAACGTGGGACCCGCATGTGCGGTAAATGCATTATATTTTTGACAACTTGTTGGAATTTTGTATTAAGTGATATTATTTTACAAGGTGTTAAGATATTTGTATTGGAGAGACAAAAAGATAAGTTTTGAACCAAAAGGTGACAAGTGTCACCTTGTGATTTAATCTTGGACTTTGACCATTTAACTTTACCTTTACCTTTACCAAATAAATACCAAAAAAAATTGCCAAAAATCATCCTATTTCGATGCTTCATGGCCGGCTCTCTCTCAAAGGAAAAGAAGAAAAATCTCTCAACTCTCTAGCTTCTCATCTCACTCAATCTTCAATTCCAACCGATTAAACTTGAAAGTTTTCCATAAAACCTCTTAGTTTGGTGGAGTTGAGCTTGGTTGTGAAGTTGTTTGGAAAGCTAAGGTGACTAGTTGGTCTATCTCTTGTATTGCTAAGGTGAGTTGTGAAGGACCTCTCTCCTTCCTCTAATGATGTTCAATTCATCATTGGTGGTGGTATAAGATGCACTTTTATGGATTATTTCTTGGTTTTGGTTGACTTGGTGAAGTTTTATAATTTTTGGGGATTTTTCTGTTTTCATATGAATATGATTATGGGGTCATGTATGATGATTGGAAATGATGTTTAAGGACTCTAGGAGTTGGAAAAAGTGATTAATTGCAATCAATTTCTGTTTTGGAAGGAAAAGTGGAAAACTAGGTTTCAATGTTCTTCATTCTGTCCTAATTTATAGCTCCTAGATAGAGGCCGAATTGGCCTTGTCTTAAAACATGAAAGTTGTAGGGAATGACATTTTAGAGGTGTCTACAAAATTTCAGGTCAATCGGAGTAGTGTAGAATGAGAAAAGTCGAAATTACTATTGCTGTTCTGGTTTTACCCGAATGTAAGAATTGCGCCTGTAATTGGTTGTTTTGGCTGGAATTGCTTCCGAATTGGTTGTTGAGGTCTTATGATGAAATGTAGCAGCCCTGTTTCTTAGCTTTCAGCTGGTTTTAGAATTTCTGGATTTGGACTTGGATAGCCTGATTTATGATGTTTCCGCTAGAATGCATTATGTGAATCTGTTTTTCCGGTTCTGAGGTAGTTTCTTGCATTTTTGACCTGGTTACACTCGAAACTGGGTTGAGTGACCTTCTGTAATATTGTAGCCCTGTCTCTTAGCTTCGAAACGGTGGGTCTTGTACCTTCATTCGATAATCGTAGTGCCTTTGGTACCATTACCATAAAATGACGTCAAAACCTATTTTTCTGGTTTTGAGCTTAACTTTCATTTCCGGACTTTTTCCTAGCTTGACTTGTACTAGTACTACTTGGAGTTTGCTGAATGACAATTGGATGAACTTGTTGTTGTGTGTGTACCTTTGGGACTGGCTGAGGAAATAATGAAGCCATAATGGCTGGAAAAGTTAGCAAATTTAGGGGAAGTGCTGTCCGAACTTTGAAGGGACTTGTTTGCATTGAGTTTGTGATCTAAGACTTGGATTTGAGCAAGGCAATGTTATATGATGGATGGGTTCTGAACCATGGAGGTGAGTGACCTCAAACTATTTCTAAAGTTATTTATGAACCGTTTCCTGTATTATTTACTTTAAACTGTTTCCAAAGTTACTTTTGAACAGTTTTCTTGCATATCATGCGTGCTTGCATATGAGTGTTCCTTGTTGCTGTATTCCTTGACTTATTGGCTTGTTATTATTGATTGGTAATGCGTTAAGTGCTTTCGATGATTGTTAAAACGAGTTTTCTAGGCGAGTGTGTACTTTATCGCACTCGACCTAAATAAATATGGAATTTTCAATGATTAATGATTAAATACTAGTTGCGCATGAATGTAAGCCGTTTGACTGAACTGGCCACTGCCCTTCGTTACCGATCGACTAGAGCCAGAAGCGGACTCGGTCGGGCGATATGATGACCCTGGGTGAATTTGGTATACTCGAGTATTACCTTGTAGTCCGGCTACGTCCGGATGGGTGGAGTCCGGCCAATGGTCGGATGGGTGGAGTCCGATCAACGTCCGGAAAAGGGGATGAACGAACAAAAGGATGAACGGGGGATTCTACTTACAAAAAAATGTATGTTCAAACGATTGGAGGAATAAGGGAAAATGTCAGGGGAACGAACGAACAAACGAATAGCTCCATGTGAGCCCGTATCCTTTTAATGAATGTTACTATCGCTTTCCATTGAAAATGTTCCTTGAATTATTGATACTCCATTTTAATGTATTGTAAATGTTGTAATTGTTTCTGGACTTATCATTTGATTCTTGACATCATTGATTTATGACATCATTGACATGAACTATTGTGAAACCGATTTGATTACTGATTTTAATGGTTACTCGCTGAGCTTCTAGCTCACCCCAAAAATATTTTATTCCCCACCACAGGGCTCGTGGCGAAGGAAGGCTTGTTGTGGAATTCCTCTTGTATAAGAATTGGGATCATGGATCAGAGTGGCGTAGTGGAAGCGTGGACGCTTCGCTTTTGATATGTAAATGTTGGAACATTTGATGTAATATTTGAGATTTATTTTATACTTAATTGGATGACTGTAGTGAGTGAGTGAGTCCCGGCGAGAGCTGGGCAGGCGACCCGCCGAACCCTTTGGTACGCCTTAGGGGGAGGTGGGGCCGTCACAGGTGGTATCAGAGCCATATGCCGACAGTTGGGACTTTATGTCCTTCGTCTGGAAAAGCCCCGAGTCTCTCGTTCGTGAAGAGTCACGAAGCGAAACTCTCCGTAGGGGATGCCCGCGTGCGGGTGGCAAGTTGATAGGTACCCCGTGATGTGACCCTGAGAACTGTCACAGGTGGTCTCAGAACTTAGGCTTCAGATCTCTGTTGTGTATCCTAGGCTTGAAGTTTAGGATGCCGGACTGTGGGTTTGGTTTGCAATATTAGTGATTCTTGCGGGATGTCTTGACTTGATTAGTACAAGATGGAATGTCGAGGACGACATTCTTTTAAGGCGGGGAGTTTGTGACGCCCCGAAAAAAAAAATGAGTTTGAGTACCCGAAAATTTTCTAAATTTCTAGGGTTTATTTCATTTAATTGCCCGTTTTTTCTACATTTTCTTTATTAGAAAAATTCCCCAGATAAAGTTTATGAGCAAAGATAGTTTTAAAATGATTTTTCTAGTATCGGTTAGTTTTTGAGAAATTAAGAGCGTATTTTGAACGTGGGACCCGCAAGTGCGGTAAATGCATTATATTTTTGACAACTTGTTGGAATTTTGTATTAAGTGATATTATTTTACAAGGTGTTAAGATATTTGTATTGGAGAGACAAAAAGATAAGTTTTGAACCAAAAGGTGACAAGTGTCACCTTGTGATTTAATCTTGGACTTTGACCATTTAACTTTACCTTTACCTTTACCAAATAAATACCAAAAAAAATTGCCAAAAATCATCCTATTTCTATGCTTCATGGCCGGCTCTCTCTCAAAGGAAAAGAAGAAAAATCTCTCAACTTTCTAGCTTCTCATCTCACTCAATCTTCAATTCCAACCGATTAAACTTGAAAGTTTTCCATAAAACCTCTTAGTTTGGTGGAGTTGAGCTTGGTTGTGAAGTTTTTGGAAAGCTAAGGTGACTAGTTGCTCTATCTCTTGTATTGCTAAGGTGAGTTGTGAAGGACCCCTCTCCTTCCTCTAATGATGTTCAATTCATGATTGGTGGTGGTATAAGATGCACTTTTATGGATTATTTCTTGGTTTTGGTTAAATTGGTGAAGTTTTATAATTTTTGGGGATTTTTTTGTTTTCATATGAATATGATTATGGGGTCATGTATGATGATTGGAGATGATGTTTAAGGACTCTAGGAGTTGGAAAAAGTGATCAATTGCAATCAATTTCTGTTTTGGAAGGAAAAGTGGAAAACTAGGTTTCAATGTTCTTCATTCTGTCCGAATTTATAGCTCATAGATAGAAGCCGAATTTGTGAGGACCCGAAAAATTTCTTATTTTTATCGAATATTAATGGTTTAATTAAGTATTTATCCACCTGTTTTTCCCAAATAATTTATTACGACCATTTTAAATCCATTCGTATGGAATAATGTCTTCATTATGCTTTTAAAACGTCCCGTTAACAACTTCAATTTTCGGAGGATTGTTTAAGTGAGAAATAATGAACACGAGTGTTTCAAGGTGATATTGTATTCGAGAGTATGATTATCCTGGGAAAATTAAGAACGGACAATAGCAGATTAAGAAAAGTTAATCGAGAATTAAAGGTGAATAAATTCTAAGTGAGCATATACTACTCACGCGTGGATAGTTTTCCAAAAGACGCATGGATACAAATTTATTGGAGATTTGAGGAGTTAATACTCGACTCATGTGAGGACTCGTAAAACTCCTATTAAAACCCTAATTTGAGCTTATTTAATTATTTACTTGTTCATTTATTCCGAGTATTATTTTCTAGACCTATTGAACCTAATTACGTGGAAATATAGCTTCGTTATATTTTTAAAATGACTTGTTTCAAGAATTAATTTCCGGGAGCGCGTTTAGTGAGAACAGTGAATAGTGCTTGGAGATTTTATCCGCGTAGGAGCACAATAAGCTTGGAATATTGGAGACTTGTACTATGGTCCTAAAATAGGTAATCTTATGAATAAATACTTAAGTGATAGTTAGTAGTGCAGTCGTTATAAGAATTTCTCGGAAGTTTCGCGTTATAGCGTTAAAATTGACGGTACGCGTTTTCACACGCGCGACTTTATTTGAGGGACCTTAGATGTGAGAACCCGTAATTTTTCCAATTTCTAGGTTTTATTATATTTCTAGGTTTTCTTATTTTCAATGATTTGTTTTTTGCACTTTCTGTATCCGAAAAATTTTCTAGATAAATTTTATGAGTAAATATAATTTTTAGATGATTTTTCTAGTATCGAATAGGTTTTGAGAAATTAAGAGCGTATACCGGACGTGGGACCCACTAGTGCGAAAAGTTCGGAAAAATTCGACCAACTAGGTTAAGTTTTGGATACTGGAATTAATTTATCGGGTGTTAAGAGATAAGTAGAGGTTGCAATTTGGATTGATATGAGAGAGACAAGTTAGGTAGATATTTAATAAAAGGTGACAAGTGTCACCATTTGAGTGGTCTACCTTTAAGACCACTATTCATGGTCTTACCAATTGACTAATTAAATCAAAAAACAACCAAAAATTCTTCATTTCTTCTCCCTTGTTGGCCAGCCCTCTCTCTCAAAAAGAAAGGAGGAAACTCTTCAAGTTTTGCTTCCATTTTGCTCCAAATCATCAAAACCAACCATTGAAACTTGAAGTTACTCCATAAAACCTCTTCAATTAGTGTTAGTAAGTTGATTGGTGGAGTGATTTGGAAAGCTAGGAGGACCTATAGCTCTCTCTCTCTTGTTTTTAAGGTAAGTTGTGAAGAACCACCCTCCTCCTTTAATTGATGCTTAAATCATGCTTAGTGGGAGTATAAGATGCAAGTTTATGGATTATTTCTTGATTTGTGGTTGAAATGATGAAGTTTTATTATTTTTGGGGATTTTTCTGTTTTAATATAAGCATGATTGTGTGGCTATGTATGATGATTGGAAATAATGTTTAAGGCATCTAGAAGGTGGAAAAAGTGATTAATTGCAACCAATTTCTGTTTTGCAAGAAAATTGAAAAACCTAGGGTTCATGAAGGAACATTCTGTCCGAATTTATAGCTCCTAGTTAGATGCCGAATTGGCCTTATCTTAAAACATAAAAGTTGTAGGAAATGACATTTTAGAGGTGCCTACAAAATTTCAGGTCAATCGGAGTAGTGTAGAGTGAGAAAAGTCGAAATTACTATTGCTGTTCTGGTTTTACCCGAATCCAAGAATTGCGCCTGTAATTGGTTGTTTTGGCTGGAATTGCTTCCGAATTGGTTGTTGAGGTCTTCTGATGAAATTTAGCCCTGTTTCTTAGCTTTCAGCTGGTTTTGGAATTTCTGGATTTGGACTTGGAGAGTCTGAATTATGATGTTTCCGCTAGAATGCGTTTTGGTGAATCTGTTTTACGTTTTTGATGTAGTATCTTGCATTTTTGACCTGTTTGCACTCAAAACTGGGTTGAGTGACCTTCTGTGATGTTGTAGCCCTGTATTTTAGCTTCAAGATGGTGGGTCTTGCACCTCATCCGATAATCGTAGTGAAATTGGTGCCATTACCGCAAAACGAGGACAAAAACTGTTTTTTTCAAGGCCAAAGCTAATTGCATTTCCGAATTTTCTGGTTTCCTTTAATGTTTGTGTATGCTTAGGGAACCCTGTTTTGGTAGTATATAGAATTGGTTTATGACTTGTAATCGAGTCTTATTGTGTTCATTTGAATAGTTAGGGCTTGACTTTCATATTCGGTTATTTCCTAGCTAAATTTTGTATTTGAATACCATTGAGCCTAGTGAATGGCTTTTGGAAATGAGTTGAATTTTGTGTGAGATGTTGGGACTGATTCGAGGAAATAATGAAGCCTTAATGGCTGGAAAAGTAAGAAATTTAGGGGAAGTGCTGCCCGATTTTCTAGGCCGTTTGGTTCTTTTAAGTTGGATTTGCCTTTTGGCAGAAATAAAAGGGCTTTTGGGTTGTTGAACCTAGGTCTTTATGCTATCTTTTTGTTCCCAAAAATCATGTTTTGTACCCTTGCATTAGTAATTATTTGGCGAAGCATACGACTAGTAGTCGAGCCTCATGTGCATTTTGTTTACTCGATTTTGGATATGAAACCTTCAATTAGTTTACTTTGATTATTTTAGGGTTTCTTGGCGATTAAGGCCAATCTGAAGTGAAAACTTTTGAAGTTGAGCCGGTGAGTGTACCACTCCCCTCCATTGCTGTTTAACTTGATTTCTGCTCTGCAATCTGTTTATTTGTTTGAGACGAGGGTGTATTTTATCACACTCGTTCTCTTGTCTATTCATATGCCAATTTACTATGCAAAATTTGAATCTGTTATCTGTGTCTGCATCTGTTCGGATTTCTATGACCTATGAGCTCAATCCTGTGGCCAAGTTATTCGAGTCGGGCCGGCAAGGGCCTGGACGATTAGATAACGAACCACGGTAGTCTGTCGGGGATTTTGGGTATTGAGACCCTTGATTCCGGGTATACTCGAGTATTACCATTTTGTTCGTTTGAGGTGAGCGGGCCCGGTAAAGGGGTGTTTGGTGGACGGAATTCGGTGCGAAGTGGGTCTACGGACGCGTTGGTTCTATATACGTTGACGGAGAATCAACCGGTTTGGATCAGGTACTGCGCTGGAAATTTGGCTCCTGAGAGCCACCTGTATCCTTCCTATGTGAATCATTAGTTACTTTACTTTACATCTGGCATGTGTATCTGATTTGTTAAATGTGAAATGCCATGATTTTTCTGCTATATGTTTGGTACCTCATTGAGCGCAAGCTCACCCCTTTCTGTTCCTTTTGTTTTCCTTACAGGAAAAAAAATACTTTTGGACTGGATTTGACAAATGGCTGCCAAATTGAGCTAGTTGAACATATCTTTTGTATAGCTCATGTATTAAAATCCTAAATGTACTTTTGGGAACTGTTTTCCTTTTGATTTGGTAAACCAGACATGTATCCACTTTTGAATACTTTTGTATGCCACTTTGGCTTGTAAATGCTAAGTTTCAAGATGGGAATGTTTGCTTGGTATTTGGTTGGGTTCTGACGGGTCGGTTACTATTCATAGCCGACTTCGATTTTATTTTTTTATTTATTTTTTTTACCCGCGTTGGTAAGTTTCGGGATGTATTAGCTCGTTCTATACCGAAACGTTAGTCCTGGCGAGAGTTGGGCAGGCGGTCCGTCGAACCCTCTGGTTCGCCTTAGGGTAAGGTGGGGCCGTCACATTAGACCCTTATTTCGGGACAATTAAGAGTGAATAATACTTACATGAATATAAATGTATTGGAAGTTCAGTGCACTAGTGAACCAAACGCGAGAGAAAATCGGGCCCTAATCGCGCCAAACACGCCCTAATAAGAGTTGACTTTGGAGTGATTGTGCACCACTCATTTAATCTTCTCTTGGAAGCTAAAAGAAATCTGATCACTCTCCATCTTCTCTCACTAAGACAGCCGGCCAACATCTCCCTCTCACTCACTCTCTTGCTTCACAAATTTCTTCACTAAATCAACCCAAAACCTCAACCAATCTTCACCAAACTTGGAGATCATCTAGCAAACTACTTGGAGGTTGGATTTAGCTAACAAAAGGGCTGCATTTTCACGGTTTCTTGGAGCCTTGAGGACCGAAAATTTCTGGGTTAAGACACTAAGGAGGTATAACTTCATCCTACACCTTAAGCTTGGGTTATGATGGTAGAAATGCATCTTTAAGCTATTGCATGTGTATGGATGGCTTGATATGGTTGTAAAATGTGAAAGTGGGCTCTTTGTATTCCCACACTTGGGTTGTTGTTGCTGATTAGATGATTAATGTTGGATTTAATGGTAGTTTACTGGTTATAATGATGGATTTATGGAGTATTATTGTTGGAAACTCAAAGTTGAGGTCATGACAAGAAATTTCCGAAACTACCCCTGTTTTGTTCGGCCACTACAAGGCTAATTTTTGGTGATTTATTGGCATGAACCTGATGTTTATATGTTATACTATATGTGTAAAAATTTTCGTTGGAAAACATTAACGTTTGGATGGGCAAATGAATTTATTCGTGAACTAGGCAAGCTTGAAAATCATTTTTCGGGTAACCCTGTCCAGCGGTAGCATTTTGGCCATAACTCTGTCCTCGGGTGTCGAAATCAAGTGCCGTTGGTGGCGTTTGAAACTAGACATTCCTGGCTTTAATTTGAGATAAAATTCATGTTCTGATTTTTTGTGAGTGAGCCGAACCAAACATTTTAAGATGGCCGTCCTGTCTCTCGGATTTGCTGGAATGGCTTGTAGAGGCAGCAACTTGAGGCTCAATTTTGAGCTGGTTGCTTGCCGAATTTCAGAACATTTCCTTCTGTGACTTTTAGTCCTATGAATGTATTTTCTAACTCCATAAACCATGCCTCATTCCGAGTTAAATTGATTGAGTTGTGACTAAAACAAGAGGACTGCCCTGTTTTGGAAAAACGTAGTATTTGGACTGATTTGGGGCAAAACTTGGGAATGATTTTATTAATTGAAGTTCTTGATGCTCATCACTTACCAAAGGTATCATGGATGTATCTTAGACCTTTATTTCACAAATGAACCATGGTTGGATAGTTTTCATGGTTAAACGATTTGAATTTGGAAATGGAAGTCAAAAGGCAGTTTGCCTTAGAATTTTTCCTGAACTTTGGTTGACTAATTAACTATCTTTCCGAAGGTAATTTTCCCTGAAATTTGATAGAGCGGTACCTTTCATATGGGAGTAAAATACTGCCCATTTTGGTACCAATCCAAGTTCGTTTCGATACCCAATTAAATTTCTAGTGTTGGAGGTTCAAATCTGGAAATTCTTCTCCAGTCTTGAATTTCCCCAACTTTGAGCTACCGTATCTCGGTACTCGAAACTCCGATTCTTGATCCGCTTGTTTTGTTGTAAACCTCAATTGCAACACTAATTGAGTTACAAATTTCAGAGGCCGGTTCGCAACGTGTGAATCGTGCCGAATTTTCAAAGTTGGCCGAAATCCAACTTAATTCTGCCTTGTACGCCGAGTCTGTATCTTCAAGCTCATTTTTTATTACTTTCCACTTGGATTCGTGGAAAGATGTCTTCTAAGAACTTTTAGCACTTTCCAAAAGGTTTCCAATGGTATAAAATTTTCCAATTTTGGGCTTATATCGAGAGAGATTCGAATTTTCAAAGATTTAGGATAAAACTGAAATTTCTCAATTTTCAAGGCAAAGGAGTTTTTCCAAAACTCTTAGTTCTCTTCGTATTATTCAAACGTTTTGCCCTCGATTTTCATGATAAAAACTCAAATAATATTGTACATAATAAAAGGCAAGTTGAACCTCGATTTACGTGTAATTGAGGTTCCTTTTGCGAAATAATCCTTAGATTGTACTAGTGTACAATCTTTTTGATAAGTGGGTTAATTGTGTGATTATCCACTATTAATTGCCAGGCGCACAAGGAGACCTTCAAGAGGATCTCACAGTGGACACTTGAACTCCCAGAAAACAATTCTTATTGAATTGCTCGGTGAGTGTCAAGTGTGTGAATCTTTGATACTTGCTTGTTTGTGGTAATTGTTGGAAGTTTTAAAAATAAGGGCGGGTGCGTACTTTATCGCACTCGTCCTAATTTCAAATGAATGATTGAAATGTATTGAATGAATGAAATGTATTGAATGAAAGAATGAAATGCAATGTTATGTTATGATTACATATGTCGTTGGAGTGAACCTCCTCGACTTTCAAATGAATGGGGGACGCCCAAACTCATAGGCCGATCTTGGACTCGAGCCGGCAATGGGCTTGGTCGGGAACTTGGGCGAGCCATGAGATATATAAGCTCGACCTAATGAGAGGTCTTGCTTGGCATACTCGTGGAGTATCGCCTTATAAATGACTTGTGGGCCCTTGAGGTGTACGGTGGACGGAGGGAAGTAAGTGGTGATCTAAGGAAATGGAAATACCGACCCGGTTGACAGGAGGGTCAACGCGGGAAGGTATACGAATGACATTGGCAGAGCGAGTGGAACTTAGCTCCTGAGAGCTACTATATCCTTGAATTATTTCTGATTACTTTTCCTGCTCGAATGGTTGATTATTGAAACGTCACGATTTTATGCAATACATTTGGGATTGCTATTTGAACAATGTGCTTGCATGTGTGTTCTTGGCCTCACGAGCATTTTGCTCACCCTGTAGATTTGTTTTCCTTAACAGGATTGGATTTGGAGAAATGTTGGAGAAACCCCTCTTGGCGTACTCTTGTTTTAGGGTTTCCGTTGCACTTTGGGGCTAGACCTGTGATTGATGTATATTTTGAATATTGATGTGTTTCGAGATTCCGATGTAATGATTGGGCAGATGTTGAATATTGATAAGCTTGAATGCTTACGCACTGATTGTATTTATGATATTTAATCGTAACGTCTAGTATTGTATTAAGCTTGGATGGAAATTGCTTGAGTCCTGGCGAGAGCTGGGCAGGCGTCCCGCGGACACCCTTTGGTTCGCCTTAGGGAGAAGTGGGGCGTCACAGAATTGGTCTTGGCTTAAAACATGAAAGTTGTAGGGAATGACATTTTAGAGGTGCCTACAAAATTTCAGGTCAATCGGAGTAGTGTAGAATGAGAAAAGTCGAAATTACTATTGCTGTTCTGGTTTTACCCGAATGTAAGAATTGCGCCTGTAATTGGTTGTTTTGGCTGGAATTGCTTCCGAATTGGTTGTTGAGGTCTTCTGATGAAATGTAGCCCTGTTTCTTAGCTTTCAGCTCGTTTTGGAATTTCTGGATTTGGACTTGGATAGCCTGATTGATGATGTTTCCGCTAGAATGCGTTCTGTGAATCTGTTTTTCCGGTTTTGGGGTAGTTTCTTGCATTTTTGACCTGGTTACACTCAAAAATGGGTTGAGTGACCTTCTGTAATATTGTAGCCCTGTCTCTTAGCTTCGAAACAGTGGGTCTTGCACCTTCATCCGATAATCGTAGTGCCTTTGGTACCATTACCGTAAAATGACGTCAAAACCTGTTTTTCTGGTTTTGAGCTTAACTTTCATTTCCGAACTTTTTCCTAGCTTGACTTGTACTAGTACTACTTGGAGCTTGCTGAATGACTATTCGATGAACTTGTTGTTGTGTGTGTACCTTTGGGACTGGCTGAGGAAATAATGAAGCCATAATGGCTGTAAAAGTTAGCAAATTTAGGGGAAGTGCTGTCCGAACTTTGAAGGGACTTGTTTGCATTGAGTTTGTGATCTAAGACTTGGATTTGAGTAAGGCAATGTTATATGATGGATGGGTTCTGAGCCATGGAGGTGAGTGAACTCAAACTATTTCTAAAGTTATTTATGAACCGTTTCCTGCATTATTTACTTTTAAACTGTTTCCAAAGTTACTTTTGAACAGTTTTCTTGCATATCATGCGTGCTTGCATATGAGTGTTCCTTGTTGCTGTATTCCTTGACTTATTGGCTCGTTATTATTGATTGGTAATGCGTTAAGTGCTTTCGATGATTGTTAAAACGAGTTTTCTAGGCGAGTGTGTACTTTATCGCACTCGACCTAAATAAATATGGAATTTTCAATGATTAATGATTAAATGCTAGTTGCGCATGAATGTAAGCCGTTTCGCTGAACTGGCCACTGCCCTTCGTTACCGATCGACTCGAGCCAGAAGCGGACTCGGTTGGGTGATATGGTGACCCTGGGTAAATTTGGTATACTCGAGTATTACCTTGTAGTCCGGCTACGTCCGGATGGGTGGAGTCCGGCCAATGGTCGGATGGGTGGAGTCCGGTCAACGTCCGGAAAAGGGGATGAACGAACAAAAGGATGAACGAGAGATTCTACTTACAAAAAAATGTATGTTCAAACGATTGGAGGAATAAGGGGAAATGTCAGGGGAACGAACGAACAAACGAATAGCTCCATGTGAGCCCGTATCCTTTTAATGAATGTTACTATCGTTTTCCATTGTAAATGTTCCTTGAATTATTGATACTCCATTTTAATGTATTGTAAATGTTGTAATTGTTTCTGGACTTATCATTTGATTCTTGATATCATTGATTTATGACATCATTGAAATGAACTATTGTGAAACCGATTTGATTACTGATTTTAATGGTTACTCGCTGAGCTTCTAGCTCACCCCAAAAATATTTTATTCCCCACCACAGGGCTCGTGGCGAAGGAAGGCTTGTTGTGGAATTCCTCTTGTATAAGAATTGGGATCATGGATCAGAGTGGCGTAGTGGAAGCGTGGACGCTTCGCTTTTGATATGTAAATGTTGGAACATTTGATGTAATATTTGAGATTTATTTTATAATTCATTGGAGGACTGTAGTGAGTGAGTGAGAACCGGCGAGAGCTGGGCAGGCGACCCGCCGAACCCTAAGGTACGCCTTAGGGGGAGGTGGGGCCGTCACAGGTAGTATCAGAACCATATGCAGACGGCTGGGACTTTACGTCCTTCGTCTGGAAAAGCCCCGAGCCTCTCGTTCGTGAAGAGTCACGAAGCGAAACTCTCCGTAGGGGGTGCCCGCGTGCGGGTGGCAAGTTGATAGGTACCCCGTGATGTGACCCTGAGAACTGTCACAGGTGGTATCAGAGCTTAGGCTTCAGATCTCTGTAGTGTATCCTAGGCTTGAAGTTTAGGATGCCGGACTGTGGGTTTGGTTTGCAATATTAGTGATTCTTGCGGGATGTCTTGACTTGATTAGTACAAGATGGAATGTCGAGGACGACATTCTTTTAAGGAGGGGAGTTTGTGACGCCCCGAAAAAAAAAATGAGTTTGAGTACCCGGAAATTTTCTAAATTTCTAGGTTTTATTTCATTTAATTGCCCGCTTTTTCTACATTTTCTTTATTAGAAAAATTCCCCAGATAAAGTTTATGAGCAAAGATAGTTTTAAAATGATTTTTCTAGTATCGGTTAGTTTTTGAGAAATTAAGAGCGTATTTTGAACGTGGGACCCGCAAGTGCGGTAAATGCATTATATTTTTGACAACTTGTTGGAATTTTGTATTAAGTGATATTATTTTACAAGGTGTTAAGATATTTGTATTGGAGAGACAAAAAGATAAGTTTTGAACCAAAAGGTGACAAGTGTCACCTTGTGATTTAATCTTGGACTTTGACCATTTAACTTTACCTTTACCTTTGCCAAATAAATACCAAAAAAAATGGCCAAAAATCATCCTATTTCTATGCTTCATGGCCGGCTCTCTCTCAAAGGAAAAGAAGAAAAATCTCTCAACTTTCTAGCTTCTCATCTCACTCAATCTTCAATTCCAACCGATTAAACTTGAAAGTTTTCCATAAAACCTCTTAGTTTGGTGGAGTTGAGCTTGGTTGTGAAATTGTTTGGAAAGCTAAGGTGACTAGTTGCTCTATCTCTTGTATTGCTAAGGTGAGTTGTGAAGGACCCCTCTGCTCCCTCTAATGATGTTCAATTCATGATTGGTGGTGGTATAAGATGCACTTTTATGGATTATTTCTTGGTTTTGGTTGAATTGGTGAAGTTTTAAAATTTTTGGGGATTTTTCTGTTTTCATATGAATATGATTATGGGGTCATGTATGATGATTGGAAATGATGCTTAAGAACTCTAGGAGGTGGAAAAAGTGATTAATTGCAATCAATTTCTGTTTTGGAAGCAAAAGTGGAAAACTAGGTTTCAATGTTCTTCATTCTGTCCGAATTTATAGCTCATAGATAGAGGCCGAATTTGTGAGGCCCCAGTCCGTTCTATGTTAATATATTCATTAGTTGGGCGGTAACGTTTGGTTTCGGGAGTATTTCGAAAGCCCTAAGTAGGGATTTAAGATTTAAACCCTAGTTATGTATTGGTTACAAGTTCGAGTGGTGATTAAAGTTAGTAAGGTTAATGTGTGTCTTAGTGTGGGTAAGAATAGGTTTAATCCATTTGGTATAGATTAATTAAGTTTAAGAAGGTTAGAAACCCTAAGTGAGCAAAATCCCTAATGTTATGATTTATTAGAAGTTTTAAGTGGGTTTAAACCTAATTTTGCCCTTGACAAAAGGTTATTGTTTAACTACTTTTATGTGGGATAAAGTATGCTTAAGTGTAAGTGATTAAGATGAGAAAGTGATTAGTGAAGTAATTAAGTGTGATTACATGTTTTAAAAGAGATTAAGTTATGACTTATGGAGTAAATTGAAAGATTATCAAATGTGTGAGGGAAATTGTGTAAGAAAGAGAAAGTTAAAGTGCAAGGGTTTAAACAACAAATAAAGCATTTTTGTGATTGGTTAGCTATAAGAAATATCTCCCAAAGCTTTGACTATATGTTGTCTTACAACTTATAAGAAACAAGACAAAACAAAACAAAAACAAAACAAAAATTGAAGAGAAATTTGAGAGAGAGGGCCGGCCACCTTGAAGAGAGAAAGTGAGAAAATTTCTTCAAAAATCTTCAAGTTTTAGCTTCCATCTTGGGTTTGAATCTTGGAGCAACAACTTGGGTGCTTGATTAGTGAAGGTTAATCATCTACAAAGCTTAATTGAAGGTATGCCTCTTACTTGAAAGTTAAAATTTTGGGGTTTTAGTTTCTAAGCTATGGAAATGATGTATTATGTTATGATTATGGATTTATTTGATGGATTTGATGTGTATAGTGTAGTTTCATGGTTAATTTTAGTGTTATTTGGTTGCTGAAAATTCGGCCAAGAAGAGGAAAAAATTTGGGTTTCTTGCTAATGCTTTCCTTACTTGTTTTAGTTGAGAAATGGACTTGTAGTGGTTATGTTTGATGAATTGCCTCACTTGATTGGTTGGTTTCTAGCAAAATTCTGATTAGGGTTAAGAAACCCTAGACTCCATGAGGTTAGTTTAGTTGAACTTATGGCTATAGAGTTAGGGTTTGGTTAGTTGGATGTTAGGGTAAGTTGATGGGTGCATATGAAGTTAGGTTAGGTGTTATGGTTAGTATTTGGTAATTTGGTATTGACTTGGGAGGGGAATTTCGGACCATTTGTAGGCCATTTAGATGGTAGTATATGTGTGTTTATTTGGTACAAAAGTGGTTGAAAAACCTGCATAAGAACCATGAAAACGAACCATATGTTTGCGACATTTGAAACCGGCAAAATGGGTAAACAGGGCAACCCAGAACCTGAACTTGAGCTCCATTTTTCTTAATGCTATATACGGATTTAGGAATTCCTCAAAACATAAAAGTCGTAGCCCCTTGAGTCTTGTTTATGCCTGTAAAATTTCAGGTCCATCGGATTAGCGTAGCCTGAGTTATCGACGAAATGCTCAAGCCTGTTTTGACCCTTTGATTCTGCGCGTTTTTCTAGTTTAGCTTCTGCCGTGATTTTTCGGTTTTGATCCCATTCGATCTGGGTGCCGACTCCTTCATAAGAAGTTTAGATCTCGATCTCAGCTTCGAAACGGTATAAAGTACGTCGAAAACCGAGTTCCGTAACTCCAGTTATGATCAAAACAATATCGCTCATCAGAACTGCCTTGTATTTGGACAGTTCTGACGGGTACTTTGGCACTGGAATTTTGTTTTGCTCTGAATAGATTCAGGTCTTGGCCAAAACATGAAAGGTTTAGCCTTATGTCTCAGCTTTCTAATGCCTTTGGAATTTCTTAATTTCGATTTCTGAGCCGTGAGTTACGGCCTTGCAAACAGGGCCTGTTTGGTAACTCGCAATGAAACAGCTGGAACTGTTTCACACAATTTTCACCTATACCCATTGAGATCTGGGTTGCGATGTCTTCATGAACATTGTAGCCCTTCCTCTTAGCTTCGTAACGGTACCTCATATACCTTGATCCGATATTCCTAGCCTAATTTTTGACCAAAACGGTTTGAGATGGCCGACTTGGCCATTTCCGTTTGCCGTTCCGCGCGGACGTGTGCGGCCGTTTTGCCGTTTCCGCACTTGCGCGTGCCAATTTTGCCGTTTGGCTTATTTCAAGTACGTTAGTTGCCGTTTGTGATATATTGTGACATAATCTTCGATTTCAGACAGTGGTGAGCTAGGCGGTGCCGGTGGGGCCCACTACTAGCCAACACACAAAGTGAATTCCGCCTTTATACTACTTTTGGTATTTTGAGTAAGTATTCAGGCCGCTCTTATGTGTTAATTGTTTATGTGTTTCGTTATGTGTAAAAAGGGTACCTAGGCGAGAGTGTACTTTATCGCACTCGATCTAGACCCTAATTTACGCACCAATTTGTACATGACATATGTATGTGAGAAATTTTGGAACAAAAACCCTTGAGCTTGTGGCTCGGGGTGACTTTTGAATAATTTTGTGAATTTTGTGAGTTTACGGTTGAACTCAATACCTAGATGGACTATTCGAGCCGGTTAGGGCTTGGTCGAAGTCAGTCCAACTTGGTTTGAGGTCACCAAGTTTGTGACCCGAGCTTATGATTAAAGCTCAAGTTTGTGATTTCGTCCGCCTGGGCAAGTTTGTGAGGTGACTGGCCAGTGAGGGTGATAAGGTGTCGGTGGGTGTACAAGTGAAGTTCTACGGACCTTATTTATGGTCGACGGAGTGTCGACAGGAGATCAAGCATGGCAAATGAATTGGCTTTGGAGCCACCCGTATCCTTATTATGTGATGTTACTTTTCTGCTTTTGCTTTACTCTTACTGTGTAAATGTTGCTACGTGAGATTTACGCTTTTGCCCCTGTTTACTTACTAAGCTTTTAGCTTACCCCATTCCGTTTGTTTTCTTTAGCAGGGGCCGACGCGGGTACGTTTGGGGCTCATACACTAGTTTAGTAGATTGGCTTGTAATAGTTGAACTTTTAGGATGTTTGTTTTTATTCTGGTGGTTTGTATTAGGACCCTTCTTAGGGTCTCCCTTTTGGTTTTGGTTGTAATTATACGGATGTAATAGTAAGAGCAGGTACTTTTGGAGAATGTATTTATAACTCTTTTGGGATTGTATATAGTATGTATAGTACTCTTTTGGATTTTCTGGCTTTTATTGCTTTAAGTTTTGAGTCCTGGCGCGAGCTAGGCAGGCGGACCGCCGATACCCTTGGGGTTCGCCCTTGGGAGATACTTTTGGGTTCGCCTTGCCTTAAAACATGAAAGTTGTAGGGAATGACATTTTAGAGGTGCCTTCAAAATGTCAGGTCAATCGGAGTAGTGTAGAATGAGAAAAGTCGAAATTACTATTGCTATTCTGGTTTTACCCGAATGTAAGAATTGCGCCTGTAATTGGTTGTTTTGGCTGGAATTGCTTCCGAATTGGTTGTTGAGGTCTTCTGATGTAATGTAGCCCTATTTCGTAGCTTTCAGATTGTTTTAGAATTTCAGGATTTGGACTTGGATAGCCTGATTTATGATGTTTCCGCTAGAATGCGTTCTGTGAATCTATTTTTCCGGTTCTGGGGTAGCTTCTTGCATTTTTTACCTGGTTACACTCAAAACTGGGTTGAGTGACCTTCTGTAATATTGTAGCCCTGTCTCTTAGCTTCGAAACGGTGGGTCTTGCACCTTCATCCGATAATCGTAGTGCCTTTGGTACCATTACCGCAAAATGACGTCAAAACCTATTTTTCTGGTTTTAATAGTGGAAGCGTGGACGCTTCGCTTTTGATATGTAAATGTTGGAACATTTGATGTAATATTTGAGATTTATTTTATACTTCATTGGAGGACTGTAGTGAGTGAGTGAGTCCCGGCGAGAGCTGGGCAGGCGACCCGCCGAACCCTTTAGTACGCCTTAGGGGGAGGTGGGGCCGTCACAGGTGGTATCAGAGCCATATGCCGACAGTTGGGACTTTACGTCCTTCGTCTGGAAAAGCCCCGAGCCTCTCGTTCGTGAAGAGTCACGAAGCGAAACTCTCCGTTGGGGATGCCCGCGTGCGGGTGGCAAGTTGATAGGTACCCCGTGATGTGACCCTGAGAACTATCACAGGTGGTATCAGAGCTTAGGCTTCAGATCTCTGTAGTGTATCCTAGGCTTGAAGTTTAGGATGCCGGACTGTGGGTTTGGTTTGCAATATTAGTGATTCTTGCGGGATGTCTTGACCTGATTAGTACAAGATGGAATGTCGAGGATGACATTCTTTTAAGGAGGGGAGTTTGTGACGCCCCGAAAAAAAAATGAGTTTGAGTACCCGGAAATTTTCTAAATTTCTAGGGTTTATTTCATTTAATTGCCCGCTTTTTCTACATTTTCTTTATTAGAAAAATTCCCCAGATAAAGTTTATGAGCAAAGATAGTTTTAAAATGATTTTTCTAGTATCGGTTAGTTTTTGAGAAATTAAGAGCGTATTTTGAACGTGGGACCCGCAAGTGCGGTAAATGCATTATATTTTTGACAACTTGTTGAAATTTTGTATTAAGTGATATTATTTTACAAGATGTTAAGATATTTGTATTGGAGAGACAAAAAGATAAGTTTTGAACCAAAAGGTGACAAGTGTCACCTTGTGATTTAATCTTGGACTTTGACCATTTAACTTTACCTTTACCTTTGCCAAATAAATACCAAAAAAAATTGCCAAAAATCATCCTATTTCTATGCTTCATGGTCGGCTCTCTCTCAAAGGAAAAGAAGAAAAATCTCTCAACTTTCTAGCTTCTCATCTCACTCAATCTTCAATTCCAACCGATTAAACTTGAAAGTTTTCCATAAAACCTCTTAGTTTGGTGGAGTTGAGCTTGGTTGTGAAATTGTTTGGAAAGCTAAGGTGACTAGTTGCTCTATCTCTTGTATTACTAAGGTGAGTTGTGAAGAACCCCTCTGCTCCCTCTAATGATGTTCAATTCATGATTGGTGGTGGTATAAGATGCACTTTTATGGATTATTTCTTGGTTTTGGTTGAATTGGTGAAGTTTTATAATTTTTGGGGATTTTTCTGTTTTCATATGAATATGATTATGGGGTCATGTATGATGATTGGAAATGATGTTTAAGGACTCTAGGAGGTGGAAAAAGTTATTAATTGCAATCAATTTCTGTTTTGGAAGCAAAAGTGGAAAACTAGGTTTCAATGTTCTTCATTCTGTCCGAATTTATAGCTCATAGATAGAGGCCGAATTGGCCTTGCCTTAAAACATGAAAGTTGTAGGGAATGACATTTTAGAGGTGCCTTCAAAATTTCAGGTCAATCGGAGTAGTGTAGAATGAGAAAAGTCGAAATTACTATTGCTGTTCTGGTTTTACCCGAATGTAAGAATTGCGCCTGTAATTGGTTGTTTTGGCTGGAATTGCTTCCGAATTGGTTGTTGAGGTCTTCTGATGAAATGTAGCCCTGTTTCTTAGCTTTCAGCTGGTTTTATAACTTCTGGATTTGGACTTGGATAGCCTGATTTATGATATTTCCGCTAGAATGCGTTCTGTGAATCTATTTTTCCGGTTCTGGGGTAGCTTCTTGCATTTTTTACCGGGTTACACTCGAAACTGGGTTGAGTGACCTTCTGTAATATTGTAGCCCTGTCTCTTAGCTTCGAAACGGTGGGTCTTGCACCTTCATCCGATAATCGTAGTGCCTTTGGTGCCAATACCGCAAATTGACGTCAAAACCTTTTTTTCTGGTTTTGAGCTTAACTTTCATTTCCGGACTTTTTCCTTGCTTGACTTGTGCTAGTACTACTTGGAGCTTGCTGAATGACTATTGGAAGAACTTGTTGTTGTGTGTGTACCTTTGGGACTGGCTGAGGAAATAATGAAGCCATAATGGCTGGAAAAGTTAGCAAATTTAGGGGAAGTGCTGTCCGAACTTTGAAGGAACTTGTTTGCATTGAGTTTGTGATCCAAGACTTGGATTTGAGCAAGGCAATGTTATATGATGGATGGGTTCTGAGCCATGGAGGTGAGTGACCTCAAACTATTTCTAAAGTTATTTATGAACCGTTTCCTGCATTATTTACTTTTAAACTGTTTCCAAAGTTACTTTTGAACAGTTTTCTTGCATATCATGCATGCTTGCATATGAGTGTTCCTTGTTGCTGTATTCCTTGACTTATTGGCTTGTTATTATTGATTGGTAATGCGTTAAGTGCTTTCGATGATTGTTAAAACGAGTTTTCTAGGCGAGTGTGTACTTTATCGCACTCGACCTAAATAAATATGAAATTTTCAATGATTAATGATTAAATGCTAGTTGCGCATGAATGTAAGCCGTTTGGCTGAACTGGCCACTGCCCTTCGTTACCGATCGACTCGAGCCAGAAGCGGACTCGGTCGGGCGATATGGTGACCCTGGGTGAATTTGGTATACTCGAGTATTACCTTGTAGTCCGGCTACGTCCGGATGGGTGGAGTCCGGCCAATGGTCGGATGGGTGGAGTCCGGTCAACGTCCGGAAAAGGGGATGAACGAGGGATTCTACTTACAAAAAAATGTATGTTCAAACGATTGGAGGAATAAGGGGAAATGTCAGGGGAACGAACGAACAAACGAATAGCTCCATGTGAGCCCGTATCCTTTTAAAGAATGTTACTATCGCTTTCCATTGTAAATGTTCCTTGAATTATTGATACTCCATTTTAATGTATTATAAACGTTGTAATTGTTTCTGGACTTATCATTTGATTCTTGACATCATTGATTTATGACATCATTGAAATGAACTATTGTGAAACCGATTTGATTACTGATTTTAATGGTTATTCGCTGAGCTTCTAGCTCACCCCAAAAATATTTTATTCCTCTCCACAGGGCTCGTGGCGAAGGAAGGCTTGTTGTGGAATTCCTCTTGTATAAGAATTGGGATCATGGATCAGAGTGGCGTAGTGGAAGCGTGGACGCTTCGCTTTTGATATGTAAATGTTGGAACATTTGATGTAATATTTGAGATTTATTTCATACTTCATTGGAGGACTGTAGTGAGTGAGTGAGTCCCGGCGAGAGCTGGGCAGGCGACCCGCCGAACCCTTTGGTACGCCTTAGGGGGAGGTGGGGCCGTCACAGGTGGTATCAGAGCCATATGCCGACAGTTGGGACTTTACGTCCTTCGTCTGGAAAAGCCCCGAGCCTCTCGTTCGTGAAGAGTCACGAAGCGAAACTCTCCGTAGGGGATGCCCGCGTGCGGGTGGCAAGTTTATAGGTACCCCGTGATGTGACTCTGAGAACTGTCACTGGTGGTATCAGAGCTTAGGCTTCAGATCTCTGTAGTGTATCCTAGGCTTGAAGTTTAGGATGCCGGACTGTGGGTTTGGTTTGCAATATTAGTGATTCTTGCGGGATGTCTTGACTTGATTAGTACAAGATGGAATGTCGAGGATGACATTCTTTTAAGGAGGGGAGTTTGTGACGCCCCGAAAAAAAAATGAGTTTGAGTACCCGGAAATTTTCTAAATTTCTAGGGTTTATTTCATTTAATTGCCCGCTTTTTCTACATTTTCTTTATTAGAAAAATTCCCCAGATAAAGTTTATGAGCAAAGATAGTTTTAAAATGATTTTTCTAGTATCGGTTAGTTTTTGAGAAATTAAGAGCGTATTTTGAACGTGGGACCCGCAAGTGCGGTAAATGCATTATATTTTTGACAACTTGTTGGAATTTTGTATTAAGTGATATTTTTTACAAGGTGTTAAGATATTTGTATTGGAGAGACAAAAAAATAAGTTTTGAACCAAAAGGTGACAAGTGTCACCTTGTGATTTAATCTTGGACTTTGACCATTTAACTTTACCTTTACCTTTGCCAAATAAATACCAAAAAAAATTGCCAAAAATCATCCTATTTCTATGCTTCATGGCCGGCTCTCTCTCAAAGGAAAAGAAGAAAAATCTCTCAACTTTCTAGCTTCTCATCTCACTCAATCTTCAATTCCAACCGATTAAACTTGAAAGTTTTCCATAAAACCTCTTAGTTTGGTGGAGTTGAGCTTGGTTGTGAAGTTGTTTGGAAAGCTAAGGTGACTAGTTGCTCTATCTCTTGTATTGCTAAGGTGAGTTGTGAAGGACGCCTCTCCTTCCTCTAATGATGTTCAATTAATGATTGGTGGTGGTATAAGATGCACTTTTATGGATTATTTCTTGGTTTTGGTTGAATTGGTGAAGTTTTATAATTTTTGGAGATTTTTCTGTTTTCATATGAATATGATTATGGGGTCATGTATGATGATTGGAAATGATGTTTAAGGACTCTAGGAGTTGGAAAAAGTGATTAATTGCAATCAATTTCTGTTTTGGAAGGAAAAGTGGAAAACTAGGTTTCAATGTTCTTCATTCTGTCCGAATTTATAGCTCATAGATAGAGGCCGAATTGGCCTTGGCTTAAAACATAAAAGTTGTAGGGAATGACATTTTAGAGGGGCCTACCAAATATCAGGTCAATTGGAGTAGTGTAGAATGAGAAAAGTTGAAATTACTATTGCTGTTCTGGTTTTACCCGAATGTAAGAATTGCGCCTGTAATTGGTTGTTTTGGCTGGAATTGCTTCCGAATTGCTTGTTAAGGTCTTCTGATGAAATGTAGCCCTGTTTCTTAGCTTTCAGCTGGTTTTGGAATTTCTGGATTTGGACTTGGATAGCCTGATTTATGATGTTTCCGCTAGAATGCGTTCTGTGAATCTGTTTTTCCGGTTCTAGGGTAGTTTCTTGCATTTTTCACCTGGTTACACTCGAAACTGGGTTGAGTGACTTTCTGTAATATTGTAGCCCTGTCTCTTAGCTTCCAAACGGTGGGTCTTGCACCTTCATCCGAAAATCGTAGTGCCTTTGGTACCATTACCGCAAAATGACGTCAAAACCTGTTTTTCTGGTTTTGAGCTTAACATTCATTTCCGGACTTTTTCCTAGCTTGACTTGTACTAGTACTACTTGGAGCTTGCTGAATGACTATTGGAAGAACTTGTTGTTGTGTGTGTACCTTTGGGACTGGCTGAGGAAATAATGAAGCCATAATGGCTGGAAAAGTTAGCAAATTTAGGGGAAGTGCTGTCCGAACTTTGAAGGAACTTGTTTGCATTGAGTTTGTGATCTAAGACTTGGATTTGAGCAAGGCAATGTTATATGATGGATGGGTTCTGAGCCATGGAGGTGAGTGACCTCAAACTATTTCTAAAGTTATTTATGAAACCGTTTCCTGCATTATTTACTTTTAAACTGTTTCCAAAGTTACTTTTGAACAGTTTTCTTGCATATCATGCATGCTTGCATATGAGTGTTCCTTGTTGCTGTATTCCTTGACTTATTGGCTTGTTATTATTGATTGGTAATGCGTTAAGTGCTTTCGATGATTGTTAAAACGAGTTTTCTAGGCGAGTGTGTACTTTATCGCACTCGACCTAAATAAATATGAAATTTTCAATGATTAATGATTAAATGCTAGTTGCGCATGAATGTAAGCCGTTTGGCTGAACTGGCCACTGCCCTTCGTTACCGATCGACTCGAGCCAGAAGCGGACTCGGTCGGGCGATATGGTGACCCTGGGTGAATTTGGTATACTCGAGTATTACCTTGTAGTCCGGCTACGTCCGGATGGGTGGAGTCCAGCCAATGGTCGGATGGGTGGAGTCCGGTCAACGTCCGGAAAAAGGGATGAGCGAACAAAAGGATGAACGAGGGATTCTACTTACAAAAAAATGTATGTTCAAACGATTGGAGGAATAAGGGGAAATGTCAGGGGAACTAACGAACAAACGAATAGCTCCATGTGAGCCCGTATCCTTTTAATGAATGTTACTATCGCTTTCCATTGTAAATGTTCCTTGAATTATTGATACTCCATTTTAATGTATTGCAAATGTTGTAATTGTTTCTGGACTTATCATTTGATTCTTGACATCATTGATTTATGACATCATTGAAATGAACTATTGTGAAACCGATTTGATTACTGATTTTAATGGTTACTCACTGAGCTTCTAGCTCACCCCAAAAATATTTTATTCCACTCCACAGGGCTCGTGGCGAAGGAAGGCTTGTTGTGGAATTCCTCTTGTATAAGAATTGGGATCATGGATCAGAGTGGCGTAGTGGAAGCGTGGACGCTTCGCTTTTGATATGTAAATGTTGGAACATTTGATGTAATATTTGAGATTTATTTTATACTTCATTGGATGACTGTAGTGAGTGAGTGAGTCCCGGCGAGAGTTGGGCAGGCGACCCGCCGAACCCTTTGGTACGCCATAGGGAGAGGTGGGGCCGTCACAGGTGGTATCAGAGCCATATGCCGACAGTTGGGACTTTACGTCCTTCGTCTGGAAAAGCCCCGAGCCTCTCGTTCGTGAAGAGTCACGAAGCGAAACTCTCCGTAGGGGGTGCCCGCGTGCGGGTGGCAAGTTGATAGGTACCCCGTGATGTGACCCTGAGAACTGTCACAGGTGGTATCAGAGCTTAGGTTTCAGATCTCTGTAGTGTATCCTAGGCTTGAAGTTTAGGATGCCGGACTGTGGGTTTGGTTTGCAATATTAGTGATTCTTGCGGGATGTCTTGACTTGATTAGTACAAGATGGAATGTCGAGGATGACATTCTTTTAAGGAGGGGAGTTTGTGACGCCCCGAAAAAAAAATGAGTTTGAGTACCCGGATATTTTCTAAATTTCTAGGGTTTAGTTCATTTAATTGCCCGCTTTTTCTACATTTTCTTTATTAGAAAAATTCCCCAGATAAAGTTTATGAGCAAAGATAGTTTTAAAATGATTTTTCTAGTATCGGTTAGTTTTTGAGAAATTAAGAGCGTATTTTGAACGTGGGACCCGCAAGTGCGGTAAATGCATTATATTTTTGACAACTTGTTGGAATTTTGTATTAAGTGATATTTTTTACAAGGTGTTAAGATATTTGTATTGGAGAGACAAAAAGATAAGTTTTGAACCAAAAGGTGACAAGTGTCACCTTGTGATTTAATCTTGGACTTTGACCATTTAACTTTACCTTTACCTTTGCCAAATAAATACCAAAAAAAATGCCAAAAATAATCCTATTTCTATGCTTCATGGCCGGCTCTCTCTCAAAGGAAAAGAAGAAAAATCTCTCAACTTTCTAGCTTCTCATCTCACTCAATCTTCAATTCCAACCGATTAAACTTGAAAGTTTTCCATAAAACCTCTTAGTTTGGTGGAGTTGAGCTTGGTTGTGAAGTTGTTTGGAAAGCTAAGGTGACTAGTTGCTCTATCTCTTGTATTGCTAAGGTGAGTTGTGAAGGACCCCTCTCCTTCCTCTAATGATGTTCAATTAATGATTGGTGGTGGTATAAGATGCACTTTTATGGATTATTTCTTGGTTTTGGTTGAATTGGTGAAGTTTTATAATTTTTGGAGATTTTTCTGTTTTCATATGAATATGATTATGGGGTCATGTATGATGATTGGAAATGATGTTTAAGGACTCTAGGAGTTGGAAAAAGTGATTAATTGCAATCAATTTCTGTTTTGGAAGGAAAAGTGGAAAACTAGGTTTCAATGTTCTTCATTCTGTCCGAATTTATAGCTCATAGATAGAGGCTGAATTGGCCTTGGCTTAAAACATAAAAGTTGTAGGGAATGACATTTTAGAGGGGCCTACCAAATATCAGGTCAATTGGAGTAGTGTAGAATGAGAAAAGTTGAAATTACTATTGCTGTTCTGGTTTTACCCGAATGTAAGAATTGCGCCTGTAATTGGTTGTTTTGGCTGGAATTGCTTCCGAATTGCTTGTTGAGGTCTTCTGATGAAATGTAGCCCTGTTTCTTAGCTTTCAGCTGGTTTTGGAATTTCTGGATTTGGACTTGGATAGCCTGATTTATGATGTTTCCGCTAGAATGCGTTCTGTGAATCTGTTTTTCCGGTTCTAGGGTAGTTTCTTGCATTTTTCACCTGGTTACACTCGAAACTGGGTTGAGTGACTTTCTGTAATATTGTAGCCCTGTCTCTTAGCTTCCAAACGGTGGTCTTGCACCTTCATCCGAAAATCGTAGTGCCTTTGGTACCATTACCGCAAAATGACGTCAAAACCTGTTTTTTCTGGTTTTGAGCTTAACTTTCATTTCCGGACTTTTTCCTAGCTTGACTTGTACTAGTACTACTTGGAGCTTGCTGAATGACTATTCGATGAACTTGTTGTTGTGTGTGTACCTTTGGGACTGGCTGAGGAAATAATGAAGCATAATGGCTGTAAAAGTTAGCAAATTTAGGGGAAGTGCTGTCCGAACTTTGAAGGGACTTGTTTGCATTGAGTTTGTGATCTAAGACTTGGATTTGAGCAAGGCAATGTTATATGATGGATGGGTTCTGAGCCATGGAGGTGAGTGACCTCAAACTATTTCTAAAGTTATTTATGAACCGTTTCCTGCATTATTTACTTTTAAACTGTTTCCAAAGTTACTTTTAAACAGTTTTCTTGCATATCATGCGTGCTTGCATATGAGTGTTCCTTGTTGCTGTATTCCTTGACTTATTGGCTTGTTATTATTGATTGGTAATGCGTTAAGTGCTTTCGATGATTGTTAAAACGAGTTTTCTAGGCGAGTGTGTACTTTATCGCACTCGACCTAAATAAATATGGAATTTTCAATGATTAATGATTAAATGCTAGTTACGCATGAATGTAAGCCGTTTGGCTGAACTGGCCACTGCCCTTCGTTACCGATCGACTCGAGCCAGAAGCGGACTCGGTCGGGCGATATGGTGACCCTGGGTGAATTTGGTATACTCGAGTATTACCTTGTAGTCCGGCTACGTCCGGATGGGTGGAGTCCGGCCAATGGTCGGATGGGTGGAGTCCGGTCAACGTCCGGAAAAAGGGATGAGCGAACAAAAGGATGAACGAGGGATTCTACTTACAAAAAAATGTATGTTCAAACGATTGGAGGAATAAGGGGAAATGTCAGGGGAACGAACGAACAAACGAATAGCTCCATGTGAGCCCGTATCCTTTTAATGAATGTTACTATCGCTTTCCATTGTAAATGTTCCTTGAATTATTGATACTCCATTTTAATGTATTGCAAATGTTGTAATTGTTTCTGGACTTATCATTTGATTCTTGACATCATTGATTTATGACATCATTGAAATGAACTATTGTGAAACCGATTTGATTACTGATTTTAATGGTTACTCACTGAGCTTCTAACTCACCCCAAAAATATTTTATTCCACTCCACAGGGCTCGTGGCGAAGGAAGGCTTGTTGTGGAATTCCTCTTGTATAAGAATTGGGATCATGGATCAGAGTGGCGTAGTGGAAGCGTGGACGCTTCGCTTTTGATATGTAAATGTTGGAACATTTGATGTAATATTTGAGATTTATTTTATACTTCATTGGATGACTGTAGTGAGTGAGTGAGTCCCGGCGAGAGTTGGGCAGGCGACCCGCCGAACCCTTTGGTACGCCATAGGGAGAGGTGGGGCCGTCACAGGTGGTATCAGAGTCATATGCCGACAGTTGGGACTTTACGTCCTTCGTCTGGAAAAGCCCCGAGCCTCTCGTTCGTGAAGAGTCAGAAGCGAAACTCTCCGTAGGGGTGCCCGCGTGCGGGTGGCAAGTTGATAGGTACCCCGTGATGTGACCCTGAGAACTGTCACAGGTGGTATCAGAGCTTAGGTTTCAGATCTCTGTAGTGTATCCTAGGCTTGAAGTTTAGGATGCCGGACTGTGGGTTTGGTTTGCAATATTAGTGATTCTTGCGGGATGTCTTGACTTGATTAGTACAAGATGGAATGTCGAGGATGACATTCTTTTAAGGAGGGGAGTTTGTGACGCCCCGAAAAAAAAATGAGTTTGAGTACCCGGAAATTTTCTAAATTTCTAGGGTTTATTTCATTTAATTGCCCGCTTTTTCTACATTTTCTTTATTAGAAAAATTCCCCAGATAAAGTTTATGAGCAAAGATAGTTTTAAAATGATTTTTCTAGTATCGGTTAGTTTTTGAGAAATTAAGAGCGTATTTTGAACGTGGGACCCGCAAGTGCGGTAAATGCATTATATTTTTGACAACTTGTTGGAATTTTGTATTAAGTGATATTTTTTACAAGGTGTTAAGATATTTGTATTGGAGAGACAAAAAGATAAGTTTTGAACCAAAAGGTGACAAGTGTCACCTTGTGATTTAATCTTGGACTTTGACCATTTAACTTTACCTTTACCTTTGCCAAATAAATACCAAAAAAAATGCCAAAAATCATCCTATTTCTATGCTTCATGGCCGGCTCTCTCTCAAAGGAAAAGAAGAAAAATCTCTCAACTTTCTAGCTTCTCATCTCACTCAATCTTCAATTCCAACCGATTAAACTTGAAAGTTTTCCATAAAACCTCTTAGTTTGGTGGAGTTGAGCTTGGTTGTGAAGTTGTTTGGAAAGCTAAGGTGACTAGTTGCTCTATCTCTTGTATTGCTAAGGTGAGTTGTGAAGGACCCCTCTCCTTCCTCTAATGATGTTCAATTAATGATTGGTGGTGGTATAAGATGCACTTTTATGGATTATTTCTTGGTTTTGGTTGAATTGGTGAAGTTTTATAATTTTGGAGATTTTTCTGTTTTCATATGAATATGATTATGGGGTCATGTATGATGATTGGAAATGATGTTTAAGGACTCTAGGAGTTGGAAAAAGTGATTAATTGCAATCAATTTCTGTTTTGGAAGGAAAAGTGGAAAACTAGGTTTCAATGTTCTTCATTCTGTCCGAATTTATAGCTCATAGATAGAGGCTGAATTGGCCTTGGCTTAAAACATAAAAGTTGTAGGGAATGACATTTTAGAGGGGCCTACCAAATATCAGGTCAATTGGAGTAGTGTAGAATGAGAAAAGTTGAAATTACTATTGCTGTTCTGGTTTTACCCGAATGTAAGAATTGCGCCTGTAATTGGTTGTTTTGGCTGGAATTGCTTCCGAATTGCTTGTTGAGGTCTTCTGATGAAATGTAGCCCTGTTTCTTAGCTTTCAGCTGGTTTGGAATTTCTGGATTTGGACTTGGATAGCCTGATTTATGATGTTTCCGCTAGAATGCGTTCTGTGAATCTGTTTTTCCGGTTCTAGGGTAGTTTCTTGCATTTTTCACCTGGTTACACTCGAAACTGGGTTGAGTGACTTTCTGTAATATTGTAGCCCTGTCTCTTAGCTTCCAAACGGTGGTCTTGCACCTTCATCCGAAAATCGTAGTGCCTTTGGTACCATTACCGCAAAATGACGTCAAAACCTGTTTTTCTGGTTTTGAGCTTAACTTTTCATTTCCGGACTTTTTCCTAGCTTGACTTGTACTAGTACTACTTGGAGCTTGCTGAATGACTATTCGATGAACTTGTTGTTGTGTGTGTACCTTTGGGACTGGCTGAGGAAATAATGAAGCCATAATGGCTGTAAAAGTTAGCAAATTTAGGGGAAGTGCTGTCCGAACTTTGAAGGGACTTGTTTGCATTGAGTTTGTGATCTAAGACTTGGATTTGAGCAAGGCAATGTTATATGATGGATGGGTTCTGAGCCATGGAGGTGAGTGACCTCAAACTATTTCTAAAGTTATTTATGAACCGTTTCCTGCATTATTTACTTTTAAACTGTTTCCAAAGTTACTTTTAAACAGTTTTCTTGCATATCATGCGTGCTTGCATATGAGTGTTCCTTGTTGCTGTATTCCTTGACTTATTGGCTTGTTATTATTGATTGGTAATGCGTTAAGTGCTTTCGATGATTGTTAAAACGAGTTTTCTAGGCGAGTGTGTACTTTATCGCACTCGACCTAAATAAATATGGAATTTTCAATGATTAATGATTAAATGCTAGTTACGCATGAATGTAAGCCGTTTGGCTGAACTGGCCACTGCCCTTCGTTACCGATCGACTCGAGCCAGAAGCGGACTCGGTCGGGCGATATGGTGACCCTGGGTGAATTTGGTATACTCGAGTATTACCTTGTAGTCCGGCTACGTCCGGATGGGTGGAGTCCGGCCAATGGTCGGATGGGTGGAGTCCGGTCAACGTCCGGAAAAAGGGATGAGCGAAAAAAGGATGAACGAGGGATTCTACTTACAAAAAAATGTATGTTCAAACGATTGGAGGAATAAGGGGAAATGTCAGGGGAACGAACGAACAAACGAATAGCTCCATGTGAGCCCGTATCCTTTTAATGAATGTTACTATCGCTTTCCATTGTAAATGTTCCTTGAATTATTGATACTCCATTTTAATGTATTGCAAATGTTGTAATTGTTTCTGGACTTATCATTTGATTCTTGACATCATTGATTTATGACATCATTGAAATGAACTATTGTGAAACCGATTTGATTACTGATTTTAATGGTTACTCACTGAGCTTCTAGCTCACCCAAAAATATTTTATTCCCCTCCACAGGGCTCGTGGCGAAGGAAGGCTTGTTGTGGAATTCCTCTTGTATAAGAATTGGGATCATGGATCAGAGTGGCGTAGTGGAAGCGTGGACGCTTCGCTTTTGATATGTAAATGTTGGAACATTTGATGTAATATTTGAGATTTATTTTATACTTCATTGGATGACTGTAGTGAGTGAGTGAGTCCCGGCGAGAGTTGGGCAGGCGACCCGCCGAACCCTTTGGTACGCCTTAGGGAGAGGTGGGGCCGTCACAGGTGGTATCAGAGCCATATGCCGACAGTTGGGACTTTACGTCCTTCGTCTGGAAAAGCCCCGAGCCTCTCGTTCGTGAAGAGTCAGAAGCGAAACTCTCCGTAGGGGTGCCCGCGTGCGGGTGGCAAGTTGATGGTACCCCGTGATGTGACCCTGAGAACTGTCACAGGTGGTATCAGAGCTTAGGTTTCAGATCTCTGTAGTGTATCCTAGGCTTGAAGTTTAGGATGCCGGACTGTGGGTTTGGTTTGCAATATTAGTGATTCTTGCGGGTGTTCTTGACTTGATTAGTACAAGTGGAATGTCGAGGATGACATTCTTTTAAGGAGGGGAGGAGGGGAGTTTGTGACGCCCCGAAAAAAAAAATGAGTTTGAGTACCCGGAAATTTTCTAAATTTCTAGGGTTTATTTATTTAATTGCCCGCTTTTTCTACATTTTCTTTATTAGAAAAATTCCCCAGATAAAGTTTATGAGCAAAGATAGTTTTAAAATATTTTTCTAGTATCGGTTAGTTTTTGAGAAATTAAGAGCGTATTTTGAACGTGGGACCCGCAAGTGCGGTAAATGCATTATATTTTTGACAACTTGTTGGAATTTTGTATTAAGTGATATTTTTTACAAGGTGTTAAGATATTTGTATTGGAGAGACAAAGATAAGTTTTGAACCAAAAGGTGACAAGTGTCACCTTGTGATTTAATCTTGGACTTTGACCATTTAACTTTACCTTTACCTTTCCAAATAAATACCAAAAAAAAATGCCAAAAATCATCCTATTTCTATGCTTCATGGCCGGCTCTCTCTCAAAGGAAAAGAAGAAAAATCTCTCAACTTTCTAGCTTCTCATCTCACTCAATCTTCAATTCCAACCGATTAAACTTGAAAGTTTTCCATAAAACCTCTTAGTTTGGTGGAGTTGAGCTTGGTTGTGAAGTTGTTTGGAAAGCTAAGGTGACTAGTTGCTCTATCTCTTGTATTGCTAAGGTGAGTTGTGAAGGACCCCTCTCCTTCCTCTAATGATGTTCAATTAATGATTGGTGGTGGTATAAGATGCACTTTTATGGATTATTTCTTGGTTTTGGTTGAATTGGTGAAGTTTTATAATTTTTGGGATTTTTCTGTTTTCATATGAATATGATTATGGGGTCATGTATGATGATTGGAAATGATGTTTAAGGACTCTAGGAGTTGGAAAAAGTGATTAATTGCAATCAATTTCTGTTTTGGAAGGAAAAGTGGAAAACTAGGTTTCAATGTTCTTCATTCTGTCCGAATTTATAGCTCATAGATAGAGGCCGAATTGGCCTTGCTTAAAACATAAAAGTTGTAGGGAATGACATTTTAGAGGGGCCTACCAAAATTCAGGTCAATGGAGTAGTGTAGAATGAGAAAAGTTGAAATTACTATTGCTGTTCTGGTTTTACCCGAATGTAAGAATTGCGCCTGTAATTGGTTGTTTTGGCTGGAATTGCTTCCGAATTGTTGTTGAGGTCTTCTGATGAAATGTAGCCCTGTTTCTTAGCTTTCAGCTGGTTTTGGAATTTCTGGATTTGGACTTGGATAGCCTGATTTATGATGTTTCCGCTAGAATGCGTTCTGTGAATCTGTTTTTCCGGTTCTGGGTAGTTTCTTGCATTTTTCACCTGGTTACACTCGAAACTGGGTTGAGTGACCTTCTGTAATATTGTAGCCCTGTCTCTTAGCTTCCAACGGTGGGTCTTGCACCTTCATCCGAAAATCGTAGTGCCTTTGGTACCATTACCGCAAAATGACGTCAAAACCTGTTTTTCTGGTTTTGAGCTTAACTTTCATTTCCGGACTTTTTCCTAGCTTGACTTGTACTAGTACTACTTGGAGCTTGCTGAATGACTATTCGATGAACTGTTGTTGTGTGTGTACCTTTGGGACTGGCTGAGGAAATAATGAAGCCATAATGGCTGTAAAAGTTGCAAATTTAGGGGAAGTGCTGTCCGAACTTTGAAGGGACTTGTTTGCATTGAGTTTGTGATCTAAGACTTGGATTTGAGCAAGGCAATGTTATATGATGGATGGGTTCTGAGCCATGGAGGTGAGTGACCTCAAACTATTTCTAAAGTTATTTATGAACCGTTTCCTGCATTATTTACTTTTAAACTGTTTCCAAAGTTACTTTTAACAGTTTTCTTGCATATCATGCGGCTTGCATATGAGTGTTCCTTGTTGCTGTATTCCTTGACTTATTGGCTTGTTATTATTGATTGGTAATGCGTTAAGTGCTTTCGATGATTGTTAAAACGAGTTTTCTAGGCGAGTGTGTACTTTATCGACTCGACCTAAATAAATATGGAATTTTCAATGATTAATGATTAAATGCTAGTTGCGCATGAAGTAAGCCGTTTGGCTGAACTGGCCACTGCCCTTCTTACGACCGTCGACTCGAGCCAGAAGCGGAACTCGTCGGGCGATATGGTGACCCTGGGTGAATTTGGTATACTCGAGTATTACCTTGTAGTCCGGCTACGTCCGGATGGGGGAGTCGGCCAATGGTCGGATGGGTGGAGTCCGGTCAACGTCCGGAAAAGGGATGAGCGAACAAAAGATGAACGAGGGATTCTACTTACAAAAAAATGTATGTTCAACGATTGGAGGAATAAGGGGAAATGTCAGGGGAACGAACGAACAAACGAATAGCTCCATGTGAGCCCGTATCC